>OW028579.1:10963341-11563341 GCA_932294295.1 Alitta virens | reverse complement strand
CAATGATCGATCATTCTGATCAGAATAGTTTGACTCAATGTTTGATTAGGTCAAAATAGTCTGACTCAATGATGAATTAGCTCAGAATAGTCATACTCAAACTTTAATCAATTCAGAATAATCAAACTCAATGATCGATCATTCAAATCAGAATAGTTTGACTCAATGTTTGATTAGGTCAAAAAAGTCGGGCTTAATGATGAATTAGCTCAGGATAGTCATACTCACACTTTAATCAACTCAGAATAATCAAACTCAATGATCGATCATTCAAATCAGAATAGTCAGACTTAATGTTTGATTAGGTCAAAATAGTCTGACTCAATGCTGAATTAGCTCAGAATAGTTATACTCAAACTTTAATCAATTCAGAATAATCAAACTCAATGATCGATCATTCAATCTGAATAGTCTGACTCAATGTTTGATTAGGTCAAAATAGTCTGACTCATTGATGAATTAGCTCAGAATAGTTATACTCAAACTTTAATCAAATCAGAATAATCAAACTCAATGATTGATCATTCATTCAGAATAGTTTGACTCAATGTTTGATTAGGTCAAAATTATCAGACTCAATGATGAATTAGCTCAGAATAGTTATACTCAAACTTTAATCAATTCAGAATAATCAAACTCAATGATCGATCATTCTGATCAGAATAATTTGACTCAATGTTTGATTAGGTCAAAATAGACTGACTCAATGATGAATTAGCTCAGAATAGTCATACTCAGAATTTAATCAATTCAGAATAATCAAACTCATTGATCGATCATTCAAATCAGAATAGTTTGACTCAATGTTTGATTAGGTCAAAAAAGTCGGGCTTAATGATGAATTAGCTCAGAATAGTCTAATCAAACTCAATGATCGATCATTCAAATCAGAATAGTCATACTCAATGTTTGATGAAGTCAAAATAGTCTGACTCAATGATGAATTAGCTCAGAATAGTTATACTCAAACTTGAATCAATTCAGAATAATCAAACTCAATGATCGATCTTTCTGATCAGAATAGTTTGACTCAATCTTTGTTTAGGTCAAAATTATCAGACTCAATGATGAATTAGCTCAGAATAGTTATACTCAAACTTTAATCAATTCAGAATAATCAAACTCAATGATCGATCTTTCTGATCAGAATAGTTTGACTCAATGTTTGATTAGGTCAAAATTATCAGACTCAATGATGAATTAGCTCAGAATAGTTATACTCAAACTTTAATCAATTGAGAATAATCAAACTCAATGATCGATCATTCAAATCAGAATAGTCAGACTCAATGTTTGATGAAGTCAAAATAGTGTGACTCAATGATGAACTAGCTCAGAATAGTTATACTCAAACTTTAATCAATTCAGAATAATCTAACTCAATGATCGATCATTCAAATCAGAATATTCAGACTCAATGTATGATGAAGTCAAAATAGTGTGACTCAATGATGAACTAGCTCAGAATAGTTATACTCAAACTTTAATCAATTCAGAATAATCAAACTCAATGATCGATCATTGTGATCAGAATAGTTTGACTCAATGTTTGATTAGGTCAAAATAGTAAGACTCAATGATGAATTAGCTCAGAATAGTTATACTCAAACTTTAATCAATTCAGAATAATCAAACTCAATGATCGATCATTCAAATCAGAATAGTCAGACTCAATGTTTGATGAGATCAAAATTATCAGACTCAATGCTGAATTAGCTCAGTATAGTTATACTCAAACTTTAATCAATTCAGAATAATCAAACTCAATGATCGATCATTCTGATCAGAATAGTTTGACTCATTGTTTGATTAGGTCAAAATAGTCAGACTCAATGATGAATTAGCTCAGAATAGTTATACTCAAACTTTAATCAATTCAGAATAATCAAACTCAATGATCGATCATTCTGATCAGAATAGTTTGACTCAATGTTTGATTAGGTCAAAATAGTCTGACTCAATGATGAATTAGCTCAGAATAGTCATACTCAAACTTTAATCAATTCAGAATAATCAAACTCAATGATCGATCATTCAAATCAGAATAGTTTGACTCAATGTTTGATTAGGTCAAAAAAGTCGGGCTTAATGATGAATTAGCTCAGGATAGTCATACTCAAACTTTAATCAACTCAGAATAATCAAACTCAATGATCGATCATTCAAATCAGAATAGTCAGACTTAATGTTTGATTAGGTCAAAATAGTCTGACTCAATGCTGAATTAGCTCAGAATAGTTATACTCAAACTTTAATCAATTCAGAATAATCAAACTCAATGATCGATCATTCAATCTGAGTAGTCTGACTCAATGTTTGATTAGGTCAAAATAGTCTGACTCATTGATGAATTAGCTCAGAATAGTTATACTCAAACTTTAATCAAATCAGAATAATCAAACTCAATGATTGATCATTCATTCAGAATAGTTTGACTCAATGTTTGATTAGGTCAAAATAGTCTGACTCGATGATGAATTAGCTCAGAATAGCTAAAATCGAACTTTAATCAATTCAGAATAATCAAACTCAATGATCGATCATTGTGATCAGAATAGTTTGACTCAATGTTTGATTAGGTCAAAGTAGTCAGACTCAATGATGAATTAGCTCAGAATAGTTATACTCAAACTTTAATCAATTCAGAATAATCAAACTCAATGATCGATCATTCAAATCAGAATAGTCAGACTCAATGTTTGATGAGATCAAAATTATCAGACTCAATGCTGAATTAGCTCAGTATAGTTATACTCAAACTTTAATCAATTCAGAATAATCAAACTCAATGATCGATCATTCTGATCCGAATAGTCAGACTTAATGTTTGATTAGGTCAAAATAGTCTGACTCAATGATGAATTAGCTCAGAATAGTCATACTCAAACTTTAATCAATTCAGAATACTCAAACTCAATGATCGATCATCCTGATCAGAATAGTTTGACTCAATGTTTGATGAAGTCAAAATGATCAGACTCATTGATGAATTAGCTCAGAATAGTTATACTCAAACTTTAATCAACTCAGAATAATCAAACTCAATTATCGATCATTCGGATCCGAATAGTCAGACTTAATGTTTGATTAGGTCAAAATAGTCTGACTCAATGATGAATTAGCTCAGAATAGTCATACTCAAACTTTAATCAATTCAGAATAATCAAACTCAATGATCGATCATTCAAATCAGAATAGTTTGACTCAATGTTTGATTAGGTCAAAAAAGTCGGGCTTAATGATGAATTAGCTCAGGATAGTCATACTCAAACTTTAATCAACTCAGAATAATCAAACTCAATGATCGATCATTCAAATCAGAATAGTCAGACTTAATGTATGATTAGGTCAAAATAGTCTGACTCAATGCAGAATTAGCTCAGAATAGTTATACTCAAACTTTAATCAATTCAGAATAATCAAACTCAATGATCGATCATTCAATCAGAATAGTCTGACTCAATGTTTGATTAGGTCAAAATAGTCTGACTCAATGATGAATTAGCTCAGAATAGTCATACTCAAACTTTAATCAATTCAGAATACTCAAACTCAATGATCGATCATTCAAATCAGAATAGTCAGACTCAATGTTTGATGAAGTCAAAATAGTCTGACTCAATGATGAATTAGCTCAGAATAGTTATACTCAAACTTGAATCAATTCAGAATAATCAAACTCAATGATCGATCTTTCTGATCAGAATAGTTTGACTCAATCTTTGTTTAGGTCAAAATTATCAGACTCAATGATGAATTAGCTCAGAATAGTTATACTCAAACTTTAATCAATTCAGAATAATCAAACTCAATGATCGATCTTTCTGATCAGAATAGTTTGACTCAATGTTTGATTAGGTCAAAATTATCAGACTCAATGATGAATTAGCTCAGAATAGTTATACTCAGACTTTAATCAATTCAGAATAATCAAACTCAATGATCGATCATTCTGATCAGAATCGTTTGACTCAATGTTTGATTAGGTCAAAATAGTCTGACTCATTGATGAATTAGCTCAGAATAGTTATACTCAAACTTTAATCAATTCAGAATAATCAAACTCAATGATCGATCATTCTGATCAGAATAGTTTGACTCAATGTTTGATTAGGTCAAAATAGTCTGACTCAATGCTGAATTAACTCAGAATAGTTTTACTCAAACTTTAATCAATTCAGAATACTCAAACTCAATGATCGATCATTCAAATCAGAAAAGTCAGACTCAATGTTTGATTAGGTCAAAATAGTCTGACTCAATGATGAATTAGCTCATAATAGTCATACTCAAACTTTAGACAATTCAGAATTATCAAACTCAATGATCGATCTTTCTGATCAGAATAGTTTGACTCAATGTTTGATTAGGTCAAAATTATCAGACTCAATGATGAATTAGCTCAGAATAGTTATACTCAAACTTTAATCAATTCAGAATAATCAAACTCAATGATCGATCATTCTGATCAGAATAGTTTGACTCAATGTTTGATTAGGTCAAAATAGACTGACTCAATGATGAATTAGCTCAGAATAGTCATACTCAGAATTTAATCAATTCAGAATTATCAAACTCATTGATCGATCATTCAAATCAGAATAGTTTGACTCAATGTTTGATTAGGTCAAAAAAGTCGGGCTTAATGATGAATTAGCTCAGAATAGTCTAATCAAACTCAATGATCGATCATTCAAATCAGAATAGTCATACTCAATGTTTGATGAAGTCAAAATAGTCTGACTCAATGATGAATTAGCTCAGAATAGTTATACTCAAACTTGAATCAATTCAGAATAATCAAACTCAATGATCGATCTTTCTGATCAGAATAGTTTGACTCAATCTTTGTTTAGGTCAAAATTATCAGACTCAATGATGAATTAGCTCAGAATAGTTATACTCAAACTTTAATCAATTCAGAATAATCAGACTCAATGATCGATCTTTCTGATCAGAATAGTTTGACTCAATGTTTGATTAGGTCAAAATTATCAGACTCAATGATGAATTAGCTCAGAATAGTTATACTCAAACTTTAATCAATTGAGAATAATCAAACTCAATGATCGATCATTCAAATCAGAATAGTCAGACTCAATGTTTGATGAAGTCAAAATAGTGTGACTCAATGATGAACTAGCTCTGAATAGTTATACTCAAACTTTAATCAATTCAGAATAATCAAACTCAATGATCGATCATTCAAATCAGAATAGTCAGACTTAATGTTTGATTAGGTCAAAATAGTCTGACTCAATGCAGAATTAGCTCAGAATAGTTATACTCAAACTTTAATCAATTCAGAATAATCAAACTCAATGATCGATCTTTCTGATCAGAATAGTTTGACTCAATGTTTGATTAGGTCAAAATTATCAGACTCAATGATGAATTAGCTCAGAATAGTTATACTCAAACTTTAATCAATTCAGAATAATCAAACTCAATGATCGATCATTCTGATCAGAATAGTTTGACTCAATGTTTGATTAGGTCAAAATAGACTGACTCAATGATGAATTAGCTCAGAATAGTCATACTCAGAATTTAATCAATTCAGAATAATCAAACTCATTGATCGATCATTCAAATCAGAATAGTTTGACTCAATGTTTGATTAGGTCAAAAAAGTCGGGCTTAATGATGAATTAGCTCAGAATAGTCTAATCAAACTCAATGATCGATCATTCAAATCAGAATAGTCATACTCAATGTTTGATGAAGTCAAAATAGTCTGACTCAATGATGAATAAGCTCAGAATAGTTATACTCAAACTTGAATCAATTCAGAATAATCAAACTCAATGATCGATCTTTCTGATCAGAATAGTTTGACTCAATCTTTGTTTAGGTCAAAATTATCAGACTCAATGATGAATTAGCTCAGAATAGTTATACTCAAACTTTAATCAATTCAGAATAATCAAACTCAATGATCGATCTTTCTGATCAGAATAGTTTGACTCAATGTTTGATTAGGTCAAAATTATCAGACTCAATGATGAATTAGCTCAGAATAGTTATACTCAAACTTTAATCAATTGAGAATAATCGAACTCAATGATCGATCATTCAAATCAGAATAGTCAGACTCAATGTTTGATGAAGTCAAAATAGTGTGACTCAATGATGAACTAGCTCAGAATAGTTATACTCAAACTTTAATCAATTCAGAATAATCTAACTCAATGATCGATCATTCAAATCAGAATATTCAGACTCAATGTTTGATGAAGTCAAAATAGTGTGACTCAATGATGAACTAGCTCAGAATAGTTATACTCAAACTTTAATCAATTCAGAATAATCAAACTCAATGATCGATCATTGTGATCAGAATAGTTTGACTCAATGTTTGATTAGGTCAAAATAGTAAGACTCAATGATGAATTAGCTCAGAATAGTTATACTCAAACTTTAATCAATTCAGAATAATCAAACTCAATGATCGATCATTCAAATCAGAATAGTCAGACTCAATGTTTGATGAGATCAAAATTATCAGACTCAATGCTGAATTAGCTCAGTATAGTTATACTCAAACTTTAATCAATTCAGAATAATCAAACTCAATGATCGATCATTCTGATCAGAATAGTTTGACTCATTGTTTGATTAGGTCAAAATAGTCAGACTCAATGATGAATTAGCTCAGAATAGTTATACTCAAACTTTAATCAATTCAGAATAATCAAACTCAATGATCGATCATTCTGATCAGAATAGTTTGACTCAATGTTTGATTAGGTCAAAATAGTCTGACTCAATGATGAATTAGCTCAGAATAGTCATACTCAAACTTTAATCAATTCAGAATAATCAAACTCAATGATCGATCATTCAAATCAGAATAGTTTGACTCAATGTTTGATTAGGTCAAAAAAGTCGGGCTTAATG
Organism: Alitta virens; assembly: GCA_932294295.1. NCBI lineage: Eukaryota > Metazoa > Annelida > Polychaeta > Phyllodocida > Nereididae > Alitta > Alitta virens. The sequence goes on along the minus strand of OW028579.1, from coordinate 11,556,441 downwards.
ATGAATTAGCTCAGGATAGTCATACTCAAACTTTAATCAACTCAGAATAATCAAACTCAATGATCGATCATTCAAATCAGAATAGTCAGACTTAATGTTTGATTAGGTCAAAATAGTCTGACTCAATGCTGAATTAGCTCAGAATAGTTATACTCAAACTTTAATCAATTCAGAATAATCAAACTCAATGATCGATCATTCAATCTGAATAGTCTGACTCAATGTTTGATTAGGTCAAAATAGTCTGACTCATTGATGAATTAGCTCAGAATAGTTATACTCAAACTTTAATCAAATCAGAATAATCAAACTCAATGATTGATCATTCATTCAGAATAGTTTGACTCAATGTTTGATTAGGTCAAAATAGTCTGACTCGATGATGAATTAGCTCAGAATAGCTAAAATCGAACTTTAATCAATTCAGAATAATCAAACTCAATGATCGATCATTGTGATCAGAATAGTTTGACTCAATGTTTGATTAGGTCAAAGTAGTCAGACTCAATGATGAATTAGCTCAGAATAGTTATACTAAAACTTTAATCAATTCAGAATAATCAAACTCAATGATCGATCATTCAAATCAGAATAGTCAGACTCAATGTTTGATGAGATCAAAATTATCAGACTCAATGCTGAATTAGCTCAGTATAGTTATACTCAAACTTTAATCAATTCAGAATAATCAAACTCAATGATCGATCATTCTGATCCGAATAGTCAGACTTAATGTTTGATTAGGTCAAAATAGTCTGACTCAATGATGAATTAGCTCAGAATAGTCATACTCAAACTTTAATCAATTCAGAATACTCAAACTCAATGATCGATCATCCTGATCAGAATAGTTTGACTCAATGTTTGATGAAGTCAAAATGATCAGACTCAATGATGAATTAGCTCAGAATAGTTATACTCAAACTTTAATCAATTCAGAATAATCAAATTCAATGATCGATCATTCTGATCAGAATAGTTTGACTCAATGTTTGATGAAGTCAAAATAGTCAGACTCAATGCTGAATTAGCTCAGAATAGTTATACTCAAACTTTAATCAATTCAGAATAATCAAACTCAATGATCGATCATTCTGATCAGAATAGTTTGACTTAATGTTTGATTAGGTCAAAATAGTCTGACTCAATGCAGAATTAGCTCACAATAGTTATACTCAAACTTTAATCAATTCAGAATAATCAAACTCAATGATCGATCATTCAATCAGAATAGTCTGACTCAATGTTTGATTAGGTCAAAATAGTCTGACTCAATGATGAATTAGCTCAGAATAGTCATACTCAAACTTTAATCAATTCAGAATAATCAAACTCAATGATCGATCATTCAAATCAGAATAGTCAGACTCAATGTTTGATTAGGTCAAAATAGTCTGACTCAATGATGAATTAGCTCAGAATAGTCATACTCAAACTTTAGACAATTCAGAATTATCAAACTCAATGATCGATCTTTCTGATCAGAATAGTTTGACTCAATGTTTGATTAGGTCAAAATTATCAGACTCAATGATGAATTAGCTCAGAATAGTTATACTCAAACTTTAATCAATTCAGAATAATCAAACTCAATGATCGATCATTCTAAACAGAATAGTTTAACTCAATGTTTGATTAGGTCAAAATAGACTGACTCAATGATGAATTAGCTCAGAATAGTCATACTCAGAATTTAATCAATTCAGAATAATCAAACTCATTGATCGATCATTCAAATCAGAATAGTTTGACTCAATGTTTGATTAGGTCAAAAAAGTCGGGCTTAATGATGAATTAGGTCAGAATAGTCTAATCAAACTCAATGATCGATCATTCAAATCAGAATAGTCATACTCAATGTTTGATGAAGTCAAAATAGTCTGACTCAATGATGAATTAGCTCAGAATAGTTATACTCAAACTTGAATCAATTCAGAATAATCAAACTCAATGATCGATCTTTCTGATCAGAATAGTTTGACTCAATCTTTGTTTAGGTCAAAATTATCAGACTCAATGATGAATTAGCTCAGAATAGTTATACTCAAACTTTAATCAATTCAGAATAATCAAACTCAATGATCGATCTTTCTGATCAGAATAGTTTGACTCAATGTTTGATTAGGTCAAAATTATCAGACTCAATGATGAATTAGCTCAGAATAGTTATACTCAAACTTTAATCAATTGAGAATAATCAAACTCAATGATCGATCATTCAAATCAGAATAGTCAGACTCAATGTTTGATGAAGTCAAAATAGTGTGACTCAATGATGAACTAGCTCAGAATAGTTATACTCAAACTTTAATCAATTCAGAATAATCAAACTCAATGATCGATCATTCAAATCAGAATAGTCAGACTCAATGTTTGATGAGATCAAAATTATCAGACTCAATGCTGAATTAGCTCAGTATAGTTATACTCAAACTTTAATCAATTCAGAATAATCAAACTCAATGATCGATCATTCTGATCAGAATAGTTTGACTCATTGTTTGATTAGGTCAAAATAGTCAGACTCAATGATGAATTAGCTCAGAATAGTTATACTCAAACTTTAATCAATTCAGAATAATCAAACTCAATGATCGATCATTCTGATCAGAATAGTCAGACTCAATGTTTGATTAGGTCAAAATAGTCTGACTCATTGATGAATTAGCTCAGAATAGTCATACTCAAATTTTAATCAAATCAGAATAATCAAACTCAATGATCGATCATCCTGATCAGAATAGTTTGACTCAATGTTTGATGAAGTCAAAATGATCAGACTCAATGATGAATTAGCTCAGAATAGTTATACTCAAACTTTAATCAATTCAGAATAATCAAATTCAATGATCGATCATTCTGATCAGAATAGTTTGACTCAATGTTTGATGAAGTCAAAATAGTCAGACTCAATGCTGAATTAGCTCAGAATAGTTATACTCAAACTTTAATCAATTCAGAATAATCAAACTCAATGATCGATCATTCTGATCAGAATAGTTTGACTCAATGTTTGATTAGGTCAAAATAGTCTGACTCAATGATGAATTAGCTCAGAATAGTCATACTCAAACTTTAATCAATTCAGAATAATCAAACTCAATGATCGATCATTCAAATCAGAATAGTTTGACTCAATGTTTGATTAGGTCAAAAAAGTCGGGCTTAATGATGAATTAGCTCAGGATAGTCATACTCAAACTTTAATCAACTCAGAATAATCAAACTCAATGATCGATCATTCAAATCAGAATAGTCAGACTTAATGTTTGATTAGGTCAAAATAGTCTGACTCAATGCTGAATTAGCTCAGAATAGTTATACTCAAACTTTAATCAATTCAGAATAATCAAACTCAATGATCGATCATTCAATCTGAATAGTCTGACTCAATGTTTGATTAGGTCAAAATAGTCTGACTCATTGATGAATTAGCTCAGAATAGTTATACTCAAACTTTAATCAATTCAGAATAATCAAACTCAATGATTGATCATTCATTCAGAATAGTTTGACTCAATGTTTGATTAGGTCAAAATAGTCTGACTCGATGATGAATTAGCTCAGAATAGCTAAAATCGAACTTTAATCAATTCAGAATAATCAAACTCAATGATCGATCATTGTGATCAGAATAGTTTGACTCAATGTTTGATTAGGTCAAAGTAGTCAGACTCAATGATGAATTAGCTCAGAATAGTTATACTCAAACTTTAATCAATTCAGAATAATCAAACTCAATGATCGATCATTCAAATCAGAATAGTCAGACTCAATGTTTGATGAGATCAAAATTATCAGACTCAATGCTGAATTAGCTCAGTATAGTTATACTCAAACTTTAATCAATTTAGAATAATCAAACTCAATGATCGATCATTCTGATCAGAATAGTTTGACTCAATGTTTGATTAGGTCAAAATAGTCAGACTCAATGATGAATTAGCTCAGAATAGTAATACTCAAACTTTAATCAATTCAGAATAATCAAACTCAATGATCGATCATTCAAATCAGAATAGTTTGACTCAATGTTTGATTAGGTCAAATTAGTCAGACTCAATGATGAATTAGCTCAGAATAGTTATACTCACACTTTAATCAACTCAGAATACTCAAACTCAATGATCGATCATTCAAATCAGAATAGTCAGACTCAATGTTTGATTAGGTCAAAATAGTCTGACTCATTGATGAATTAGCTCAGAATAGTCATACTCAAATTTTAATCAAATCAGAATAATCAAACTCAATGATCGATCATCCTGATCAGAATAGTTTGACTCAATGTTTGATGAAGTCAAAATGATCAGACTCAATGATGAATTAGCTCAGAATAGTTATACTCAAACTTTAATCAATTCAGAATAATCAAACTCAATGATCGATCATCCTGATCAGAATAGTTTGACTCAATGTTTGATGAAGTCAAAATGATCAGACTCAATGATGAATTAGCTCAGAATAGTTATACTCAAACTTGAATCAATTCAGAATAATCAAACTCAATGATCGATCTTTCTGATCAGAATAGTTTGACTCAATCTTTGTTTAGGTCAAAATTATCAGACTCAATGATGAATTAGCTCAGAATAGTTATACTCAAACTTTAATCAATTCAGAATAATCAAACTCAATGATCGATCTTTCTGATCAGAATAGTTTGACTCAATGTTTGATTAGGTCAAAATTATCAGACTCAATGATGAATTAGCTCAGAATAGTTATACTCAGACTTTAATCAATTCAGAATAATCAAACTCAATGATCGATCATTCAATCTGAATAGTCTGACTCAATGTTTGATTAGGTCAAAATAGTCTGACTCATTGATGAATTAGCTCAGAATAGTTATACTCAAACTTTAATCAATTCAGAATAATCAAACTCAATGATTGATCATTCATTCAGAATAGTTTGACTCAATGTTTGATTAGGTCAAAATAGTCTGACTCGATGATGAATTAGCTCAGAATAGCTAAAATCGAACTTTAATCAATTCAGAATAATCAAACTCAATGATCGATCATTGTGATCAGAATAGTTTGACTCAATGTTTGATTAGGTCAAAGTAGTCAGACTCAATGATGAATTAGCTCAGAATAGTTATACTCAAACTTTAATCAATTCAGAATAATCAAACTCAATGATCGATCATTCAAATCAGAATAGTCAGACTCAATGTTTGATGAGATCAAAATTATCAGACTCAATGCTGAATTAGCTCAGTATAGTTATACTCAAACTTTAATCAATTTAGAATAATCAAACTCAATGATCGATCATTCTGATCAGAATAGTTTGACTCAATGTTTGATTAGGTCAAAATAGTCAGACTCAATGATGAATTAGCTCAGAATAGTAATACTCAAACTTTAATCAATTCAGAATAATCAAACTCAATGATCGATCATTCAAATCAGAATAGTTTGACTCAATGTTTGATTAGGTCAAATTAGTCAGACTCAATGATGAATTAGCTCAGAATAGTTATACTCACACTTTAATCAACTCAGAATACTCAAACTCAATGATCGATCATTCAAATCAGAATAGTCAGACTCAATGTTTGATTAGGTCAAAATAGTCTGACTCATTGATGAATTAGCTCAGAATAGTCATACTCAAATTTTAATCAAATCAGAATAATCAAACTCAATGATCGATCATCCTGATCAGAATAGTTTGACTCAATGTTTGATGAAGTCAAAATGATCAGACTCAATGATGAATTAGCTCAGAATAGTTATACTCAAACTTTAATCAATTCAGAATAATCAAACTCAATGATCGATCATCCTGATCAGAATAGTTTGACTCAATGTTTGATGAAGTCAAAATGATCAGACTCAATGATGAATTAGCTCAGAATAGTTATACTCAAACTTGAATCAATTCAGAATAATCAAACTCAATGATCGATCTTTCTGATCAGAATAGTTTGACTCAATCTTTGTTTAGGTCAAAATTATCAGACTCAATGATGAATTAGCTCAGAATAGTTATACTCAAACTTTAATCAATTCAGAATAATCAAACTCAATGATCGATCTTTCTGATCAGAATAGTTTGACTCAATGTTTGATTAGGTCAAAATTATCAGACTCAATGATGAATTAGCTCAGAATAGTTATACTCAGACTTTAATCAATTCAGAATAATCAAACTCAATGATCGATCATTTTGATCAGAATCGTTTGACTCAATGTTTGATTAGGTCAAAATAGTCTGACTCAATGCTGAATTAACTCAGAATAGTTATACTCAAACTTTAATCAATTCAGAATAATCAAACTCAATGATCGATCATTCAAATCAGAATAGTCAGACTCAATGTTTGGTTAGGTCAAAATAGTCTGACTCAATGATGAATTAGCTCAGAATAGTCATACTCAAACTTTAGACAATTCAGAATTATCAAACTCAATGATCGATCTTTCTGATCAGAATAGTTTGACTCAATGTTTGATTAGGTCAAAATTATCAGACTCAATGATGAATTAGCTCAGAATAGTTATACTCAAACTTTAATCAATTCAGAATAATCAAACTCAATGATCGATCATTCTGATCAGAATAGTTTGACTCAATGTTTGATTAGGTCAAAATAGACAGACTCAATGATGAATTAGCTCAGAATAGTCATACTCAGAATTTAATCAATTCAGAATAATCAAACTCATTGATCGATCATTCAAATCAGAATAGTTTGACTCAATGTTTGATTAGGTCAAAAAAGTCGGGCTTAATGATGAATTATCTCAGAATAGTCTAATCAAACTCAATGATCGATCATTCAAATCAGAATAGTCATACTCAATGTTTGATGAAGTCAAAATAGTCTGACTCAATGATGAATTAGCTCAGAATAGTTATACTCAAACTTTAATCAATTCAGAATAATCAAACTCAATGATCGATCATTGTGATCAGAATAGTTTGACTCAATGTTTGATTAGGTCAAAATAGTAAGACTCAATGATGAATTAGCTCAGAATAGTTATACTCAAACTTTAATCAATTCAGAATAATCAAACTCAATGATCGATCATTCAAATCAGAATAGTCAGACTCAATGTTTGATGAGATCAAAATTATCAGACTCAATGCTGAATTAGCTCAGAATAGTTATACTCAAACTTTAATCAATTCAGAATAATCAAACTCAATGATCGATCATTCTGATCAGAATAGTTTGACTCATTGTGTGATTAGGTCAAAATAGTCAGACTCAATGATGAATTAGCTCAGAATAGTTATACTCAAACTTTAATCAATTCAGAATAATCAAACTCAATGATCGATCATTCTGATCAGAATAGTTTGACTCAATGTTTGATTAGGTCAAAATAGACTGACTCAATGATGAATTAGCTCAGAATAGTCATACTCAGAATTTAATCAATTCAGAATAATCAAACTCATTGATCGATCATTCAAATCAGAATAGTTTGACTCAATGTTTGATTAGGTCAAAAAAGTCGGGCTTAATGATGAATTAGCTCAGAATAGTCTAATCAAACTCAATGATCGATCATTCAAATCAGAATAGTCATACTCAATGTTTGATGAAGTCAAAATAGTCTGACTCAATGATGAATTAGCTCAGAATAGTTATACTCAAACTTGAATCAATTCAGAATAATCAAACTCAATGATCGATCTTTCTGATCAGAATAGTTTGACTCAATCTTTGTTTAGGTCAAAATTATCAGACTCAATGATGAATTAGCTCAGAATAGTTATACTCAAACTTTAATCAATTCAGAATAATCAAACTCAATGATCGATCTTTCTGATCAGAATAGTTTGACTCAATGTTTGATTAGGTCAAAATTATCAGACTCAATGATGAATTAGCTCAGAATAGTTATACTCAAACTTTAATCAATTGAGAATAATCAAACTCAATGATCGATCATTCAAATCAGAATAGTCAGACTCAATGTTTGATGAGATCAAAATTATCAGACTCAATGCTGAATTAGCTCAGTATAGTTATACTCAAACTTTAATCAATTCAGAATAATCAAACTCAATGATCGATCATTCTGATCAGAATAGTTTGACTCATTGTTTGATTAGGTCAAAATAGTCTGACTCATTGATGAATTAGCTCAGAATAGTCATACTCAAACTTTAATCAATTCAGAATAATCAAACTCAATGATTGATCATTCATTCAGAATAGTTTGACTCAATGTTTGATTAGGTCAAAATAGTCTGACTCGATGATGAATTAGCTCAGAATAGCTAAAATCGAACTTTAATCAATTCAGAATAATCAAACTCAATGATCGATCATTGTGATCAGAATAGTTTGACTCAATGTTTGATTAGGTCAAAGTAGTCAGACTCAATGATGAATTAGCTCAGAATAGTTATACTCAAACTTTAATCAATTCAGAATAATCAAACTCAATGATCGATCATTCAAATCAGAATAGTCAGACTCAATGTTTGATGAGATCAAAATTATCAGACTCAATGCTGAATTAGCTCAGTATAGTTATACTCAAACTTTAATCAATTTAGAATAATCAAACTCAATGATCGATCATTCTGATCAGAATAGTTTGACTCAATGTTTGATTAGGTCAAAATAGTCAGACTCAATGATGAATTAGCTCAGAATAGTAATACTCAAACTTTAATCAATTCAGAATAATCAAACTCAATGATCGATCATTCAAATCAGAATAGTTTGACTCAATGTTTGATTAGGTCAAATTAGTCAGACTCAATGATGAATTAGCTCAGAATAGTTATACTCACACTTTAATCAACTCAGAATACTCAAACTCAATGATCGATCATTCAAATCAGAATAGTCAGACTCAATGTTTGATTAGGTCAAAATAGTCTGACTCATTGATGAATTAGCTCAGAATAGTCATACTCAAATTTTAATCAAATCAGAATAATCAAACTCAATGATCGATCATCCTGATCAGAATAGTTTGACTCAATGTTTGATGAAGTCAAAATGATCAGACTCAATGATGAATTAGCTCAGAATAGTTATACTCAAACTTTAATCAATTCAGAATAATCAAACTCAATGATCGATCATCCTGATCAGAATAGTTTGACTCAATGTTTGATGAAGTCAAAATGATCAGACTCAATGATGAATTAGCTCAGAATAGTTATACTCAAACTTGAATCAATTCAGAATAATCAAACTCAATGATCGATCTTTCTGATCAGAATAGTTTGACTCAATCTTTGTTTAGGTCAAAATTATCAGACTCAATGATGAATTAGCTCAGAATAGTTATACTCAAACTTTAATCAATTCAGAATAATCAAACTCAATGATCGATCTTTCTGATCAGAATAGTTTGACTCAATGTTTGATTAGGTCAAAATTATCAGACTCAATGATGAATTAGCTCAGAATAGTTATACTCAGACTTTAATCAATTCAGAATAATCAAACTCAATGATCGATCATTCTGATCAGAATCGTTTGACTCAATGTTTGATTAGGTCAAAATAGTCTGACTCAATGCTGAATTAACTCAGAATAGTTATACTCAAACTTTAATCAATTCAGAATAATCAAACTCAATGATCGATCATTCAAATCAGAATAGTCAGACTCAATGTTTGGTTAGGTCAAAATAGTCTGACTCAATGATGAATTAGCTCAGAATAGTCATACTCAAACTTTAGACAATTCAGAATTATCAAACTCAATGATCGATCTTTCTGATCAGAATAGTTTGACTCAATGTTTGATTAGGTCAAAATTATCAGACTCAATGATGAATTAGCTCAGAATAGTTATACTCAAACTTTAATCAATTCAGAATAATCAAACTCAATGATCGATCATTCTGATCAGAATAGTTTGACTCAATGTTTGATTAGGTCAAAATAGACTGACTCAATGATGAATTAGCTCAGAATAGTCATACTCAGAATTTAATCAATTCAGAATAATCAAACTCATTGATCGATCATTCAAATCAGAATAGTTTGACTCAATGTTTGATTAGGTCAAAAAAGTCGGGCTTAATGATGAATTATCTCAGAATAGTCTAATCAAACTCAATGATCGATCATTCAAATCAGAATAGTCATACTCAATGTTTGATGAAGTCAAAATAGTCTGACTAAATGATGAATTAGCTCAGAATAGTTATACTCAAACTTTAATCAATTCAGAATAATCAAACTCAATGATCGATCATTGTGATCAGAATAGTTTGACTCAATGTTTGATTAGGTCAAAATAGTAAGACTCAATGATGAATTAGCTCAGAATAGTTATACTCAAACTTTAATCAATTCAGAATAATCAAACTCAATGATCGATCATTCAAATCAGAATAGTCAGACTCAATGTTTGATGAGATCAAAATTATCAGACTCAATGCTGAATTAGCTCAGAATAGTTATACTCAAACTTTAATCAATTCAGAATAATCAAACTCAATGATCGATCATTGTGATCAGAATAGTTTGACTCATTGTTTGATTAGGTCAAAATAGTCAGACTCAATGATGAATTAGCTCAGAATAGTTATACTCAAACTTTAATCAATTCAGAATAATCAAACTCAATGATCGATCATTCTGATCAGAATAGTCAGACTCAATGTTTGATTAGGTCAAAATAGTCTGACTCATTGATGAATTTGCTCAGAATAGTCATACTCAAATTTTAATCAAATCAGAATAATCAAACTCAATGATCGATCATCCTGATCAGAAAAGTTTGACTCAATGTTTGATGAAGTCAAAATGATCAGACTCAATGATGAATTAGCTCAGAATAGTTATACTCAAACTTTAATCAATTCAGAATAATCAAACTCAATGATCGATCTTTCTGATCAGAATAGTTTGACTCAATGTTTGATTAGGTCAAAATTATCAGACTCAATGATGAATTAGCTCAGAATAGTAATACTCAGACTTTAATCAATTCAGAATAATCAAACTCAATGATCGATCATTCTGATCAGAATCGTTTGACTCAATGTTTGATTAGGTCAAAATAGTCTGACTCATTGATGAATTAGCTCAGAATAGTTATACTCAAACTTTAATCAACTCAGAAAAACAAATTCAATGATCGATCAGAATAGTTTGACCCAATGTTTGATTATGTCAAAATAGTCAGACCCAGTACTGAATTAGCTCAGAATAGTTATACTCAAACTTTAATCAATTCAGAATAATCAAACTCAATGATCGATCATTCTGATCAGAATCGTTTGACTCAATGTTTGATTAGGTCAAAATAGTCTGACTCATTGATGAATTAGCTCAGAATAGTTATACTCAAACTTTAATCAATTCAGAATAATCAAACTCAATGATCGATCATTCAAATCAGAATAGTCAGACTCAATGTTTGATGAGATCAAAATTATCAGACTCAATGCTGAATTAGCTCAGAATAGTTATACTCAAACTTTAATCAATTCAGAATAATCAAACTCAATGATCGATCATTCAAATCAGAATAGTTTGACTCAATGTTTGATTAGGTCAAAATAGTGAGACTCAATGCTGAATTAGCTCAGAATAGTTATACTCAAACTTTAATCAATTCAGAATAATCAAACTTAATGATCGATCATTCTCATCAGAATAGTTTGACTCAATGCTTGATTAGGTCAAAATGATCAGACTCAATGCTGAATTAGCTCAAAATAGTTATACTCGAACTTTAATCAACTGAGAATAAATAAACTCAATGATCGATCATTCTCATCAGAATAGTTTGACTCAATGTTTGATTAGGTCAAAATAGTCAGACGCAATGCTGAATTTGCTCAGAATAGTTATACTCGAACTTTAATCAACTCAGAAAAACAAATTCAATGATCGATCATTCAAATCAGAATAGTCAGAATCAATGTTTCATGAAGTCAAAATAGTCTGACTCAATGATGAATTACCTCAGAATAGTTATTCTCAAACTTTAATCAATCCAGAATAATCAAACTCAATGATCGATCATTTGAATCAGAATAGTCAGACTTAATGTTTGATTAGGTCAAAATAGTCGGACACAATGATAAATCAGCTCAGAATAGTCATACTCAAACTTTAATCAACTCTGAATAATCAAACTCAATGATCGATCATTCGAATCAGAATAGTCAGACTTAATGTTTGATTAGGTCAAAATAGTCTGACTCAATGATGAATTAGCTCATAATAGCTAAAATCGAACTTTAATCAATTCAGAATAATCAAACTCAATGATCGATCATTGTGATCAGAATAGTTTGACTCAATGTTTGATTAGGTCAAAATAGTCAGACTCAATGATGAATTAGCTCAGAATAGTTATACTCAAACTTTAATCAATTCAGAATAATCAAACTCAATGATCGATCATTCAAATCAGAATAGTCAGACTCAATGTTTGATGAGATCAAAATTATCAGACTCAATGCTGAATTAGCTCAGAATAGTTATACTCAAACTTTAATCAATTCAGAATAATCAAACTCAATGATCGATCATTCTGATCAGAATAGTTTGACTCAATGTTTGATTAGGTCAAAATAGTCAGACTCAATGATGAATTAGCTCAGAATAGTTATACTCAAACTTTAATCAATTCAGAATAATCAAACTCAATGATCGATCATTCAAATCAGAATAGTCATACACAATGTTTGATTAGGTCAAAATGATCAGACTCAATGATGAATTAGCTCAGAATAGTTATACTCAAACTTTAATCAATTCAGAATAATCAAACTCAATGATCGATCATTCTCATCAGAATAGTTTGACTCAATGTTTGATTAGATCAAAATAGTCAGACGCAATGCTGAATTAGCTCAGAATAGTTATACTCGAACTTTAATCAACTCAGAAAAACAAATTCAATGATCGATCATTCAAATCAGAATAGTCAGAATCAATGTTTCATGAAGTCAAAATAGTCTGACTCAATGATGAATTACCTCAGAATAGTTATTCTCAAACTTTAATCAATTCAGAATAATCAAACTCAATGATCGATCATTTGAATCAGAATAGTCAGACTTAATGTTTGATTAGGTCAAAATAGTCGGACTCAATGATAAATCAGCTCAGAATAGTCATACTCAAACTTTAATCAACTCTGAATAATCAAACTCAATGATCGATCATTCGAATCAGAATAGTCAGACTTAATGTTTGATTAGGTCAAAATAGTCAGACTCAATGCTGAATTAGCTCATAATAGCTAAAATCGAACTTTAATCAATTCAGAATATTCAAACTCAATGATCGATCATTCTGATCAGAATAGTTTGACTCAATGTTTGATTAGGTCAAAATGATCAGACTCAATGATGAATTAGCTCAGAATAGTTATACTCAAACTTTAATCAATTCAGAATAATCAAATTCAATGATCGATCATTCTGATCAGAATAGTTTGACTCAATGTTTGATGAAGTCAAAATAGTCAGACTCAATGCTGAATTAGCTCAGAATAGTTATACTCAAACTTTAATCAATTCAGAATAATCAAACTCAATGATCGATCATTCAATCAGAATAGTCTGACTCAATGTTTGATTAGTTCAAAATAGTCAGACCCATTGATGAATTAGCTCAGAATAGTCATACTCAAACTTTAATCAATTCAGAATACTCAAACTCAATGATCGATCATTCAAATCAGAATAGTCAGACTCAATGTTTGATTAGGTCAAAATAGTCTGACTCATTGATGAATTAGCTCAGAATAGTTATACTCAAACTTTAATCAAATCAGAATAATCAAACTCAATGATTGATCATTCATTCAGAATAGTTTGACTCAATGTTTGATTAGGTCAAAATAGTCTGACTCGATGCTGAATTAGCTCAGAATAGTTATACTCAAACTATAATCAACTCAGAATAATCAAACTCAATGATCGATCATTCAAATCAGAATAGTTTGACTCAATGTTTGATTAGGTCAAAATAGTCTGACTAAATGCTGAATTAGCTCAGCATAGTTATACTCAAAGTTCAATCAACTCAAATTAATCAAACTCAATGATCGATCATTCATATCAGAATAGTTTGATTCAATGTTTGATTAGGTCAAATAGTCTGACTCAATGCTGAATTGGCTCAGAATAGTTACACTCAAACTTTAATCAATTCTCTGCTGTTTGTAGATGCAGTTGCCATGTTTTGATCAGCTTCACTGCAGATTGTAGATGCAGGTACCATGTTTGGTTCACCTTCACTGCAGATTGTAGATGCAGTTACCATGTTTGAATCAGCTTCACTGCAGATTGTAGATGCAGTTATGTTATGATCAGTTTCACTACCCATTGTAGATGCAGTTATCATGTTTGGATTAGCTTCACTGCAGACTGTAGATGCAGTTACCATATTTGGATCAGCTTCTCTGCAGATTGTAGATGTAGTTATCAGGTTTTGATCAGTTTCACTACAGTTTGTAGATGCATGTACCATGTTTTTTTGAGCTACACGGTATATTGTAGATGCAGTTACCAAGTGTAGTTCAGCTTCACTGCAGATTGTAGATGCAGTTACCATATTTGGATCAGCTTCACTGCAGATTGTAGATGCAGTTACCATATTTGGATCAGCTTTACTGCAGATTGTATATGCAGGTTATAATGTTTTGATCAATTTCACTACAGATTGTAGATGCAGGTGACATGCTTGGATCAGCTTCACTGCAGACTGTAGATGCAGTTACCATGTTTTGATGAGCTAAACTGCCAATTGTAGATGCAGTTACCAAGTTTAGATCAGCTTCACTGCAGATTGTAGATGCAGGTACCATTTTAAGATCAGCTTCGCTGGATATTGTTGTTGTAGTTATCATGTTTGGATCAGCTTCACTGCAAATTGTAGGTGCAGATATCAGGTTTGGATCAGCTTTTACTGCTGATTGTAGATGCAGTTATACAGTTTTGATCAGTTTCAATACAGATTGTAGATGCAGGTCCCATGTTTGGATCAGCTTCACTGTCTATTGTAGATGCAGGTCCCATGTTTGGATCAGCTTCACTGCAGATTGTAGATGCAGTTACCATGTTTTGATGAGCTACACTGCAGATTGTAGACGCAGTTACCAAATTTAGATCAGCTTCACTGCGGATTGTTGATGCAGTCATAATTTTTTGATCAGTTTCACTGCAGATTGTAGATGCAGGTATCATGTTTGGATCAGCGTCACTGCAGATTGTAGAAGCAGTTACTATGTTTGGATCAGATCCACTAACGATTGTAGATGCAGGTACCAGGTTTGGATCAGCATCAATGCAGAATGTAGATGCAGTAACCATATTTTTTATCAGCTTCACTACAGTTTGTAGATGCAGTTACCATGCTTTGAGGAGCTTCACTTTAGATCCAGTTAGGTTTTGATCAGCTTCACTGCAGATTGTAGATGCAGGTACCATGTTTGGATCAGCTTCACTGAAGATCGTGGATGCAGTTACCATGTTTTGATGAGCTACAATGCAGATTGTAGATGTCGTTATCATTTTTTAAACAGTTTCACTACAGATTGTAGATGCAGGTACCATGTTTGGATCAGCTTCACAGCAGAATGTAGATGCATTAACCATATTTTGATCAGCTTCACTGCAGTTTGTAGATGCAGTTACCATGTTTTGATCAGCTTCACTGCAGATTGTAGATCCAGTTATGTTTTGATCAGGTTCACTGCAGTTTGTAGATGCAGTTACCATGCATTTATGAGCTTCACAGTAGAACCAGTTAGGTTTTGATCAGCTTCACTGCAGATTGTAGATGGAGCAACCATGTTTGGATCAGCTTCACTGCATATTGTAGATGCAGTTAACATGTTTGGATCAGCTTCACTGCAGTTTGTAGATGCAGTAACCAAGTTCAGATCAGCTTCACCGTAGATTGTAGATGCAGGGACCATGTTTGGATCAGCTTTTACTACAGATTGTAGATGCAGTTACCATGTTTTGATGACTTATACTGCAAATTGTAGATGCAGTTATCAGGTTTTGATCAGCTTCACTGCAGTTTGTAAATGCAGTTATGTTTTGATCAGTTTCACTGCAGATTGTAGATGCAGTAATCATGTTATGATCAGTTTCACTACCGATTGTAGATGTAGGTGACATGCTTGGATCAGCTTCACTGCAGACTGTAGATGCAGTTATCATGTTTTGATCAGTTTCAATATAGTTTCTAGATGCAAGTAGCATGTTTGGATCAGCTCCACTGCAAATTGTAGATGCAGTTACCATGCTTTGATGAGCTAAACTGCAGATTGTAGATGCAGTTACCAAGTTTAGATCAGCTTCACTGCGGATTGTAGATGCTGGGTACCATGTTTGGATCAGCTTCACTGTAGAATGTAGATGCAGTTACCATGTTTGGATAAGCTTCACTGCAGATTGTAGATGCAGGTACCATGTTAAGATCAGCTTCGCTGCACATTGTAGATGCAGTTATCATGCTTGGACCAGCGTCACTGCAGATTGCAGATGCAGTTAACATGTTTAGATGACCTTCACTGTAGATCCAGTTAGGTTTTGATCAGCTTCAATGCAGATTGTAGATGCAGCAACCATGTTTGGATCAGCTTCACTGCAGATTGTAGATGCAGTAACCAAGTTAAGATCAGCTTCACCGCAGATTGCAGATGCAGGTACCGTGTTTGGAACAGCTTCACTGCAGATTGTAGATGCAGGTAACATGTTTGGATCAGCTTCACTGCAGATTGTAAATTCAGTAACCATGTTTGGATAAGCTTCACTGCAGATTGTAGATGCAGTTACCAAGCTTAGATCAGCTTCACTGCAGATTGTAGATGGAGATACCAGGTTTGGATCAGCTATTACTGCAGATTGTAGATGCAGTTATCATGTTTTGATCAGTTTAACTAGAGTTTCTAGATGCAGGTAGCATGTTTTATATCAGCTTTACTGCAAATTGTAGATGCAGTTACCTTGTTTTGATGAGCTACACTGCAGATTGTAGATAAAGTTACCAAAATTAGATCAGCTTCACTGCGGATTGTAGATGCAGTTATGATGTTTTGATGAGCTACACTGCAGATTGTAGATGCAGGTATCATGTTTGGAACAGCGTCACTGCAGATTGTAGATGCAGTTACTATGTTTGGATCAGCTCCACTACCGATTGTAGATGCAGGTACCAGGTTTGGATCAGCATCACTGCAGAATGTAGATGCAGTAACCATATTTTGATCAGCTTCACTGCGATGAGTTCACTGTAGATCCGGTTAGGTTTTGATCAGCTTCACTGCAAATTGTAGATGCAGCAACCATGTTTGAATCAGCTTCACAGCAGATTGTAGCTGCAGTTACCATGTTTGGATCAGCTTTTACTGCAGATTGTTGATGCAGTTACCATGTTTTGATGAGCTATACCGCAGATTGTAGATGCAGTAATCAGGTTTTGATCAGCTTCACTGCAGATTGTAGATGGAGATACCAGGTTTGGATCAGCTTTTACTGTAGATTGTAGATGCCGTTACCAGGTTTGGATCAGCTTTCACTGCAGATTGTAGATGCCGCTACCATATTTTGATGAGCTATACTGCAGATTGTAGATGCAGTTATCAGGTTTTGATCAGCTTCACTGCAGTTTGTAGAGGCAGTTACCATGTTTTCATCAGCTTCACTGCAGATTGTAGATGCAGTTACCATGTTTTGATGAGCTACTCTGCAGATTGTAGATACGGTTGTCATTTTATGATCAGTTTCACAACAGATTGTAGATGCAGTTACCATGTTTGGATCAGCTCTACTACCGATTGTAGATGGAGTTATCATCTTATGAACAGTTTCACTACCGATTTTAGATGCAGGTACCATGTTTGAATCAGCTTCACCGCAGACTGTATATGCAGTTACCATGTTTTGATGAGCTACATGGAAGATTGTAGATGCAGATACCATGTTTGGATCAGCTTCACTGCAGATTATAGATGAAGGTACCAGTTTTGGATCAGCTTTTACTGCAGATTGTAGATGCAGTTGTCAGGTTTTAATCAGCTTTACTGCAGTTTGTAGATGCAGGTACCATGTTAAGATCAGCTTCATTGTACAATGTAGATGCAGTTATCAGGTTTGGTTAAGCTTCACTGCAGATTGTAGATGCAGTTACCAAGTTCAGATCAGCTTCACTACAGATTGTAGGTGCAGATACCAGGTTTGGATCAGCTTTTACTGCAGATTGTAGATGCAGTTAAAATGTTTTGATCAGTTTCAATACAGATTGTAGATGCAGGTGCCATGGTTGGACCAGCTTCACTACAGATTGTAGATGCAGTTGCCATGTTTTGATCAGTTTCACTATAGTTTCTAGATGCAAGAAGCATGTTTTGATCAGCTTCACTGCAGATTTTAGATGCAGCAACCATGTTTGGATCAGCTTCACTGCAGATTGTAGGAGCAGTAAACATGTTTGGATCAGCTTCACTGCATTTGGTAGATGCAGTTACCAAGTTTAGATCAGCTTCACTGCAGATTGTAGATGCAGTTACCATGTTTTGGTGAGCTATACTGCAAATTGTAGATGCAGTTATCAGGTTTTGATCAGCTTCACTGCAGTTTGTAAATGCAGTTATGTTTTGATCAGCTTCACTGCAGATTGTAGATGCAGTAATCATGTCATGATCAGTTTCACTACTGATTGTAGGTGCATGTGACATGCTTAGATCAGCTTCACTGCAGACTGTAGATGCAGTTATCATGTTTTGATCAGTTTCACTATAGTTTCTAGATGCAAGTAGCATGTTTGGATCAGCTCCACTGTCGATTGCAGATGGAGGTCCCATGTTTGGATCAGCTTTACTGCAGATTGTAGGTGCATATACCAGGTTTGGATCAGCTTTTACTGTAGATTGTAGATGCAGGTACCATGTTAAGATCGGCTTCGCTGTACATTGTAGATGCAGTTATCATGTTTGGATCAGCTTCACTGTCGATTGCAGATGGAGGTCACATGTTTGGATCAGCTTTACTGCAGATTGTAGGTGCAGATACCAGGTTTGGATCAACTTTTACTGGAGATTGTAGATGCAGTTATAATGTTTTGATCAGTTTCAAAACAGATTGTAGATGCAGGTCCCATTTTTGGATCAGCTTCACTGCAGATTGTAGATGCAGGTACCAGGTTTGGATCAGCATCAATGCAGAATGTAGATGCTGTGATGAGCTTCACTTTAGATCTAGTTAGGTTTTGATCAGCTTCACTGCAGATTGTAGATGCAGCAACCATGTTTGGATCAGCTTCATTGCAGATTGTAGATGCAGTTAACATGTTGGGATCAGCTTCACTGCAGATTGTAGATGCAGTAATCTAGTTCAATTCTGCTTCACTGCAGATTGTAGATGTAGTTATCATGTTATGATCAGTTTCACTAGAGATTCTAGATGCAGGTAGCATGTTTGGATCAGCTTCACGGCAGACTGTAGATGCAGTTATCATGTTTTGTTCAGTTTCACTAGAGATTCTAGATGCAGGTAGCATGTTTGGATCAGCTTCACGGCAGATTGTAGATGCAGTTACCAAGTTCAGATCTGCTTCGCTGTACATTGTAGATGCAGTTATCATGTTTGAATAAACTTCACTGCAGATTGTAGATGCAGTTAACACGTTTGGATCAGCTTCACTGCAGATTGTAAATGCAGTAACCAAGTTCAGATCAGCTTCACAGCAGATTGTAGATGCAGGTACCCTGTTTGGATCAGCTTAACTGCAGCATGTAGATGCAGTAATCATATTTTGATCAGCTTCACTGTAGTTTGTAGATGCAGTTATGTTATGATCAGTTTCACTACCGATTGTAGATGCAGGTACCATGATCGGATCAGCTTCACTGCAGACTGTAGATGGAGATACCATGATTGGATCAGCTTCACTGCAGATTGTAGATGCAGTTATCAGGTTTTGATCAGCTTCTCTGCTGTTTGTAGATGCAGGTACAATGTTTTGATCAGCTTCACTGCAGATTGTAGATCCAGTTATGTTTTGATCAGCTTCACTGCAGATTGTAGATGCAGGTACCATGTTTTGATGAGATATACTGCAGATTGTAGATGCAGTTGTCAGGTTTTGATCAGCTTCACTGCAGATTGTAGATGCAGCAACCATGTTTGGATCAGCTTCACTGCAGATGGTAGATGCAGTTAACATATTTGGATCAGTTTCACTGCAGATTGTAGATGCAGTTAGCATGTTTGGATCAGCTTCACTGTAGATTGTAGATGCAGTTACCATGTTTGGATAAGCTTCACTGTAGATTGCAGATGTAGGTACCATGTTTGGACCAACTTCACTGCAGATTGTAGATGCAGTTACCATGTTTTCATGAGCTACCCTGCAGATTGTAGATGCAGTAACCAGATTTAGATCAGCTTCACTGCGGATTGTAGATTCAGTTAAAATGTTTTGATGAGCTACACTGCAGATTGTAGATGCAGTTATCATTTTTTGATCACTTTCACTACCGATTGTAGGTGCAGTTACCATGTTTGGATCAGCTTCACTGTAGGTTGTAGATGCAATTACTATGTTTAGATCAGCTCCGCTACCAATTGTAGATGCAGGTACCAGGTTTGGATCAGCATCACTGCAGATTGTAGATGCAGTAACCATGTTTTGATCAGTTTCACAACAGATTGTAAATACAGGTCCCATGTTTGGATCAGCTTCACTGCAGATTGTAGATGCAGTTACCATGATTAGATGAGCTTCACTGTGGATTGTAGATGCAGTTACGATGTTTTGATCAGTTCCACTACCGATTGTAGATGCAGGTACCATGTTTGGATCAGCGTCACTGTAGAATGTAGATGCAGTTACCATGTTTGGATAAGCTTCACTGCGGATTGTAGATGCAGGTACCATGCTAAGATCAGCTTCGCTGTACATTGTAGATGCAGTTATCATGTTTGGACCAGCGTCACTGCAGATTGCAGATGCAGTTAACATGTTTAGATGACCTTCACTGTAGATCCAGTTAGGTTTTGATCAGCTTCAATGCAGATTGTAGATGCAGCAACCATGTTTGGATCAGCTTCACTGCAGATTGTAGATGCAGTAACCAAGTTAAGATCAGCTTCACCGCAGATTGCAGATGCAGGTACCGTGTTTGGAACGGTTTAACTGCAGATTGTAGATGCAGGTAACATGTTTGGATCAGCTTCACTGCAGATTGTAAATTCAGTAACCATGTTTGGATAAGCTTCACTGCAGATTGTAGATGCAGTTACCAAGCTTAGATCAGCTTCACTGCAGATTGTAGATGCAGGTACCAGGTTTGGATCAGCATCAATGCAGAATGTAGATGCTGTGATGAGCTTCACTTTAGATCTATTTAGGTTTTGATCAGCTTCACTGCAGATTGTAGATGCAGCAACCATGTTTGGATCAGCTTCATTGCAGATTGTAGATGCAGTTAACATGTTGGGATCAGCTTCACTGCAGATTGTAGATGCAGTAATCTAGTTCAATTCTGCTTCACTGCAGATTGTAGATGTAGTTATCATGTTATGATCAGTTTCACTAGAGATTCTAGATGCAGGTAGCATGTTTGGATCAGCTTCACGGCAGACTGTAGATGCAGTTATCATGTTTTGTTCAGTTTCACTAGAGATTCTAGATGCAGGTAGCATGTTTGGATCAGCTTCACGGCAGATTGTAGATGCAGTTACCAAGTTCAGATCTGCTTCGCTGTACATTGTAGATGCAGTTATCATGTTTGAATAAACTTCACTGCAGATTGTAGATGCAGTTAACACGTTTGGATCAGCTTCACTGCAGATTGTAAATGCAGTAACCAAGTTCAGATCAGCTTCACAGCAGATTGTAGATGCAGGTACCCTGTTTGGATCAGCTTAACTGCAGCATGTAGATGCAGTAATCATATTTTGATCAGCTTCACTGTAGTTTGTAGATGCAGTTATGTTATGATCAGTTTCACTACCGATTGTAGATGCAGGTACCATGATCGGATCAGCTTCACTGCAGACTGTAGATGGAGATACCATGTTTGGATCAGCTTCACTGCAGATTGTAGATGCAGTTATCAGGTTTTGATCAGCTTCTCTGCTGTTTGTAGATGCAGGTACAATGTTTTGATCAGCTTCACTGCAGATTGTAGATCCAGTTATGTTTTGATCAGCTTCACTGCAGATTGTAGATGCAGGTACCATGTTTTGATGAGATATACTGCAGATTGTAGATGCAGTTGTCAGGTTTTGATCAGCTTCACTGCAGATTGTAGATGCAGCAACCATGTTTGGATCAGCTTCACTGCAGATGGTAGATGCAGTTAACATTTTTGGATCAGTTTCACTGCAGATTGTAGATGCAGTTAGCATGTTTGGATCAGCTTCACTGTAGATTGTAGATGCAGTTACCATGTTTGGATAAGCTTCACTGTAGATTGTAGATGTAGGTACCATGTTTGGACCAACTTCACTGCAGATTGTAGATGCAGTTACCATGTTTTCATGAGCTACCCTGCAGATTGTAGATGCAGTAACCAGATTTAGATCAGCTTCACTGCGGATTGTAGATGCAGTTATCATTTTTTGATCACTTTCACTACCGATTGTAGGTGCAGTTACCATGTTTGGATCAGCTTCACTGTAGGTTGTAGATGCAATTACTATGTTTAGATCAGCTCCACTACCAATTGTAGATGCAGGTACCAGGTTTGGATCAGCATCACTGCAGATTGTAGATGCAGTAACCATGTTTTGATCAGTTTCACAACAGATTGTAAATACAGGTCCCATGTTTGGATCAGCTTCACTGCAGATTGTAGATGCAGTTACCATGATTAGATGAGCTTCACTGTGGATTGTAGATGCAGTTACGATGTTTTGATCAGTTCCACTACCGATTGTAGATGCAGGTACCATGTTTGGATCAGCGTCACTGTAGAATGTAGATGCAGTTACCATGTTTGGATAAGCTTCACTGCGGATTGTAGATGCAGGTACCATGTTAAGATCAGCTTCGCTGTACATTGTAGATGCAGTTATCATGTTTGGACCAGCGTCACTGCAGATTGCAGATGCAGTTAACATGTTTAGATGACCTTCACTGTAGATCCAGTTAGGTTTTGATCAGCTTCAATGCAGATTGTAGATGCAGCAACCATGTTTGGATCAGCTTCACTGCAGATTGTAGATGCAGTAACCAAGTTAAGATCAGCTTCACCTCAGATTGTAGATGCAGGTACCGTGTTTGGAACAGCTTCACTGCAGATTGTAGATGCAGGTAACATGTTTGGATCAGCTTCACTGCAGATTGTAGATTCAGTAACCATGTTTGGATAAGCTTCACTGCAGATTGTAGATGCAGTTAGCAAGTTTAGATCAGCTTCACTGCAGATTGTAGATGGAGATACCAGGTTTGGATCAGCTTTTACTGCAGATTGTAGATGCAGTTATCATGTTTTGATCAGTTTAACTAGAGTTTCTAGATGCAGGTAGCCTGTTTGGATCTGCTTTACTGCAAATTGTAGATGCAGTTACCTTGTTTTGATGAGCTACACTGCAGATTGTAGATAAAGTTACCAAAATTAGATCAGCTTCACTGCGGATTGTAGATGCAGTTATGATGTTTTGATGAGCTACACTGCAGATTGTAGATGCAGGTATCATGTTTGGAACAGCGTCACTGCAGATTGTAGATGCAGTTACTACGTTTGGATGAGCTCTACTACCGATTGTAGATGCAGGTACCAGGTTTGGATCAGCATCACTGCAGAATGTAGATGCAGTTACCATATTTTGATCAGCTTCACTGCGATGAGTTCACTGTAGATCCGGTTAGGTTTTGATCAGCTTCACTGCAAATTGTAGATGCAGCAACCATGTATGGATCAGCTTCACAGCAGATTGTAGCTGCAGTTACCATGTTTGGATCAGCTTTTACTGCAGATTGTTGATGCAGTTACCATGTTTTCATGAGCTATACCGCAGATTGTAGATGCAGTAATCAGGTTTTGATCAGCTTCACTGCAGATTGTAGAGGCAGTTACCATGTTTTCATCAGCTACTCTGCAGATTGTAGATGCGGTTGTCATTTTATGATCAGTTTCACAACAGATTGTAGATGCAGTTACCATGTTTGGATCAGCTCTACTACCGATTGTAGATGGAGTTATCATCTTATCAACAGTTTCACTACCGATTTTAGATGCAGGTACCATGTTTGAATCAGCTTCACCGCAGATTGTATATGCAGTTACCATGTTTTGATGAGCTACATGGTAAATTGTAGATGCAGATACCATGTTTGGATCAGCTTCACTGCAGATTATAGATGCAGGTAACATATTTGAATCAGTTTCACTGCAGATTGTAGATGCAGTTAGCATGTTTGGATCAGCTTCACTGTGGATTGTAGATGCAGTTACCATGTTTGGATAAGCTTCACTGTAGATTGTAGATGTAGGTACCATGTTTGGACCAACTTCACTGCAGATTGTAGATGCAGTTACCATGTTTTCATGAGCTACCCTGCAGATTGTAGATGCAGTAACCAAATTTAGATCAGCTTCACTGCGGATTGTAGATGCAGTTAAAATGTTTTGATGAGCTACACTGCAGATTGTAGATGCAGTTATCATTTTTTGATCAGTTTCACTACCGATTGTAGTTGCAGTTACCATGTTTGGATCAGCTTCACTGTAGGTTGTAGATGCAATAACTATGTTTAGATCAGCTCCACTACCAATTGTAGATGCAGGTACCAGGTTTGAATCAGCATCACTGCAGATTGTAGATGCAGTAACCATGCTTTGATCAGTTTCACAACAGATTGTAAATACAGGTCCCATGTTTGGGTCAGCTTCACTGCAGATTGTAGATGCAGTTACCATGATTTGATGAGCTTCACTGTGGATTGTAGATGCAGTTACGATGTTTTGATCAGTTCCACTACCGATTGTAGATGCAGGTACCATGTTTGGATCAGCGTCACTGCAGATTGTAGATCCTGTTATGGTTTGAACAGCTTCACCGCAGAATGTAGATGCAGTTACCATGCTTTGATGAGCTTCACTGTAGATCGAGTTAGGTTTTGATCAGCTTCACTGCAGATTGTAGATGCAGTTAACATGTTTGGATCAGTTTCACTACCGATTGTAGATGCAGGTGATATGTTTGGATCAGCTTCACTGCAGACTGTAGATGCAGTATCCAAGTTCAGATCAGCTTCACTGCAGATTGCAGATGCAGGTACCATGTTTGGGTCAGCTTAACTGCAGATTGTAGATGCAGGTACCATGTTTGGGTCAGCTTAACTGCAGCATGTAGATGCAGTAAACATATTTTGATCAGCTTCACTGCAGTTTGTAGATGCAATTACCATGTTTTGATCAGCTTCACTGTAGATTTTAGATCCAGTTATGTCTTGATCAGCTTCACTGCACATTGTAGATGCAGCAACCATGATTGGATCAGCTCCACTGCAGATTGTAGATGCAATAACCATGTTGGATCAGCTTCACTGCAGATTGTAGATGCAATAACCATGTTTGGATCAGCTTCACTGCAGATTGTAGATGCAGTTATGTTATGATCAGTTTCACTACCGATTGTAGATGCAGGTACCATGATCGGATCAGCTTCACTGCAGACTGTAGATGGAGATACCATGTTTGGATCAGCTTTTACTGCAGATTGTAGATGCAGGTACCAGGTTTGGATCAGCACCACTGCAGATTGTAGATGCAGTTAACATGTTTTGATGAGCTACACTGCAGATTGTAGATGCAGTAACCAAGTCCAGATCAGCTTCACTGCAAATTGTAGACACAGATACCAAGTTTGGGTCAGCTTTAATGCAGATTGTAGATGCAGTTACCATGTTTTGATGAGCTACACTGCAGATTGTAGATGCAGTTACAAAGTTAGATTGGCTTCATTGCAGATTGTAGATACAATGTTTGATGAGCTACAGGGTAGATTGTAGAAGCAGTTACCAAGTTTAAAGCAGCTTCATTGCAGATTGTCGATGCAGGTACGATGTTTGGATCAGTTTCACTACAGATTGTAAATTGCAGGTACCAGATTTGGATCAGCTTTTACAGCTTGGCCCAGGTAGATATGTGATCCCTCTGCTGATTGTAGATGCAGCAACCATGTGTTGATGAGCTACACTGCAAATTGTAGATGCAGTAATCATGCTATGATCAGTTTCACTACCGATTGTAGATGCAGGTACCATGATCGGATCAGCTTCACTGCAGACTGTAGATGGAGATACCATGTTTGGATCAGCTTTTACTGCAGATTGTTGATGCAGTTATCAGGTTTTGATCAGTTTCACTACAGATTGTAGATGCAGGTACCATGTTAAGATCAGCTTCATTGTACAATGTAGATGCAGTTATCATGTTTGGTTAAGCTTCACTGCAGATTGTAGATGCAGTTACCAGGATTGGATCAGCTTTTACTGCAGATTGTAGATGCAGTTGCCATGTTTTGATGAGCTACACTGCAAATTGTAGATGCAGTTATCAGGCTTTGATCAGCTTCTCTTCTGTTTGTAGATGCAGTTACAATGTTTTGTTCAGCTTCACTGCAGATTGTAGATCCAGTTATGTTTTGATCAGCTTCACTGCAGATTGTAGATGCAGGTACCATGTTTGGATCAGCTTCACTGCAGATTGTAGATGCAGGTACCATGTTTGGATAAGCTACACTGCAGATTGTAGAAGCACATACCAGGTTTGGATCGGCTTTTACTGCAGATTGTAGATGCAGTTACCATGTTTTGATGAGATATACTGCAGATTGTAGATGCAGTTATCAGGTTTTGATCAGCTTCACTGCAGTTGGTAGATGCAGTTACCATGTTTTGATCAGCTTCACTGCAGATTGTAGATGCAGCAACCATGTTTGGATCAGCTTCACTGCAGATTGTAGATGCAGTTACCATGTTTTGATGAGCTACCCTGCAGACTGTAGATGCAGTAACCCAATTTAGATCAGCTTCACTGCAGATTGTAGATGCAGTTAACATGTTTTGATCAGTTTCACTACCGATTGTAGATGCAGTAACCAAGATCAGATCAGCTTCACCACAGATTGTAGATGGAGGTACCGTGTTTTGATGAGCTACACGGTAGATTGTAGATGAAGGTACCATGTTTGGATCAGCGTCACTACAGATTGCAGATGCAGGTCCCATGTTTGGATCAGCTTCACTGTGGATTGTAGATTCAGTTACCATGTTTTGATGAGCTTTACTTCACATTGTAGATGCAGTTATCAAGTTTTGATCAGTTTCACTACAGATTGTAGATGCAGGTACCATGTTAAGATCAGCTTCACTGCAGATTGCAGATGCAGTTACCATGTTTGGATCAGCTCCACAACCGATTGTAGATACAGTTACCATGTTTAGATGAGCTTCACTGTAGATCCAGTTAGGTTATGATCAGCTTCAATGGAGATTGTAGATGCAGCAACCATGTTTGGATCAGCTTCACTGCAGATTGTAGATGCAGTAACCAAGTTCAGATCAGCTTCACCGCAGATTGTAGATGCAGGTACCGTGTTTGGATCAGCTTCACTGCAGATTGTAGATGCAGGTACTATGTTTGTATCAGCTTCACTGCAGATTGTAGATGCAGTTACCATGTACGGATCAGCTTCACTGCAGATTCTAGATGCAGTTATCATGTCATGATCAGTTTCACTACCTATTGTAGATGCAGGTACCATGTTTGGATAAGCTTCACCATAGATTGTAGATGCAGGTACCATGTTTGCATCAGCTTTACTGCAGATTGTAGATGCAGTTGTCATGTTTGGATCAGCTCCACTGCAGCTTGTAGATACAGTTACCAAGGTTAGATCAACTTCACTGTGGATTGTAGATGTAGGTACCGTGTTTTGATGAGCTACAGGGTAGATTGTAGATGCAGCTACCATGTTTGGATCAGCTTCACTGCAGATTGTAGATGCAGTTATAATGTTTTGATCAGTTTCACTACCTATTTTAGATGCAGGTACCATGATTGGATCAGCATCACTGCAGAATGTAGATGCCGAAACAATATTTTGATCAGCTTCACTGCAGTTTGTAGATGCAGTTACCATGCTTTGATGAGCTTCACAGTAGATCCAGTTAGGTTCTGATCAGCTTCACTGTAGATTTTAGATGCAGCAACCATGTTTGGATCAGCTTCACTGCATATTGTAGATGCAGTTAACATGTTTGGATCAGCATCACTGCAAAATGTAGATGCCGTAACAATATTTTGATCAGCTTCACTGCAGTTTGTAGATGCAGTTACCATGCTTTGATGAGCTTCACAGTAGATCCAGTTAGGTTCTGATCAGCTTCACTGTAGATTTTAGATGCAGCAACCATGTTTGGATCAGCTTCACTGCCTATTGTAGATGCAGTTAACATGTTTGGATCAGCGTCACTGCAGTTTGTAGATGCAGTTACCAAGTTTAGATCAGCTTCACTGCAGAATGTAAATGCAGATACCAGGTTTGGATCAGCTTTTACTGCAGATTGTAGATGCAGTTACCATGTTTTGGTGAGCTATACAGCAAATTGTAGATGCAGTTACCAAATTTAGATCAGCTTCACTGCGCATTGTAGATGCAGTTACGATGTTTTAATGAGCTACACTACAGATTCTAGATGCAGTTATCATTTTTTGATCAGTTTCACTACAGATTGTAGATGCAGTTAGCATGTTTGGATCAGCATCACTGCAGATTGTAGTAGCAGTTACTATGTTTGGATCAGCTCCACTACCGATTGTAGATGCAGGTACCAGGTTTGGATCAGCATCAATGCAGAATGTAGATGCAGTTATCATGTTTGGATCAGCTTCACTGCAGATTGTAGATGCAGTTAACATGTTGGGATCAGCTTCACTGCAAATTGCAGATGTAGTTATCATGTTATGATCAGTTTCACTACCGATTGTAGATGCAAGTGATATGTTTGGATCAGCTTCACTGCAGATTGTAGATGCAGTTACCATGTTTTGATGAGCTACCCTGCAGATTGTAGATGCAGTAACCAAATTTAGATCAGCTTCACTGCGGATTGTAGATGCAGTTAACATGTTTTGATCAGTTTCACTACCGATTGTAGATGCAGTAACCAAGATCAGATCAGCTTCACCACAGATTGTAGATGGAGGTACTGTGTTTTGATGAGCTACAGGGTAGATTGTAGTTGAAGGTACCATGTTTGGATCAGCGTCACTACAGATTGCAGATGCAGGTCCCATGTTTGGATCAGCTTCACTGTGGATTGTAGATTCAGTTACCATGTTTTGATGAGCTTTACTTCAGATTGTAGATGCAGTTATCAAGTTTTGATCAGTTTCACTACAGATTGTAGATGCAGGTACCATGTTAAGATCAGCTTCACTGCAGATTGCAGATGCAGTTACCATGTTTGGATCAGCTCCACAACCGATTGTAGATACAGTTACCATGTTTAGATGAGCTTCACTGTAGATCCAGTTAGGTTATGATCAGCTTCAATGGAGATTGTAGATGCAGCAACCATGTTTGGATCAGCTTCACTGCAGATTGTAGATGCAGTAACCAAGTTCAGATCAGCTTCACCGCAGATTGCAGATGTAGTTATCATGTTATGATCAGTTTCACTACCGATTGTAGATGCAAGTGATATGTTTGGATCAGCTTCACTGCAGATTGTAGATGCAGTTACCATGTTTTGATGAGCTACCCTGCAGATTGTAGATGCAGTAACCAAATTTAGATCAGCTTCACTGCGGATTGTAGATGCAGTTAACATGTTTTGATCAGTTTCACTACCGATTGTAGATGCAGTAACCAAGATCAGATCAGCTTCACCACAGATTGTAGATGGAGGTACTGTGTTTTGATGAGCTACAGGGTAGATTGTAGTTGAAGGTACCATGTTTGGATCAGCGTCACTACAGATTGCAGATGCAGGTCCCATGTTTGGATCAGCTTCACTGTGGATTGTAGATTCAGTTACCATGTTTTGATGAGCTTTACTTCAGATTGTAGATGCAGTTATCAAGTTTTGATCAGTTTCACTACAGATTGTAGATGCAGGTACCATGTTAAGATCAGCTTCACTGCAGATTGCAGATGCAGTTACCATGTTTGGATCAGCTCCACAACCGATTGTAGATACAGTTACCATGTTTAGATGAGCTTCACTGTAGATCCAGTTAGGTTATGATCAGCTTCAATGGAGATTGTAGATGCAGCAACCATGTTTGGATCAGCTTCACTGCAGATTGTAGATGCAGTAACCAAGTTCAGATCAGCTTCACCGCAGATTGTAGATGCAGGTACCGTGTTTGGATCAGCTTCACTGCAGATTGTAGATGCAGGTACTATGTTTGTATCAGCTTCACTGCAGATTGTAGATGCAGTTACCATGTACGGATCAGCTTCACTGCAGATTCTAGATGCAGTTATCATGTCATGATCAGTTTCACTACCTATTGTAGATGCAGGTACCATGTGTGGATAAGCTTCACCATAGATTGTAGATGCAGGTACCATGTTTGCATCAGCTTTACTGCGGATTGTAGATGCAGTTGTCATGTTTGGATCAGCTCCACTGCAGCTTGTAGATACAGTTACCAAGGTTAGATCAACTTCACTGTGGATTGTAGATGTAGGTACCGTGTTTTGATGAGCTACAGGGTAGATTGTAGATGCAGCTACCATGTTTGGATCAGCTTCACTGCAGATTGTAGATGCAGTTATAATGTTTTGATCAGTTTCACTGTCGATTATAGATGCAGGTCCCCTGTTTGGATCAGCTTCACTGTAGATTGTAGATGCAGGTCCCATGTTTGGATCAGCTTCACTGTAGATTGTAGATGCAGTTACCATGTTTTGATGAGCTACACTGTAGATTTTAGGTGGAGTAACCAAGTTAAGATCAGCTTCACTGCAGATTGTAGATGCAGTTACTAAGTTTAGATCAGCTTCACTGCAGATTGTAGATGCAGATTACCATGTTTGGATCAGCTTCACTGCAGATTGTAGATGCAGGTACCATGTTAAGATCAGCTTCACTATACATTGTAGATGCAGTTACCAAGTTCCAATCAGCTTCACTGTAGATTATAGGTGCAGAAACAAGGTTTGGATCAGCTTTTACTGCAGATTGTAGATGCAGTTATAATGGTTTGATCAGTGTCAATACAGATTGTAGATGCAGGTCCCATGTTTGGATCAGCTTCACTGTCGATTGTAGATGCAGGTCCCATGTTCGGATCAGCTTCACTGTAGATTGTAGATGCAGGTCCCATGTTTTGATGAGCTACAGAGAGGATTGTAGATGCAGTTACAAAATTTAGATCAGCTTCACTGCGGATTGTAGATGCAGTTACGATGTTTTGATGAGCTACACTGCAGATTGTAGATGCAGTTATCATTTTTTGATCAGTTTCACTACAGATTGTAGATGCAGGTATCATGTTTGGATCAGCGACACTGCAGATTGTAGATGCAGTAACCATGTTTGGATCAGCTCCACTACCAATTGTAGATGAAGTTTTCATGTTATGAACAGTTTCACTACAGATTGTAGATGCAGGTACCAGGTTTGGATCAGCACCACTGCAGATTGTAGATGCAGTTAACATGTTTTGATGAGCTACACTGCAGATTGTAGATGCAGTAACCAAGTCCAGATCAGCTTCACTGCAAATTGTAGACACAGATACCAAGTTTGGGTCAGCTTTAATGCAGATTGTAGATGCAGTCACCATGTTTTGATGAGCTACACTGCAGATTGTAGATGCAGTTACAAAGTTAGATTGGCTTCATTGCAGATTGTAGATACAATGTTTGATGAGCTACAGGGTAGATTGTAGAAGCAGTTACCAAGTTTAAAGCAGCTTCATTGCAGATTGTGGATGCAGGTACGATGTTTGGATCAGTTTCACTACAGATTGTAAATTGCAGGTACCAGATTTGGATCAGCTTTTACAGCTTGGCCCAAGTAGATATGTGATCCCTCTGCTGATTGTAGATGCAGCAACCATGTGTTGATGGGCTACACTGCAAATTGTAGATGCAGTAATCATGCTATGATCAGTTTCACTACCGATTGTAGATGCAGGTACCATGATTGGATCAGCATCACTGCAGAATGTAGATGCCGTAACCATTTATTGATTAGCTTCACTGCAGTTTGTAGAAGCAGTTACCATGCTTTGATAAGCTTCACAGTAGAACCAGTTAGGTTTTGATCAGCTTCACTGCAGATTTTAGATGCAGCAACCATGTTTGGATCAGCTTCACTGCAGACTGTAGATGCAGTAACCATGTTTTGATCAGCTTCACTGCATATGTAGATGCAGTTGACATGTTTGGATCAGCTTCACTGCAGTTTGTAGATGCAGTTACCAAGTTTAGATCAGCTTCACTGCAGATTGTAGATGCAGATACCTGGTTTGGATCAGCTTTTACTGCAGATTTTAGATGCAGTTA
Source organism: Alitta virens (assembly GCA_932294295.1). Lineage (NCBI taxonomy): Eukaryota > Metazoa > Annelida > Polychaeta > Phyllodocida > Nereididae > Alitta > Alitta virens. Next base: position 11,523,976 of record OW028579.1, on the reverse strand, counting down.
TCATTTTTTGATCAGTTTCACTACAGATTGTAGATGCAGGTATCATGTTTGGATCAGCGACACTGCAGATTGTAGATGCAGTAACCATGTTTGGATCAGCTCCACTACCAATTGTAGATGAAGTTATCATGTTATGAACAGTTTCACTACCGATTGTAAATGCAGGTCCCATGTTTGGATCAGTTTCACCTTAGATTGTAGATGCAGTTATGTTTGGATCAGCTTCACTGCAGATTGTAGACGCAGCAACCATGTTTGGATCAGCTGCACTGCAGATTGTAGATGCAGTAATCATGTTATGATCAGTTTCACCGCAGATTGTAGATGCAGGTACCGTGTTTCGAACAGCTTCACTGCAGATTGTAGATGCAGGTACCATGTTTGGATCAGCTTCACTGCAGATTGTAGATGCAGGTTCCATGTTTGGATCAGCTTCACTGCAGATTGTAGATTCTGTTATGATGTCTTGATCAGTTTCACTACAGATTGTAGATGCAGGTCCCATGTATGGATAAGCTTCACTGCAGTGTGTAGATGCAGTTACCAAGTTTAGATCAGTTTCACTGGAGTTTTTGGATGCAGGCAGCATGTTTGGATCAGCTTCACTGCAGATTGTAGATGCAGTTACCATGTTTTGATGAGCAACACTGCAGATTGTAGATGCAGTTACCAAAATTAGATCAGCTTCACTGCTCATTGTAGATGCAGTTACGATGTTTTGATGAGCTACACTGAAGATTGTAGATGCAGGTATCATGTTTGGAACAGCGTCACTGCAGATTGTAGATTCAGTAACTATGTCTGGTTCAGCTCCACTACCGATTGTAGATGCAGGTACCAGGTTTGGATCAGCATCACTGCAGAATGTAGATGCAGTCACCAAGTTTAGATCAGCTTCACTTCGGATTATAGATGTAGGAACCATGTTTTGATGAGCTACATGGTAGATTGTAGATGCAGGTACCATGTTTGGATCAGCTTCACTGCAGATTCTAGATGCAGATACCAATTTTGGATCAGCTTTTACTGCAGATTGTAGATGCAGTTACGATGTTTTGATGAGCTATACTGCAGATTGTAGATGCAGTTATCAGGTTTTGATCAGCTTTACTGCAGTTTGTAGATGCAGCAACCATGTTTGGATCAGCTTCACTGCAGATTGTAGATGCAGTAACCAAGTTCAGATCAGCTTCACTGTACATTGTAGATGCAGGCACCATGTTTTGATGAGCTACACGGTAGATTGTAGATGCAGGTTCCATGTTTGGATCAGCTTCACTGCAGATTGTAGATGCAGTTACCAAGTTTTGATCAGCTTCACTGCAGATTGTAGATGCAGTTACCGTGTTTTGGTGAGCTATACTGCAGATTGTAGATGCAGTTATCAGGTTTTGATCAGCTTCACTGCAGTTGGTAGATGCAGTTACCATGTTTTGATCAGCTTCACTGCAGATTGTAGATGCAGGTTCCATGTTTGGATCAGCTTCACTGCAGATTGTAGATTCTGTTATGATGTCTTGATCAGTTTCACTACAGATTGTAGATGCAGGTCCCATGTTTGGATCAGCTTCACTGTAGATTGTAGAATCAGTAACCATGTATGGATAAGCTTCACTGCAGTGTGTAGATGCAGTTACCAAGTTTAGATCAGTTTCACTAGAGTTTTTGGATGCAGGTAGCATGTTTGGATCAGCTTCACTGCAGATTGTAGATGCAGTTACCATGTTTTGATGAGCAACACTGCAGATTGTAGATGCAGTTACCAAAATTAGATCAGCTTCACTGCTCATTGTAGATGCAGTTACGATGTTTTGATGAGCTACACTGAAGATTGTAGATGCAGGTATCATGTTTGGAACAGCGTCACTGCAGATTGTAGATGCAGTAACTATGTCTGGTTCAGCTCCACTACCGATTGTAGATGCAGGTACCAGGTTTGGATCAGCATCACTGCAGAATGTAGATGCAGTCACCAAGTTTAGATCAGCTTCACTTCGGATTATAGATGTAGGAACCATGTTTTGATGAGCTACATGGTAGATTGTAGATGCAGGTACGATGTTTTGATGAGCTATACTGCAGATTGTAGATACAGTTATCAGGTTTTGATCAGCTTTACTGCAGTTTGTAGATGCAGCAACCATGTTTGGATCAGCTTCACTGCAGATTGTAGATGCAGTAACCAAGTTCAGATCAGCTTTACCGCAGATTGTAGATGCAGGTACCATGTTTTGATGAGCTACACGGTAGATTGTAGATGAAGGTACCATGTTTGGATCAGTTTCACTACAGATTGTAGATGCAGGTACCATATTAAGATCAGCTTCACTGTACATTGTAGATGCAGGCACCATGTTTTGATGAGCTACACGGTAGATTGTAGATGCAGGTTTCATGTTTGGATCAGCTTCACTGCAGATTGTAGATGCAGTTACCAAGGTTTGATCAGCTTCACTGCAGATTGTAGATGCAGTTACCGTGTTTTGGTGAGCTATACTGCAGATTGTAGATGCAGTTATCAGGTTTTGATCAGCTTCACTGCAGTTGGTAGATGCAGTTACCATGTTTTGATCAGCTTCACTGCAGATTGTAGATGCAGGTTCCATGTTTGGATCAGCTTCACTGCAGATTGTAGATTCTGTTATGATGTCTTGATCAGTTTCACTACAGATTGTAGATGCAGGTCCCATGTTTGGATCAGCTTCACTGTAGATTGTAGAATCAGTAACCAGGTTTGGATCAGCTTTTACTGTAGATTGTAGATGCAGTTACCATGTTTTGGTGAGCTATACTGCAAATTGTATATGCAATTATCAGGTTTTGATCAGCTTAACAGCAGTTTGTAAATGCAGTTATGTTTTGATCAGCTTCACTGCAGATTGTAGATGCAGTAATCATGTTATGATCAGTTTCACTACCAATTGTAGATGCAGGTGACATGCTTGGATCAGCTTCACTGCAGACTGTAGATGCAGTTATTTTGTTTTGATCAGTTTCACTACAGATTGTAGATGCAGTTACCATGTTTTGATGAGCTACACTGCAGATTGTAGATGCAGTTACCAAAATTAGATCAGCTTCACTGCTCATTGTAGATGCAGTTACGATGTTTTGATGAGCTACACTGTAGATTGTAGATGCAGATACCAGTTTTGGAACAGCTTTTACTGCAGATTGTAGATGCAGTTAACATGTTTTGATGAGCTACAATGTAGATTGTAGATGGAGTAACGAAGTTTAGATCAGCTTCACTGCAGATTGTAGATGCAGGTTCCATGTTTGGATCTGCTTCACTGCAGATTGTAGATGCAGTTATAATGTTTTGATCAGTTTCACTACAGATTGTGGATACAGGTCCCATGTTTGGATCAGCTACACTGCAGATTATAGATGCAGATACCAGTTTTGGATCAGCTTTTACTGCAGATTGTAGATGCAGCTACGATGTTTTGATGAGCTGTACTGCAGATTGTAGATGCAGTTATCAGGTTTTGATCAGCTTTACTGCAGTTGGTAGATGCAGTAACCATGTTTGGATCAGCTTCACTGCTGATTGTAGATGTAGTTACGATGTTTTGATGAGCTACACTGTAGATTGTAGATGCAGGTACAGTGTTTTGATGATCTACACGGTAGATTGTAGATGAAGGTACCATGTTTGGATCAGCGTCACTGCATATTGTAGATGCAGGTACCATGTTTTGATCAGTTTCACTACAGATTGTAGATGCAGGTACCATATTAAGATCAGCTTCACTGTACATTGTAGATGCAGGCACCATGTTTTGATGAGCTACACGGTAGATTGTAGATGCAGGTACCATGTTTTGATCAGTTTCACTACAGATTGTAGATGCAGGTACCATATTAAGATCAGCTTCACTGTACATTGTAGATGCAGGCACCATGTTTTGATGAGCTATGCTGTAGATTGTAGATGGAGTAACGAAGTTTAGATCAGCTTCACTGCAGATTGTGGATGCAGGTCCCATGTTTGGATCAGCTTCACTGTAGATTGTAGATGTAGTTACCAAGTTTAGATCAGCTTTACTGCAGATTGTAGATGCAGGTTACCATGTTTGGATCAGATACAGTTACCAAGCTCAGATCAGCTTCACTGCAGATTGTAGATGTAGACGCCAGGTTTGGATCAGCTTTTACTGCAGATTGTAGATGCAGTTATAATGTTTTGATCAGTTTCACTACAGATTGTAGATGCAGGTATCATGTTTGGATCAGCGTCACTGCAGATAGTAGATACAGTTACCATGTTTGGATCAGCTCCACTACCGATTGTAGATGCAGGTACCAGGTTTGGATCAGCATCACTGCAGAATGTAGATGCAGTCACCATATTTTGATCAGCTTCACTGCAGTTTATGCAGTTACCATGTTTTGATCAGCTTCACTGTAGATCCAGTTCTGTTTTGATCAGCTTTACTGCAGATTGTAGATGCAGCAACCATGTTTGTATCAGCTTCACTGCAGATTGTAGATGCATTTAACATGTTTGGATCAGCTTCACTGCAGATTGTAGTTGCAGTTATCATGTTATGATCAGTTTCACTACCGATTGTAGATGCAGATACCATGTTTGGATCATCGTCACTGCAGATTGTAGATAATTATCATGTGATGATCAGTTTCACCAATTGTAGATGCAGACACCATGTTTGGATCGGCTTCACTGTTGATTGTATATGCAGTTACCATGTTTTGATGAGCTAAACCGCAGATTGTAGATGTAGTTACCATGTTTAGATCAGCTTCACTTCAGATTGTAGATGTAGGTACCATGTTTTGATGAGCTACACGGTTGATTGTGGATGCAGGTACCATGTTAGAATCAGCTTAACTGCAGATTGTAGATTCAGTTATCATGTTATGATGAGTTTCGCTAGAGATTGTAGATGCAGGAAGATTGTTTGGATTAGCTTCACTGCAGATTGTAGATGCGGTTACCAAGTTCAGATCAGCTTTACTGCAGATTGTACATGCAGTAACCATGTTTTGATAACCTACACTGCAGAAAGTAGATGCAGATACCAGGGTTTGATGACCTATACTGTAGATTGTAGATGCAGTTATAATGTTTTGATCAGTTTCACTAGAGATTGTAGATGCAGGTACCATGTTTGTAAAAATTTCACTGCAAATTGTAGATGCAGTTACTGTGTTTTGATGAGCGTCACTGCAGATTGTAGATGCAGGTACCATGTTTGGATCAGTGTCACTGCTGATTGTAGATGCTGTTAACATGTATTGATGAGCTACACTGTAGATTGTAGATGCAGTAACCATGTTTGGATCAGCTTCACTGCAGATTGTAGATGCAGTTACCATTTTTGGATCAGATCACTGCAGATCGTAGATGCTGTTACCACATTTTGATCAGCTTCTCTGCAGAATTTAGATGCAGTAACCTTGTTTTGATCAGCTACACTGCAGATTGTAGATGCAGTTATCATGTTTTGATCAGTTTCATAACAGATTTTAGATGCAGGTACCATGATCGGATCAGCATCACTGCAGATTGTTGATGCAGGCACCATGTTTTGATGAGCTTCACTTCGTTGTAGTGAATGATTCCTTCATGAGGGTTTGTTTCTCGTTACTGTGATGAGGTCCGGGTGGACCTGTTGACTGCCGGAAGTCAGGCTGTGTCCCTTACAGTGTCATGGAATTAGCTCTCTGCTATGATCTCTTTCCCCCTCCTCTCTCTCTTGCTGTTGTTTCTCTCTCTCTGCCTTCCCCCTCTCTGATTCTTGCTGTTTACTTCATCTTACTAATGCTAGCCAAAATGTAACCAATTGTAGCGATTCTAGGGTCGTTTTGCGTCGTAGGTATTACGACGTTGCACCAAGTGACTTTCCTTCTCCTCAGCCCTGGTGCCCATTTACTGAACAAAACTGCTTTGCACATGCCTAGGGCTCTTTTACTGAACTAACACGATCTTTCACAGCCCTAGTGTTCTTGCACTAAACTAAACCCAACTAACTGCCTTGCCCAGTTAATTCACGATAGACAATCTTGCTAGTGGCATGACTATGCCAAATGCCCGCCGTTCTTTTTTGGCATAAAGCTAGCTAGCTAACAGAAAGTTAGACTATCTCAACTGGAAAAATTATAGCGATGCATACTACTTTAAAATACTAACACAATATAATAATTGGAAATCCTAATATACGGAATCTACTGGTAAGTAAAGTGACTAAATAACATCAATCAATCAAATCGAATACAATATTACAATAAATTATCAAAGGCAATAAATAATCAATCACAACAATGGATATCAATTTTTGATAGTCAATAGTCCAAAACTGCATCTGAAGGTGATCCATTGGCACACACTATTCTTTTAGAAGTCAATGATTCGGAATTTGAACCCATCTCTGCATATGCTTTCTCTGAAAGATGCACATACTACACATTCTTATGACATTACCCTGGGCCGAAAGTCCAAGCTTATTTCACTTAATATCGGTCTGGTAGAATGTCACAGAATACGATCTGTCATGCTTCCATGATAGAAATGGTAGACCACGAAGACATCACAGTAGATTGAAATTTCACGGTAGTTGATATTCCACGGTAGATGGATATTTCATGGTAGATTGATATCTCAAGGTAGATGATATTCCACGATCTCCATATTTGTACGGATGTCCACGGTTGCAAAACGGTACATTGATGTGGTATTCATACCGGATGATTGTGAGGAAGAAGCCCATTCTGCACATATTGAGTTCATTGTATCATGATAAGTCTTACGTAGCCACGGTTTGATTGCGTGATGCTTTCACGGTCGAAATTCCACGGCTGAAACGATTGAACTCACGGTTGACGGAGTTGTTCCATATGGGCTGCTGAAACACGTTGAGCGATAGCATGTTCATCCCGAACTGTTCGTTATTCATGAAGATGCCGTGGATTTTCACGACGCCTGGTCATTAGATGATTCGTCCTTGCGGAAGATCCGTTGAATATATGTAGATCTGCCTAAATCCTGGCAAATGGGGAGAAGAGTGCAATCGAACATACAAGCAGTACAGAATTATATGGTCAACTTTGTAAACAAACCTAGCGAAAGTGCGAAACTAAACTACAATAAACTCTCCGAATTAGCTCCGACGTCAATTATCTGATTATAAATGCTATAATATTAATGTCATTGTCCAAGGATTGGACCATTCTCAGAAATAATCTCATTAGAAATTCCTGACAATATGTAAATATATGCATACTGCCAGTAGCAATCATGAAACACTGATAATTGGACCTCATGATGCAAATTAATTTTCTTTCGCTTAATCAATGGTACTTATATATATTAAAGAAGGCAATTCCAAACTTAAAGTATCTACTAATAGATAGCAAATGGAATGGTCCCAATTTGGTCTAATTATTAAATACAATCTGTGATCATCTACTGGGACATCTGCCACAGTGATGTGACCCACAAATTGAATAGTAGAAACCAGAGCACTGACAGTGACATGAGTATAGAAAATTTCCACCTGGGGACGTTTTCTGAATGTGCTTGGAAATTGCTAATTATCAATCTCAATGTCTATGCTCAGTCAATTGCCTTAGCTTGGACAAGTATTACCTCATATTGTCCCTGTTTATCGGGAACCCTGTCAATTTTGACAATACATCAGCAATCTGATTGACAATACATCAGCAATCTGATATTATAATATCTATACAAAAAAACGATCACCTGCTCCTCAGAAGCCATTGCTTGCTAAAGGGGCAGAGTACTGAAGCTGATTATGAGTGATCTATTATCACTGAAATAATACATATAGAATATAATACATTATAACTGACCATTATGCATAATACTATTTACTACAAAACCACTGCTAAGTTTTTACGAAGTGAATATGCTCTCACTGGCATCAGTTTTGTGCTCTCTCTGGCATCAATGCTTTTGACTGTGCTCTCTCTGGCATCAGTTCTGTGCTCTCTATGCCATAAGTTTTGTGCTCTCTATGGCGTCAATGCTTTTATTACTTAATTGACTGTGCTCTCTCTGGCATCAATACTTTGTGCTCTCTCTGGCATCAATATTGTGCTCTCTCTGGCATCAATATTTATTTCTTTATTTACTGTGCTCTCTCTGGCATCAGTATTGAGTGACATGTGAAAAGAAAATTTTCTTTTATACTAATGCATGTATACAAATCAATGTTAGATCAGAAGTGCCATATTCTTCTGAGTTTAGAATATAGCCTCATATAAGGTCAGTCTTCGCACATTAATTCCCAATCCAAGTCAAGTAAATGGAATATGAAATTTTTATTTTTATTTTTTTCTGGTCATGCCAACCTCATAAATACATCACGATGACAAAGCTCATAGCAAATGCTAATACACACTTGACTTGATGTTGGATTCCTGGCATTTTGCCGTATTTGAGATAGGCAACTAATGGACCCAAAATTTCATCTTGCCTTTGAGCAATGGCTATCTCTGCTTGTGTGTGTGGTATCTTTATGTATGTTATCACATTATTGACATATTTGTTTATTGCATCTTCTAACTCAAATTGATGGCATCTTACTCAGAATTCTATGTCTCTCCTTTGCCTCTATTAGGTCTTTAGGATCTAGTCTGGGTAATTCATACTTGGTCATCTCTTCATTACTATTGCCTGACTGAACTTGCTGATCTGGCTGAACTGTTTTTCACTCATATGTTTTTCTCCCAAACAGATTGGGATGATTAATGATTCTGATTGCTGCCAGCTCTTCCCTAGTTGTCTTGATAACATATTAACCAATAATAATTCACTCGTATCTGGTTTTACATATGACTGTAAATATGAATGACTGGAGCTTCCAGTATAACGTTCTAAGACGTCTTGTAGCAAACTCTGCTGATGACATTAATATTTGCTCAAGTGGTTTATGATCAGTCAATGCATAAAAGTGATTCTGACCTATGATATCTTGGTCAATATTGTTTTTTTACCTTTACCATCTTCCAGCTCTTTTTCCCAATTAAACTTCACATTTTTCTTTAATAATGCTGTTAATGGCATTTCTATGCCCTAGTAATTTTGAATGAACATTGACACAATTTGATATACCCCAAGTATTGATTTACCTTTTTCTTTGTTTGTGGTTTATGCAACTGCAAGAATGCACCTATCCGCCGTTCACATCCCGCCAAGCATTGGCCATTTGCTTGACGCGAAAAACAGCTAGGATGATAGCACTCCCACAGCTGCCAAAATCCACAAACTCTACTTGACTTACATTTCTGGTTGCACTATCTTTGGCTTGGCTGCTGCTGCAGCTGCCTCACTCTGCATCACTATAGTTGCAAGTACTTTGGATTCTGCGCTGTCTAAGTGAATTTCTCCCACTAAAAGATCAGCTGGCAGTCTAAAATAATTTGAACTCTTATTTGTTAGCTGATTTTTACATTCTTCATTCTCAAATTTCTTACTCATACCTATTTAATAATGCTCTGACATTTTAAGTGAATTTTGACATGACTCGGAAAATTAAATTTATAACAACTTTCTCAAATTCACCCTATTTACATTCAAAGACAATGTATTATCCTCAGCAACATACATGACTTTAAACTCTTGCTGAGCATCCATTCCCAAAATTCTTCAGATTAATTGGCCCGGCTTCTTTTAAAATATATGACTTCAATGGCACTTGATGCAATCAAATTTTGCAATAAACTCAATGAAATTATCAACAAAACTGACTTTTTGTTTAATCAAATTATGAAATTATCTGCATTTAAATCTACTAACGGCTCAAAATTTTGATATTCCTGAATATCTTTATTTTTGGCAATTTTGGAATGTCACTTGGCATAGATGGACATTTTGGGAGTCAATTTTGCCCTCTATTTTTGCATCCTGTCCCAGCAGTTCCTCCGAAGGTGGCCTTCTTTACCACAGAAATAGCATTTATTGCTCTTAATTTCCATTTCCCTTATTGTTACAGCATTTTGCAATGTTTGAGGTAAGCCCTCAAATCTATTTTCCATTGATTTTAAACCCTTTTGCAATTCAGTGATTGCCATTGTAAAATCTCTTGCCATTGCCCCAGTATCAGTAGGTACTATGGAGTGCACTGGAGTGTTTTTTCCAAGTTGCTGCCCCTCCATTATTGACTGTGTCATTCTGACCATTTCATCAATTTTACTACTTTTTAATAGTATTAATGTCATTTTTGTTTCTTGTGGCAATCCAGCCAAAACAAAACTTTACCAATTTTCTTGGGCAATCCTAATCTAGCTACTAACTCCTGAATGTCATTTAAATATTTATAAACTGACATTCCTGTTGTCCAGCGTGTTTGTGCCAAAGACTGCAAAACTGCCTCTCTTGTATGTAGCAAACCAAAACGATGCAGAAATTCCTGCTCCAATTTGTCTAATGTGTTTACATTTACACTATCAACCCACTTTCTGGCACTGCCTTCAGTGCAATATTTCACGCGTTCCAGAATTTCACTTCCTTCATGCAATGAAACAATCTTTAAATTGTACTATCCATGCACTCGGGTCAACAGAAGTATCATCACCAGTGAATCTGCTTGGCAGCATTTCTGATAACTGTAAGCTTGACATTTTGATTGCCGGTTTTGACTGATTTAAATCAAAATAATTTGTATTTCTTTCTTGAGAAGTCTTTGAATTAAAAAAACTTATTTTAGTGCGTACTGATATATACCATATATCTGATTGATGGTCTGGATCCCAAGTTGACAAGAATTTCTCAAATTCACTTCCTGTTAATCCTGCAATTTGACTTCTGCTTGGCACATTATTACCGGAATAGCCAGGAAATAACCTTTGTGAAATCTGATTCTCCTCAGAAGCTATTTGTCTTGCCAAACTCAGGTCATCGTCTGACTCATTTTCTGACTCTAAAACTTCCTCATTCGGTTTCTTGGTAACAGTAACACCACATTGTAAATCTAGCTTAGCTGGATGAATAATTGGCTGAGCTACACTATCTTGAGTTTTCTCAATGGAGGAGGATGAATATAGCCCACTTATCTTGTAAACCTGGCTCTCTATATTCACTAGTGTTCGGCAGGTCAGTGGTAACCAAAAGATCGGCTATTGTGTTTTTGTTTTTTTTTCTGTTTTTTTCACCGTTCTTTTTTTCCCTCATCATGCCTGTATCATATTGATTGCCATTGCTTCGTGCACCATCAAGCTGCACATTGTTAATTAAATCACTTCGCATCTGCCTATACTCAGGTTTTAATTTTAATTCGTAAATAAAGCTCTCAGTTAATTCTGTATGTAATTGTCTCTCTTGATCTGGTGCTTAAGTAATTTCTAATAATTTTAAAACAATCAGTAATGATCTATCATCTTGCCATTTATGACCAACAGCTTTCCAGGTTTCATATAACAAATAAGGTGCTCTAATATGATATCTATATGATCTATCTGTAATATAATTTCTTCTGTAAGCTGTTTCTAACTCAATTTTAAATTTTACATATCAAATTTTATTTTCTGCATTTGTTGAACACATTTAGATTTTTGTTTACATATCTATATGTTGACCAATACTGTTTACTTGTATGTATTTTAATCGCACCTACCCCATTTTCCTTGTCTGTTTGTCTGATGTGATGATTTTTTGATGATGGTTACCTGGTTCTGTCCTTTCCTCCGGTACATTCATCAGACCAGACTTTGTCCACCATGTGTTGTAGTGATTGATTCCTTCATGAGGGTTTGTTTCTCACTTCCGTGATGAGGTCTGGATGGACCTGTTGACCGCCGGAAGTCAGGCAGTGTCCCTTACAGTGTCATGGAATAAGGGAACACCAGAACCAGTTCAAGTCTTTCTTGCATCACATCATCATACATCAATTCCAGACCACCTTGTACTCTGCTATTAGCTCTCAGCTATGATCTCTTTCCCCCTCCTCTCTCTCTGGCTGTTGTTTCTCTCTCTCTGCCTTCCCCCTCTCTAATTCTTGCCGTCAACTTCATCTTACTTATACTAGCCAAAATGTAACCAATTGTAGCGATTCTAGGGTCATTTTGCGTCGTAAGTATTACGATGTTGCACCAAGTGACTTTCCTTCTCCTCAGCCCTGGTGCCCATTTACTGAACAAGACTACTTTGCACATGCCAAGGGCTCTTTTACTGAACTAACACAATCTTTCACAGCCCTAGTGTTCTTGCACTAAACTAAACCCAACTAACTGCCTTGCCCAGTTAATTCACAATAGACAATTTTGCTAGTGGCATGACTATGCCACAACACGGTTGATTGTAGATGCAGGTTTCATGTTATGATCAGCATCACTGCAGATTGTAGATGCAGTTATGTTATGATCAGTTTCACTACCGATTGTAGATGCAGTTATCATGTTTGGATCAGCTTCACTGTAGATTGTAGATGCAGTTAACATGTTGGGATCAGCTTCACTGCAGATTGCAGATGTAGTTATCATGTTATGATCAGTTTCACTACCGATTGTAGATGCAGGTGATATGTTTGGATCAGCTTCACTGCAGACTGTAGATGCAGTATCCAAGTTCAGATCAGCTTCACTGCAGATTGTAGATGCAGGTACCATGTTTGGGTCAGCTTAACTGCAGATTGTAGATGCAGGTACCATGTTTGGGTCAGCTTAACTGCAGCATGTAGATGCAGTAAACATATTTTGATCAGCTTCACTGCAGTTTGTAGATGCAATTACCATGATCGGATCAGCTTCACTGCAGACTGTAGATGGAGATACCATGTTTGGATCAGCTTTTACTGCATATTGTTGATGCAGTTACCAGGTTTTGATCAGTTTCACTACAGATTGTAGATGCAGGTACCAGGTTTGGATAAGCACCACTGCAGATTGTAGATGCAGTTAACATGTTTTGATGAGCTACACTGCAGATTGTAGATGCAGTAACCAAGTCCAGATCAGCTTCACTGCAAATTGTGGACACAGATACCAAGCTTGGGTCAGCTTTAATGCAGATTGTAGATGCAGTTACCATGTTTTGATGAGCTACACTGCAGATTGTAGATGCAGTTACAAAGTTAGATTGGCTTCATTGCAGATTGTAGATACAATGTTTGATGAGCTACAGGGTAGATTGTAGAAGCAGTTACCAAGTTTAAAGCAGCTTCATTGCAGATTGTAGATGCAGGTACGATGTTTGGATCAGTTTCACTACAGATTGTAAATTGCAGGTACCAGATTTGGATCAGCTTTTACAGCTTGGCCCAGGTAGATATGTGATCCCTCTGCTGATTGTAGATGCAGCAACCATGTTTTGATGAGCTACACTGCAAATTGTAGATGCAGTAATCATGCTATGATCAGTTTCACTACCGATTGTAGATGCAGGTACCATGTTTGGATCAGCTTCATTGTGGATTGTGGATACAATGTTTGATGAGCTACACGGTAGATTGTTGATGCAGGTACCACATTTGGATCAGCTTCACTGCAGATTGTAGATGCGGTAACCATGTTTTGATGAGCTACACTGCAAATTGTAGATGCAGTTATCATGCTATGATCAGTTTCACTACCGATTGTAGATGCAGTTACCATGTTTGGATCAGCTTCACTGCTGATCGTAGATGCATTTACCATGTTTGGATCAGCTTCACTGCAGATTGTAGATGCAGGTACCATGTTTTGATGAGCTACACTGTAGATTGTAGATGAAGTGACCAAGTTTAGATCAGCTTCATTGCGGATTGTAGATACAATGTTTGATGAGCTACACGGTAGATTGTAGATGCAGGTACCAGGTTTGGATCAGCTTCACTGCAGATTGTAGATGCACTTATCATGCTATGATCAGTTTCACTACCGATTGAAGATGCAGTTACCAAGTTTAGATCAGGTTCCATGCAGATTGTAGATGCAGTTACATTTTGATCAGCTTCACTGCAGATTGTAGATGCAGTAACCATGTTTGGGTCCGCTTCCCTGCAGACTGTAGATGCAGTAACCATGTTTTGATCAGCTTCACTGCAGATTGTAGATGCAGTTACCATGGTTGGATCAGCTTCACTGCAGACTGTTGATGCGTTCAGCTTCACTGCAGATTATAGATGGAGTAACCATGTTTTGATTAGCTTCACTGCAGATTGTAGTTGCAGGTACCATGTTTGGATCAGCTTAACTGCAGAATGTAGATGCAGTAACCATGTTTTGATCAGCTTCCCTGTAGATTTTAGATCCAGTTATGTTTTGATCAGCTTCACTGCAGATTGTAGTTGCAGGTACCATGTTTGGTTCAGCGTCACTGCTGATTGTAGATGCAGTTACCATGTTTGGATCAACTTCACTGCATATTGCAGATGCAGTTATCATGTTATGATCAGTTTTACTACCGATTGTAGATGCAGTTACCATGTTTGGATCAGCTTCACTGTAGATTGTAGATGCAGGTCCCATGTTTGGATCAGCTTCACTGCAGATTGTAGATGCAGCAACCATGTGTGGATCAGCTTCACTGCAGATTGTAGATGCAGTTAACATATTTGGATCAATTTCTCTGCAGATTGTAGATGCAGTAACCAAGTTCAGATCAGCTTCACTGCAGATTGTAGATGTAGTTATCAGGTTTTGATCAGTTTCACTACAGGTTTTTACCATGTTAAGATCAGCTTCACTGCACATTGTAGATGCAGTTACCAAGTTCAAATCAGCTTCACTGCAGATTGTGGGTGCAGTTACCATGATTTGATGAGCTTCACTGGATTGTAGATGCAGTAACCATGTTTTGATGAGCTTCACTGTAGATAAAGTTAGGTTTTGATCAGCTGCACTGCAGATTGTCGATGCAGTTATAATGTTTTGATCAGCTTTACTGCAGATTTAGATCCAGTTATGTTTTGATCAGGTTCACTGCAGATAATGGATGCAGCAACCATATTTGCGTCAGCTTTACTGCAGATTGTAGATGCAGTTACGATGTTTTGATGAGCTACACTGCAGATTGTAGATGCAGTTATCATTTTTTGATCAGTTTCACTACAGATTGTAGATGCAGGTATCATGTTTGGATCAGCGACACTGCAGATTGTAGATGCAGTAACCATGTTTGGATGAGCTCCACTACCAATTGTAGATGAAGTTATGTTATGAACAGTTTCACTACCGATTGTAAATGCAGGTACCATGTTTGGATCAGTTTCACTGTAGATTGTAGATGCAGTTACCATGTTTTGTTCAGCTTCACTGCAGATTGTAGATCCAGTTATGTTTGGATCAGCTTCACTGCAAATTGTAGACGCAGCAACCATGTTTGGATCAGCTTCACTGCAGATTGTAGGTGCAGTAATCATGTTATGATCAGTTTCACCGCAGATTGTAGATGCAGGTACCGTGTTTCGAACAGCTTCACTGCAGATTGTTGATGCAGGTACCATGTTTGGATCAGCTTCACTGCAGATTGTAGATACAGGTTCCATGTTTGGATCAGCTTCACTGCAGATTGTAGATTCTGTTATGATGTCTTGATCAGTTTCACTACAGATTGTAGATGCAGTTACCATGTTTTGATGAGCTACACTGCAGATTGTAGATGCAGTTACCAAAATTAGATCAGCTTCACTGCTGATTGCAGATGCAGTTACGATGTTTTGATGAGCTACACTGTTGATTGTAGATGCAGATACCAGTTTTGGAACAGCTTTTACTGCAGATTGTAGATGCAGTTAACATGTTTTGATGAGCTACAATGTAGATTGTAGATGGAGTAACGAAGTTTAGATCAGCTTCACTGCAGATTGTAGATGCAGGTTCCATGTTTGGATCAGCTTCACTGCAGATTGTAGATGCAGTCATAATGTTTTGATCAGTTTCACTACAGATTGTGGATGCAGGTCCCATGTTTGGATCAGCTACACTGCAGATTATAGATGCAGATACCAGTTTTGGATCAGCTTTTACTGCAGACTGTAGATGCAGTTACGATGTTTTGATGAGCTGTACTGCAGATTGTAGATGCAGTTATCAGGTTTTGATCAGCTTTACTGCAGTTGGTAGATGCAGTAACCATGCTTGGATCAGCTTCACTGCTGATTGTAGATGCAGTTACGATGTTTTGATGAGCTACACTGTAGATTATAGATGCAGGTACAGTGTTTTGATGAGCTACACGGTAGATTGTAGATGAAGGTACCATTTTTGGATCAGCGTCACTGCATATTGTAGATGCAGGTACCATGTTTTGATCAGTTTCACTACAGATTGTAGATGCAGGTACCATATTAAGATCAGCTTCACTGTACATTGTAGATGCAGGCACCATGTTTTGATGAACTATGCTGTAGATTGTAGATGGAGTAACGAAGTTTAGATCAGCTTCACTGCAGATTGTAGATGCAGGTTCCATGTTTGGAGCAGCTTCACTGCAGATTGTAGATGCAGTTATCATGTTTTGATCAGATTCACTACAGATTGTGGATGCAGGTCCCATGTTTGGATCAGCTTCACTGCAGATTGTAGATGGAGTTACCAAGTTTTGATCAGCTTTACTGCAGATTGTAGATGCAGGTTACCATGTTTGGATCAGATACTGTTACCAAGCTCAGATCAGCTTCACTGCAGATTGTAGATGTAGACGCCAGGTTTGGATCAGCTTTTACTGCAGATTGTAGATGCAGTTATAATGTTTTGATCAGTTTCACTACAGATTGTAGATGCAGGTATCATGTTTGGATCAGAGTCACTGCAGATACTAGATACAGTTACCATGTTTGGATCAGCTCCACTACCGATTGTAGATGCAGGTACCAGGTTTGGATCAGCATCACTGCAGAATGTAGATGCAGTCACCATATTTTGATCAGCTTCACTGCAGTTTATGCAGTTACCATGTTTTGATCAGCTTCACTGTAGATCCAGTTCTGTTTTGATCAGCTTTACTGCAGACTGTAGATTCAGCAACCATGTTTGTATCAGCTTCACTGCAGATTTTAGATGCAATTAACATGTTTGGATCAGCTTCACTGCAGATTGTAGATGCAGTTACCATGTACGGATCAGCTTCACTGCAGATTCTAAATGCAGTTATCATGTCATGATCAGTTTCACTACCTATTGTAGATGCAGGTACCATGTTTGGATAAGCTTTACTATAGATTGTAGATGTAGGCACCATGTTTTGATGAGCTCCACGGTCGATTGTAGATGCAGTTGTCATGTTATGATCAGCGTAACTGCAGATTGTAGATGCAGTTGTCATGTTTGGATCAGCTTCACTGCAGCTTGTAGATGTAGGTACTGTGTTTTGATGAGCTACAGGGTAGATTGTAGATGCAGCTACAATGTTTTGATGAGCTACACTGTAGATTTTAGATGGAGTAACAAAGTTAAGATCAGCTTCACTGCAGATTGTAGATGCAGTTACTAAGCTTAGATCAGCTTCACTGTAGATTGTAGGTGCAGAAACAAGGTTTGGATCAGCTTTTACTGCAGATTGTAGATGCAGTTATAATGTTTTGATCAGTTTCACTACAGATTCTAGATGCAATTAACATGTTTGGATCAGCTTCACTGCAGATTGTAGTTGCAGTTATCATGTTATGATCAGTTTCACTACCGATTGTAGATGCAGATACCATGTTTGGATCATCGTCACTGCAGATTGTAGATAATTATCATGTGATGATCAGTTTCACCGATTGTAGATGCAGACACCATGTTTGGATCGGCTTCACTGTTGATTGTATATGCAGTTACCATGTTTTGATGAGCTAAACCGCAGATTGTAGATGTAGTCACCATGTTTGGATCAGCTTCACTACCGATTGTAGATGCAGTTATCATGCTATGATCAGTTCTACTATTGATTGTAGATGCAGGTACAATGTTTTGATGAGCTACACGGTACATTGTAGATGCAGGTACCATGTTTGTATCAGCATCACTGCAGATTGTAGATGCAGTTACGATGTTTTGTTGAGCTACACTGCAGATTGTAGATGGAGCAACCAAGTTTAGATCAGCTTCACTGCGGATTGTAGATGCAGGGTACCATGTTTGGATCAGCTTCTCTGCAGATTGTGGATGCAGCTACCATGTTAAGATCAGCTTGGCTCTACATTTTAGATGCAGTTACCATGTTTGGATAAACTTCACTGCAGATTCTAGATGCAGTTATCATGCTATGATCAGTTTCACTACCTATTGTAGATGCACTTACCATGATTTTATCAGCTTCACTGCAGATTGTAGATGCAATTACCATGTTTTGATGAGCTACACTGCAGATTGTAGATGCAGTTATCATGTTTTGATCAGTTTCACTACAGATTGCAGATGAAGGTACTAGGTTTGGATCACCATCACTGCAGATTGTAGATGCAGTTACCATGTTTTTATGAGCTTCACTGTAGATTGTAGATGCAGTAACTAAGTTCAGACCAGCTGCACTGCAGATTGTAGATGCAGGTACCATGTTTTGATGAGCTATGCAGCAGATTGTAGATGCAGTTACCAAGTTTACATCAGCTTCACTGCAGATTGTAGATGCAGGTACCATGTTTTGATCAGTTTCACTGCAGATTGTAGATGCAGTAACCATGTTTGGATCAGCTTCACTGCAGATTGTAGATGCAGTTATAATGTTTTGATCAGTTTCACAACAGATTGTTGTTAATGCAGGTACCAGGTTTGGATCATATTCACTGCAGATTGTAGATGCAGTCACCACGTTTTGATCAGCTACACTGCAGATTGTAGATGCAGTAACCATGTTTGGATCAGCTTCACTGCAGATTGTAGATGCAGTTACCATTTTTGGATCAGATCACTGCAGATCGTAGATGCTGTTACCACATTTTGATCAGCTTCTCTGCAGATTATAGATGCAGTAACCATGTTTTGATCAGCTACACTGCAGATTGTAGATGCAGTTATCATGTTTTGATCAGTTTCATAACAGATTTTAGATGCAGGTACCATGATTGGATCAGCATCACTGCAGATTGTTGATGCAGGCACCATGTTTTGATGAGCTTCACTTCGTTGTAGTGATTGATTCCTTCATGAGGGTTTGTTTCTCGTTACTGTGATGAGGTCCGGGTGGACCTGTTGACTGCCGGAAGTCAGGCTGTGTCCCTAACAGTGTCATGGAATTAGCTCTCTGCTATGATCTCTTTCCCCCTCCTCTCTCTCTTGCTGTTGTTTCTCTCTCTCTGCCTTCCCCCTCTCTGATTCTTGCTGTTTACTTCATCTTACTAATGCTAGCCAAAATGTAACCAATTGTAGCGATTCTAGGGTCGTTTTGCGTCGTAAGTATTACGACGTTGCACCAAGTGACTTTCCTTCTCCTCAGCCCTGGTGCCCATTTACTGAACAAGACTGCTTTGCACATGCCTAGGGCTCTTTTACTGAACTAACACAATCTTTCACAGCCCTAGTGTTCTTGCACTAAACTAAACCCAACTAACTGCCTTGCCCAGTTAATTCACGATAGACAATCTTGCTAGTGGCATGACTATGCCAAATGCCCGCCGTTCTTTTTTGGCATAAAGCTAGCTAGCTAACAGAAAGTTAGACTATCTCAACTGGAAAAATTATAGCGATGCATACTACTTTAAAATACTAACACAATATAATAATTGGAAATCCTAATATACAGAATCTACTGGTAAGTAAAGTGACTAAATAACATCAATCAATCAAATCGAATACAATATTACAATAAATTATCAAAGGCAATAAATAATCAATCACAACAATGGATATCAATTTTTGATAGTCAATAGTCCAAAACTGCATCTGAAGGTGATCCATTGGCACACACTATTCTTTTAGAAGTCAATGATTCGGAATTTGAACCCATCTCTGCATATGCTTTCTCTGAAAGATGCACATACTACACATTCTTATGACATTACCCTGGGCCGAAAGTCCAAGCTTATTTCACTTAATATCGGTCTGGTAGAATGTCACAGAATACGATCTGTCATGCTTCCATGATAGAAATGGTAGACCACGAAGAAATCACAGTAGATTGAAATTTCACGGTAGTTGATATTCCACGGTAGATGGATATTTCATGGTAGATTGATATCTCAAGGTAGATGATATTCCACGATCTCCATATTTGTACGGATGTCCACAGTTGCAAAACGGTACATTGATGTGGTATTCATACCGGATGATTGTGAGGAAGAAGCCCATTCTGCACATATTGAGTTCATTGTATCATGATAAGTCTTACATAGCCACGGTTTGATTGCGTGATGCTTTCACGGTCGAAATTCCACGGTTGAAACGATTGAACTCACGGTTGACGGAGTTGTTCCATATGGGCTGCTGAAACACGTTGAGCGATAGCATGTTCATCCCGAACTGTTCGTTATTCATGAAGATGCCGTGGATTTTCACGACGCCTGGTCATTAGATGATTCGTCCTTGCGGAAGATCCATATGTAGATCTGCCTAAATCCTGGCAAATGGGGAGAAGAGTGCAATCGAACATACAAGCAGTACAGAATTATATGGTCAACTTTGTAAACAAACCTAGCGAAAGTGCGAAACTAAACTACAATAAACTCTCCGAATTAGCTCCGACGTCAATTATCTGATTATAAATGCTATAATATTAATGTCATTGTCCAAGGATTGGACCATTCTCAGAAATAATCTCATTAGAAATTCCTGACAATATGTAAATATATGCATACTGCCAGTAGCAATCATGAAACACTGATAATTGGACCTCATGATGCAAATTAATTTTCTTTCGCTTAATCAATGGTACTTATATATATTAAAGAAGGCAATTCCAAACTTAAAGTATCTACTAATAGATAGCAAATGGAATGGTCCCAATTTGGTCTAATTATTAAATACAATCTGTGATCATCTACTGGGACATCTGCCACAGTGATGTGACCCACAAATTGAATAGTAGAAACCAGAGCACTGACAGTGACATGAGTATAGAAAATTTCCACCTGGGGACGTTTTCTGAATGTGCTTGGAAATTGCTAATTATCAATCTCAATGTCTATGCTCAGTCAATTGCCTTAGCTTGGACAAGTATTACCTCATATTGTCCCTGTTTATCGGGAACCCTGTCAATTTTGACAATACATCAGCAATCTGATTGACAATACATCAGCAATCTGATTGACAATACATCAGCAATCTGATATTATAATATCTATACAAAAAAACGATCACCTGCTCCTCAGAAGCCATTGCTTGCTAAAGGGGCAGAGTACTGAAGCTGATTATGAGTGATCTATTATCACTGAAATAATACATATAGAATATAATACATTATAACTGACCATTATGCATAATACTATTTACTACAAAACCACTGCTAAGTTTTTACGAAGTGAATATGCTCTCACTGGCATCAGTTTTGTGCTCTCTATGGCGTCAATGCTTTTATTACTTAATTGACTGTGCTCTCTCTGGCATCAATACTTTGTGCTCTCTCTGGCATCAATATTGTGCTCTCTCTGGCATCAATATTTATTTCTTTATTTACTGTGCTCTCTCTGGCATCAGTATTGAGTGACATGTGAAAAGAAAATTTTCTTTTATACTAATGCATGTATACAAATCAATGTTAGATCAGAAGTGCCATATTCTTCTGAGTTTAGAATATAGCCTCATATAAGGTCAGTCTTCGCACATTAATTCCCAATCCAAGTCAAGTAAATGGAATATGAAATTTTTATTTTTATTTTTTTCTGGTCATGCCAACCTCATAAATACATCACGATGACAAAGCTCATAGCAAATGCTAATACACACTTGACTTGATGTTGGATTCCTGGCATTTTGCCGTATTTGAGATAGGCAACTAATGGATCCAAAATTTCATCTTGCCTTTGAGCAATGGCTATCTCTGCTTGTGTGTGTGGTATCTTTATGTATGTTATCACATTATTGACATATTTGTTTATTGCATCTTCTAACTCAAATTGATGGCATCTTACTCAGAATTCTATGTCTCTCCTTTGCCTCTATTAGGTCTTTAGGATCTAGTCTGGGTAATTCATACTTGGTCATCTCTTCATTACTATTGCCTGACTGAACTTGCTGATCTGGCTGAACTGTTTTTCACTCATATGTTTTTCTCCCAAACAGATTGGGATGATTAATGATTCTGATTGCTGCCAGCTCTTCCCTAGTTGTCTTGATAACATATTAACCAATAATAATTCACTCGTATCTGGTTTTACATATGACTGTAAATATGAATGACTGGAGCTTCCAGTATAACGTTCTAAGACGTCTTGTAGCAAACTCTGCTGATGACATTAATATTTGCTCAAGTGGTTTATGATCAGTCAATGCATAAAAGTGATTCTGACCTATGATATCTTGGTCAATATTGTTTTTTTACCTTTACCATCTTCCAGCTCTTTTTCCCAATTAAACTTCACATTTTTCTTTAATACTGCTGTTAATGGCATTTCTATGCCCTAGTAATTTTGAATGAACATTGACACAATTTGATATACCCCAAGTATTGATTTACCTTTTTCTTTGTTTGTGGTTTATGCAACTGCAAGAATGCACCTATCCGCCGTTCACATCCCGCCAAGCATTGGCCATTTGCTTGACGCGAAAAACAGCTAGGATGATAGCACTCCCACAGCTGCCAAAATCCACAAACTCTACTTGACTTACATTTCTGGTTGCACTATCTTTGGCTTGGCTGCTGCTGCAGCTGCCTCACTCTGCATCACTATAGTTGCAAGTACTTTGGATTCTGCGCTGTCTAAGTGAATTTCTCCCACTAAAAGATCAGCTGGCAGTCTAAAATAATTTGAACTCTTATTTGTTAGCTGATTTTTACATTCTTCATTCTCAAATTTCTTACTCATACCTATTTAATAATGCTCTGACATTTTAAGTGAATTTTGACATGTAGGTGGTGGTGGATTAGGGTTTTACGTCCTGTATTTCTGCACCTGATGGGCTAATTAGGACAGGAAGGGACCATGGCAATGAGATTAATGATGAAACAGCCATCCAACTTAGGCTCGACTGGGAATTGAACCCAGGACCCAGTGGTTGGAAGCCCAGAGCGCTACCTCTGAGCTAGGCCCCCACCCCTTGAATTTTGACATGACTCGGAAAATTAAATTTATAACAACTTTCTCAAATTCACCCTATTTACATTCAAAAACAATGTATTATCCTCAGCAACATACATGACTTTAAACTCTTGCTGAGCATTCATTCCCAAAATTCTTCAGATTAATTGGCCCGGCTTCTTTTAAAATATATGACTTCAATGGCACTTGATGCAATCAAATTTTGCAATAAACTCAATGAAATTATCAACAAAACTGATTTTTTGTTTAATCAAATTATGAAATTATCTGCATTCAAATCTACTAACGGCTCAAAATTTTGATATTCCTGAATATCTTTATTTTTGGCAATTTTGGAATGTCACTTGGCATAGATGGACATTTTGGGAGTCAATTTTGCCCTCTATTTTTGCATCCTGTCCCAGCAGTTCCTCCGAAGGTGGCCTTCTTTACCACAGAAATAGCATTTATTGCTCTTAATTTCCATTTCCCTTATTGTTACAGCATTTTGCAATGTTTGAGGTAAGCCCTCAAATCTATTTTCCATTGATTTTAAACCCTTTTGCAATTCAGTGATTGCCATTGTAAAATCTCTTGCCATTGCCCCAGTATCAGTAGGTACTATGGAGTGCACTGGAGTGTTTTTTCCAAGTTGCTGCCCCTCCATTATTGACTGTGTCATTCTGACCATTTCATCAATTTTACTACTTTTTAATAGTATTAATGTCATTTTTGTTTCTTGTGGCAATCCAGCCAAAACAAAACTTTACCAATTTTCTTGGGCAATCCTAATCTAGCTACTAACTCCTGAATGTCATTTAAATATTTATAAACTGACATTCCTGTTGTCCAGCGTGTTTGTGTCAAAGACTGCAAAACTGCCTCTCTTGTATGTAGCAAACCAAAACGATGCAGAAATTCCTGCTCCAATTTGTCTAATGTGTTTACATTTACACTATCAACCCACTTTCTGGCACTGCCTTCAGTGCAATATTTCATGCGTTCCAGAATTTCACTTCCTTCATGCAATGAAACAATCTTTAAATTGTACTATCCATGCACTCGGGTCAACAGAAGTATCATCACCAGTGAATCTGCTTAGCAGCATTTCTGATAACTGTAAGCTTGACATTTTGATTGCCGGTTTTGACTGATTTAAATCAAAATAATTTGTATTTCTTTCTTGAGAAGTCTTTGAATTAAAAAAACTTATTTCACAGCCCTAGTATTCTTGCACTAAACTAAACCCAAGTAACTGCCTTGCCCAGTTAATTCACGATAGACAATTTTGCTAGTGGCATGACTATGCCACAACATGGTTGATTGTAGATGCAGGTTTCATGTTGTGATCAGCATCACTGCAGATTGTAGATGCAGTTATGTTATGATCAGTTTCACTACCGATTGTAGATGCAGGTACCATGTTTGGATCAGCGTCACTGCAGATTGTAGATGCAGTTATCGTGTTTTGACCAGTTTCACTACGATTGTAGATGCAGGTACCATGTTTGGATCAGTTTCACTGCAGATTGTTGATGCAATAACCATGTTTTGATGAGCTACACTGCAGATTGTAGATGCAGTTATGTTATGATCAGTTTCACTACAGATTGTAGATGCAGTTATAATGTTTTGATCCGTTTCACTGCAGATTGTAGATGCAGATACCATGTTTTGATGAGCTACACTGCAGATTGTAGATGCAGTTACCAAATTTAGTTCAGCTTCACTGCGGATTGTAGATACAATGTTTTGATGAGCTACACGGTAGATTGTAGATTCAGGTACCATGTTTGGATCAGTTTCACTGCAGATTGTAGATGCCGTTACGATGTTTTGATGAGCTACACTGTAGATTGTAGGTGTAGTTATCATGTTATGATCAGTTTCACTACAGATTGTACATGCAGTTACATTTTGATCAGCTTCACAGCAGATTGTAGATGCAGTAACCATTTTTTGATCAGCTTCACTGCAGATTGTTGATGCAGTTACCATTTTTGGATCAGATTCACAGCAGATTGTTGATGCAGTTATCATGTTTTGATGAGCTACACAGTAGATTGTAGATGCAGTTATCATGTTATGATCAGTTTCATTTCCGATTGTAGATGTAGGTACCACAGTTATCATGTTCTGATCAGTTTCACTTCCGATTGAAGATGTAGTTACCATAATTTAATGAGCTACACTGCAGATTGTAAATGCAGGTAAGATGTTTGGATCAGTTTCACTACAGATTGTAGATGGAGGTACCATCCTTTGATGAGCTACACTGCAGATTGTAGATGCAGTCATAATGTTTTGGTCAATTTCACCACAGATTGTAGATGCAGGTACCAGCTTGGATCAGGTTCACTGCAGATTGTAGATGCAGTTATCATGTTTTGATCAGTTTCACAGCAAATTGTAGATGCGGTTACCGTGTTTTGATGAGCAACACTGCAGATTGTAGATGCAGTTACCATGTTTGGAACAGCGTCACTGCAGATTGTTGATGCAGTTGACATATTTGATGAGCTACACTGTAGATTGTAGATGGAGTAACCATGTTTGGATCAGCTTCACTGCAGATTGTAGATGCAGTTATCGTGTTATGATAAGTTTCACTACCGATTGTAAATGCAGGTCCCATGACTGGATCAGCTTCATTGCAGATTGCAGATGCAGTAACCATGTTTTAATCAGCTACACTGCAGATTGTAGATGCAGTTATCGTGTTTTGATCAGTTTCACTACAGATTGTTGATGCGGTGTAACTCTGGGGTGGTTTTCAATAGATCTTGGGAAACAGTATTTTCTGTAGCGGCTGTATAATTGGTCATGAAAACTCAGCAGTGTTGTTCACAGGGATACTTCCAAACACCCTCTTGAACCAGGAATGATGCTTGCAATACTGTCTTCAGGTTTGAAAAGCTCTGTTGGATGAGGATTCATGTTCAGTCGTCACAGCAGTCCTACTATGGAAGTACCCGTAGATGTGCAAGATGTAACATCAAGATGTCCATATTCCTGTCTTTGCAAAGAAGGGACATCTGGAGTGGACTGCAACATCATACTATCTCTCTTCAGCATCATAGGCCGTTGACAGGTAGTTTTTACTGAAGATTGTAGATGTAGTTACCATGTTTGGATCAGCTTCACTGTAGATTGTAGATGGAGTAACTAAGTTCAGATCAGTTTTACTGAAGATTGTAGATGCGATAACCATATTTGCATCAGCTGCACTGCAGATTGTATATGCAGTAACCATGTTTTGATCAGCTTCACAGTAGATTGTAGATGCAGTTACCATGTTTGGGTCAGCTTCACTGCAGAATGTAAATGCAGTTGACATGTTTTGTTGAGCTACACTGTAGATTGCAGATGGAGTAACCAAGTTCAGATCAGTTTCACTGCAGATTTTAGATGTGGTTACCATGTTTTGATATGCAACACTGCAGATTGTAGATACAGGTACAATGTTTGGATCAGCTTCACTGCAGATTGTAGATGCATTTAACATGTTGGGATCAGCTTCACTGCAGATTGTAGATGCAGTAATCAAGATCAAATCAGCTTCACTGCAGATTTTGGATGCAGGTGACATGTTTGGATCAGCTTCACTGCAGACTGTAGATGCAGTAATCAAGATCAAATCAGCTTCACTGCAGATTTTGGATGCAGGTGACATGTTTGGATCAGCTTCACTGCAGACTGTAGATGCAGTTAACATGTTTTGATCAGTTTCACTAGAGATTCTAGATGCAGGTAGCATGTTTGGATCAGCTTCACTGCAGATTGTAGATGCATTTACCATATTTGGATCAGCTTCACTGCAGATTGTAGATGCAGTAACCATATTTGGATCAGCTTCACTGCAGATTGTTAATGCAGGTTATAATGTTTTGATCAGTTTCACAACAGACGGTAGATGCAGGTCCCATGTTTGGATCAGCTTCACTGTCGATTGTAGATGCAGGTCCCATGTTTGGATCAGCTTCACTGAAGATCGTGGATGCAGTTGCCTTGTTTTGATGAGTTACACTGCAGATTGTAGATGCCGTTATCATGGTTGGATCAGCTTCACTGCAGTGTGTAGATGCAGTAACCAAGTTCAGATCAGCTTCACCGCAGATTGTAGATGCAGGTACCATGTTTGGATCAGCTTCACTGCAGAATGTAGATGCATTAACCATATTTTGATCAGCTTCACTGCAGTTTGTAGATGCAGTTACCATGTTTTGATCAGCTTCACTGCAGATTGTAGATCCAGTTATGTTTTGATCAGGTTCACTGCAGATTGTAGATGAAGCAACCATGTTTGCATCAGCTTTACTGCAGATTGTAGATGCAGTTACCATGTTTGGATCAGCTTCACGCAGATAGTAAATGCAGTTATTTTATGGTCAGTTTCACTACCTATTGTAGATGCAGGTACCATGATTGGATCAGCATCACTGCAGAATGTAGATGCCGTAACCATATTTTGATCAGCTTCACTGCAGTTTGTAGATGCAGTTACCATGCTTTGATGAGCTTCACAGTAGATCCAGTTAGGTTCTGATCAGCTTCACTTTAGACTTTAGATGCAGCAACCATGTTTGTATCAGCTTCACTGCATATTGTAGATGCAGTTAACATGTTTGGATCAGCGTCACTGCAGTTTGTAGATGCAGTTACCATATTTGGATCAGCTTCACTGCAGATTGTAGATGCAGTAACTATATTTGGATCAGCTTTACTTCAGATTGTAGATGCAGTTATCAAGTTTTGATCAGTTTCACTACAGATTGTAGATGCAGGTACCATGTTAAGATCAGCTTGACTGCAGATTGTAGATGCAGTTACCATGTTTAGATGAGCTTCACTGTAGATCCAGTTAGGTTTTGATCAGCTTCAATGGAGATTGTAGATGCAGCAACAATGTTTGGATCAGCTTCACTGCAGATTGTAGATGCAGGTACCGTGTTCGGATCAGCTTCACTGCAGATTGTAGATGCAGTTACCATGTACGGATCAGCTTCACTGCATATTCTAGATGCAGTTATCATGTCATGATCAGTTTCACTACCTATTGTAGATGCAGGTACCATGTTTGGATAAGCTTCGCCATAGATTGTAGATGTAGGCACCATGTTTTGATGAGCTCCACGGTCGATTGTACATGCAGTTGTCATGTTATGATCAGCGTAACTGCAGATTGTAGATGCAGTTGTCATGTTTGGATCAGCTTCACTGCAGCTTGTAGATGCAGTTACCAAGGTAAGATCAACTTCACTGTGGATTGTAGATGTAGGTACTGTGTTTTGATGAGCTACAGGGTAGATTGTAGATGCAGCTACAATGTTTTGATGAGCTACACTGTAGATTTTAGATGGAGTAACAAAGTTAAGATCAGCTTCACTGCAGATTGTAGATGCAGTTACTAAGTTTAGATCAGCTTCACTGTAGATTGTAGGTGCAGAAACAAGGTTTGGATCAGCTTTTACTGCAGATTGTAGATGCAGTTATGATGTTTTGATCAGTGTCAATACAGATTGTAGATGCAGGTCCCATGTTTGGATCAGCTTCACTGTAGATTGTAGATGCAGTTACCAAGTTTAGATCAGCTTCACTGCAGATTGTAGATGCAGTTACCATGTTTAGATCAGCTTCACTGCAGATTGTAGATGCAGTTACCATGTTTTGGTGAGCTATACTGCAGATTGTAGATGCAGTTATCAGGTTTGGTCAGCTTCACTGCAGTTGGTAGATGCAGTTACCATGTTTTGATCAGCTTCACTGCAGATTGTAGATGCAGCAACCATGTTTGGATCAGCTTCACTGCAGAATGTAGATGCAGATACCAGGTTTGGATCAGCTTTTACTGTAGATTGTAGATGCAGTTACCATGTTTTGGTGAGCTATACTGCAAATTGTATATGCAGTTATCAGGTTTTGATCAGCTTAACAGCAGTTTGTAAATGCAGTTATGTTTTGATCAGCTTCACTGCAGATTGTAGATGCAGTAATCATGTTATGATCAGTTTCACAACCGATTGTAGATGCAGGTGACATGCTTGGATCAGCTTCACTGCAGACTGTAGATGCAGTTATTTTGTTTTGATCAGTTTCACTACAGATTGTAGATGCAGTTATCAGGTTTGGTCAGCTTCACTGCAGTTGGTAGATGCAGTTACCATGTTTTGATCAGCTTCACTGCAGATTGTAGATGCAGCAACCATGTTTGGATCAGCTTCACTG
Source organism: Alitta virens (assembly GCA_932294295.1). Lineage (NCBI taxonomy): Eukaryota > Metazoa > Annelida > Polychaeta > Phyllodocida > Nereididae > Alitta > Alitta virens. Next base: position 11,494,694 of record OW028579.1, on the reverse strand, counting down.
CAGAATGTAGATGCAGATACCAGGTTTGGATCAGCTTTTACTGTAGATTGTAGATGCAGTTACCATGTTTTGGTGAGCTATACTGCAAATTGTATATGCAGTTATCAGGTTTTGATCAGCTTAACAGCAGTTTGTAAATGCAGTTATGTTTTGATCAGCTTCACTGCAGATTGTAGATGCAGTAATCATGTTATGATCAGTTTCACTACCGATTGTAGATGCAGGTGACATGCTTGGATCAGCTTCACTGCAGACTGTAGATGCAGTTATTTTGTTTTGATCAGTTTCACTACAGATTGTAGATGCAGTTATTTTGTTTTGATCAGTTTCACTACAGATTGTAGATGCAGTTACCATGTTTTGATGAGCTACACTGCAGATTGTAGATGCAGTTACCAAAATTAGATCAGCTTCACTGCTGATTGTAGATGCAGTTACGATGTTTTGATGAGCTACACTGTAGATTGTAGATGCAGATACCAGTTTTGGAACAGCTTTTACTACAGATTGTAGATGCAGTTAACATGTTTTGATGAGCTACAATGTAGATTGTGGATGGAGTAACGAAGTTTAGATCAGCTTCACTGCAGATTGTAGATGCAGGTTCCATGTTTGGATCAGCTTCACTGCAGATTGTAGATGCAGTTATAATGTTTTGATCAGTTTCACTACAGATTGTGGATGCAGGTCCCATGTTTGGATCAGCTACACTGCAGATTATAGATGCAGATACCAGTTTTGGATCAGCTTTTACTGCAGATTGTAGATGCAGTTACGATGTTTTGATGAGCTGTACTGCAGATTGTAGATGCAGTTATCAGGTTTTGATCAGCTTTACTGCAGTTGGTAGATGCAGTAACCATGTTTGGATCAGCTTCACTGCTGATTGTAGATGCAGTTACGATGTTTTGATGAGCTACACGGTAGATTGTAGATGAAGGTACCATGTTTGGATCAGCGTCACTGCATATTGTAGATGCAGGTACCATGTTTTGATCAGTTTCACTACAGATTGTAGATGCAGGTACCATATTAAGATCAGCTTCACTGTACATTGTAGATGCAGGCACCATGTTTTGATGAGCTACACGGTAGATTGTAGATGCAGGTACCATGTTTGGATCAGCTTCACTGCAGTTTGTAGATGCAGTTACCAAGTTTAGATCAGCTTCACTGCAGATTGTAGATACCAGGTTTGGATCAGCTTTTACTGCAGATTGTAGATGCAGTTACCATGTTTTGGTGAGCTATACTGCAAATTGTAGATGCAGTTATCAGGTTTTGATCAGCTTCACTGCAGTTTGTAAGTGCAGTTATGTTTTGATCAGCTTCACTGCAGATTATAATTGCAGTAATCATGTTATGATCAGTTTCACTACTGATTGTAGATGCAGGTGACATGCTTGGAACAGCTTCATGGCAGACTGTAGATGCAGTTATGTTTTGATCAGTTTCACAATAGTTTCTAGATGCAAGTAGCATGTTTGGATCAGCTCCACTGCGGATTGTAGATGCAGGGTACCATGTTTGGATCAGCTTCACTGTAGATTGTACATGCAGGCACCAGGTTTGGATCAGCATCAATGCAGAATGTAAATGCAGTTACCATGCTTTGATAAGCTTCACTTTAGATCTAGTTAGGTTTTGATCAGCTTCACTGCAGATTGTAGATGCAGCAACCATGTTTCGATCAGCTTCACTGCAGATTGTAGATGCAGTTAACATGTTGGGTTCAGCGTCACTGCAGATTGTAGATGCAGTAACTATATTTGGATCAGCTTCACTGCAGATTGTAGATGCAGGTTATAATGTTTTGATCAGTTTCACTGTCGATTGTGGATGCAGGTCCCATGTTTTGATGAGTTTCACTGCAGATTGTAGATGCCGTTATCATTTTTTGATCAGTTTCACTACAGATTGTAGATGCAGGTCCCATGTTTGGATCAGCTTCACTGTCGATTGTAGATGCAGGTCCCATGTTTGGATCAGCTTCGCTGAAGATCGTGTATGCAGTTGCCATGTTTTGATGAGATACACTGCAGATTGTAGATGCCGTTATCATGTTTGGATCAGCTTCACTGCAGTGTGTAGATGCAGGTACCATGTTTGGATCAGCTTCACTGCAGAATGTAGATGCATTAACCATATTTTGATCAGCTTCACTGCAGTTTGTAGATGCAGTTACCATGTTTTGATCAGCTTCACTGCAGATTGTAGATCCAGTTATGTTTTGATCAGGTTCACTGCAGATTGTAGATGAAGCAACCATGTTTGCATCAGCTTTACTGCAGATTGTAGATGCAGTTACCATGTTTGGATCAGCTTCACTGCAGATAGTAAATGCAGTTATGTTATAATCAGTTTCACTACCTATTTTAGATGCAGGTACCATGATTGGATCAGCATCACTGCAGAATGTAGATGCCGTAACCATATTTTGATCAGCTTCACTGCAGTTTGTAGATGCAGTTACCATGCTTTGATGAGCTTCACAGTAGATCCAGTTAGGTTCTGATCAGCTTCACTGTAGATTTTAGATGCAGCAACCATATTTGGATCAGCTTCACTGCATATTGTAGATGCAGTAAAAAATGTTTGGATCAGCGTCACTGCAGTTTGTAGATGCAGTTACCAAGTTTAGATCAGCTTCACCGCAGAATGTAAATGCAGATACCAGGTTTGGATCAGCTTTTACTGCAGATTGTAGATGCAGTTACCATGTTTTGGTGAGCTATACAGCAAATTGTAGATGCAGTTACCAAATTTAGATCAGCTTCACTGCGCATTGTAGATGCAGTTACGATGTTTTAATGAGCTACACTGCAGATTCTAGATGCAGTTATCATTTTTTGATCAGTTTCACTACAGATTGTAGATGCAGTTAGCATGTTTGGATCAACATCACTGCAGATTGTAGTAGCAGTTACTATGTTTGGATCAGCTCCACTACCGATTGTAGATGCAGGTACAAGGTTTGGATCAGCATCAATGCAGAATGTAGATGCAGTTATCATGTTTGGATCAGCTTCACTGCAGATTGTAGATGCAGTTAACATGTTTGGATCAGCTTCACTGCAGACTGTAGATGCAGTTATCATGTTTTGATCAGTTTCACTAGAGATTCTAGATGCAGGTAGCAAGTTTGGATCAGCTTCATTGCAGATTGTAGATGCAGTTACCAAGTTCAGATCTGCTTCGCTGTACATTGTAGATGCAGTTATCATGTTTGGATAAGCTTCACTGCAGATTGTACATGCAGTTAACACGTTTGGATCAGCTTCACTGCAGATTGTAAATGCAGTATCCAAGTTCAGATCAGCTTCACTGCAGATTGTAGATGCAGGTACCATGTTTGAGTCAGCTTAACTGCAGATTGTAGATGCAGGTACCATGTTTGGGTCAGCTTAACTGCAGCATGTAGATGCAGTAACCATATTTTGATCAGCTTCACTGCAGTTTGTAGATGCAATTACCATGTTTTGATCAGCTACACTGTAGATTTTAGATCCAGTTATGTTTTGATCAGCTTCACTGCACATTGTAGATGCAGCAACCATGTTTGGATCAGCTCCACTGCAGATTGTAGATGCAATAACCATGTTTGGATCAGCTTCACTGCAGACTGTAGATGCAGTTACCATGTTTGGATCAGCTTCACTGCAGACTGTTGATGCGTTCAGCTTCACTGCAGATTATAGATGGAGTAACCATGTTTTGATCAGCTTCACTGCAGATTGTAGATGCAGATACCATGTTTGGATCAGCTTAACTGCAGAATGTAGATGCAGTTACTATGTTTTGATCAGCTTCACTGCAGATTGTAGTTGCAGGTACCATGTTTGGATCAGCTTAACTGCAGAATGTAGATGCAGTAACCATGTTTTGATCAGCTTCACTGCAGATTTTAGATCCAGTTATGTTTTGATCAGCTTCACTACAGATTGTAGATGCAGGTACCATGTTTGGTTCAGCGTCACTGCTGATTGTAGATGCAGTTACCATGTTTGGATCAGCTTCACTGCATATTGCAGATGCAGTTATCATGTTATGATCAGTTTTACTACCGATTGTAGATGCAGTTACCATTATTGGATCAGCTTCACTGTAGATTGTAGATGCAGGTCCCATGTTTGGATCAGCTTCACTGCAGATTGTAGATGCAGCAACCATGTTTGGATCAGCTTCACTGCAGATTGTAGAGGCAGTTAACATATTTGGATCAGTTTCTCTGCAGATTGTAGATGCAGTAACCAAGTTCAGATCAGCTTCACTGCAGATTGTAGATGTAGTTATCAGGTTTTGATCAGTTTCACTACAGGTTTTTACCATGTTAAGATCAGCTTCACTGTACATTGTAGATGCAGTTACCAAGTTCAAATCAGCTTCACTGCAGATTGTAGGTGCAGTTACCATGATTTGATGAGCTTCACTGGATTGTAGATGCAGTAACCATGTTTTGATGAGCTTCACTGTAGATAAAGTTAGGTTTTGATCAGCTGCACTGCAGATTGTCGATGCAGTTATAATGTTTTGATCAGCTTTACTGCAGATTTAGATCCAGTTATGTTTTGATCAGGTTCACTGCAGATTGTAGATGCAGCAACCATATTTGCATCAGCTTTACTGCAGATTGTAGATGCAGGTACCAGGTTTGGATCAGCATCAATGCAGAATGTAGATGCAGTTATCATGTTTGGATCAGCTTCACTGCAGATTGTAGATGCAGTTAACATGTTGGGATCAGCTTCACTGCAGATTGCAGATGTAGTTATCATGTTATGATCAGTTTCACTACCGATTGTAGATGCAGGTGATATGTTTGGATCAGCTTCACTGCAGGCTGTAGATGCAGTATCCAAGTTCAGATCAGCTTCACTGCAGATTGTAGATGCAGGTACCATGTTTGGGTCAGCTTAACTGCAGATTGTAGATGCAGGTACCATGTTTGGGTCAGCTTAACTGCAGCATGTAGATGCAGTAAACATATTTTGATCAGCTTCACTGCAGTTTGTAGATGCAATTACCATGTTTTGATCAGCTTCACTGTAGATTTTAGATCCAGTTATGTTTTGATCAGCTTCACTGCACATTGTAGATGCAGCAACCATGTTTGGATCAGCTCCACTGCAGATTGTAGATGCAATAACCATGTTTGGATCAGCTGCACTGCAGATTGTAGATGCAATAACCATGTTTGGATCAGCTTCACTGCAGATTGTAGATGTAGTTATGTTATGATCAGTTTCACTACCGATTGTAGATGCAGGTACCATGATCGGATCAGCTTCACTGCAGACTGTAGATGGAGATACCATGTTTGGATCAGCTTTTACTGCAGATTGTTGATGCAGTTATCAGGTTTTGATCAGTTTCACTACAGATTGTAGATGCAGGTACCAGGTTTGGATCAGCACCACTGCAGATTGTAGATGCAGTTAACATGTTTTGATGAGCTACACTGCAGATTGTAGATGCAGTAACCAAGTCCAGATCAGCTTCACTGCAAATTGTAGACACAGATACCAAGTTTGGGTCAGCTTTAATGCAGATTGTAGATGCAGTTACCATGTTTTGATGAGCTACACTGCAGATTGTAGATGCAGTTACAAAGTTAGATTGGCTTCATTGCAGATTGTAGATACAATGTTTGATGAGCTACAGGGTAGATTGTAGAAGCAGTTACCAAGTTTAAAGCAGCTTCATTGCAGATTGTGGATGCAGGTACGATGTTTGGATCACTTTCACTACAGATTGTAAATTGCAGGTACCAGATTTGGATCAGCTTTTACAGCTTGGCCCAGGTAGATATGTGATCCCTCTGCTGATTGTAGATGCAGCAACCATGTGTTGATGGGCTACACTGCAAATTGTAGATGCAGTAATCATGCTATGATCAGTTTCACTACCGATTGTAGATGCAGGTACCATGATTGGATCAGCATCACTGCAGAATGTAGATGCCGTAACCATTTATTGATTAGCTTCACTGCAGTTTGTAGAAGCAGTTACCATGCTTTGATAAGCTTCACAGTAGAACCAGTTAGGTTTTGATCAGCTTCACTGCAGACTGTAGATGCAGTAACCATGTTTTGATCAGCTTTACTGCAGATTGTAGATGCAGTTGACATGTTTGGATCAGCTTCACTGCAGTTTGTAGATGCAGTTACCAAGTTTAGATCAGCTTCACTGCAGATTGTAGATGCAGATACCAGGTTTGGATCAGCTTCTACTGCAGATTGTAGATGCAGTTACCATGTTTTGGTGAGCTATACTGCAAATTGTAGATGCAGTTATCAGGTTTTGATCAGCTTCACTGCAGTTTGTAAGTGCAGTTATGTTTTGATCAGCTTCACTGCAGATTATAGATGCGGTAATCATGTTATGATCAGTTTCACTACTGATTGTAGATGCAGGTGACATGCTTGGAACAGCTTCACTGCAGACTGTAGATGCAGTTATGTTTTGATCAGTTTCACTATAGTTTCTAGATGCAAGTAGCATGTTTGGATCAGCTCCACTGTGGATTGTAGATGCAGGGTACCATGTTTGGATCAGCTTTACTGTAGATTGTAGATGCAGTTACCATGTTTGGATAAGCTTCACTGCAGATTGTAGATGCAGGTACCATGTTAAGATCAGTTTCACTGTCGATTGCAGATGGAGGTCCCATGTTTGGATCAGCTTTACTGCAGATTGTAAGTGCAGATACCAGGTTTGGATCACCTTTTGCTGGAGATTGTAGATGCAGTTATAATGTTTTGATCAGTTTCACGGTCTATTGTAGATGCAGGTCCCATGTTTGGATCAGCTTCACTGCAGATTGTAGATGCAGTTACCATGTTTTGATGAGCTACACTGCAGATTGTAGACGCAGTTACCAAATTTAGATCAGCTTCACTGCGGATTGTAGATGCAGTTATGATGCTTTAATGGGCAACACTACAGATTGTAGATGCAGGTATCATGTTTGGATCAGCATCACTTGAGATTTTAGAAGAAGTCACTATGTTTGGATCAGCTCCACTACCGATTGTAGATGCAGGCACCAGGTTTGGATCAGCATCAATGCAGAATGTAGATGCAGTTACCATGCATTGATAAGCTTCACTTTAGATCTAGTTAGGTTTTGATCAGCTTCACTGCAGATTGTAGATGCAGCAACCATGTTTCGATCAGCTTCACTGCAGATTGTAGATGCAGTTAACATGTTGGGTTCAGCTTCACTGCAGATTGTAGATGCAGTACCTATATTTGGATCAGCTTCACTGCAGATTGTAGATGCAGGTTATAATGTTTTGATCAGTTTCACAACAGACGGTAGATGCAGGTCCCATGTTTGGATCAGCTTCACTGTCGATTGTAGATGCAGGTCCCATGTTTGGATCAGCTACACTGAAGATCGTGGATGCAGTTGCCATGTTTTGATGAGTTACACTGCAGATTGCAGATGCCGTTATCATTTTTTGATCAGTTTCACTACAGATTGTAGATGCAGGTCCCATGTTTGGATCAGCTTCACTGTTGATTGTAGATGCAGGTCCCATGTTTGGATCAGCTTCGCTGAAGATCGTGTATGCAGTTGCCATGTTTTGATGAGTTACACTGCAGATTGTAGATGCCGTTATCATGTCTGGATCAGCTTCACTGCAGTGTGTAGATGCAGGTACCATGTTTGGATCGGCTTCACTGCAGAATGTAGATGCATCAACCATATTTTGATCAGCTTCACTGCAGTTTGTAGATGCAGTTACCATGTTTTGATCAGCTTCACTGCAGATTGTAGATCCAGTTATGTTTTGATCAGGTTCACTGCAGATTGTAGATGAAGCAACCATGTTTGCATCAGCTTTACTGCAGATTGTAGATGCAGTTACCATGTTTGGATCAGCTTTTCTGCAGATAGTAAATGCAGTTATGTTATGATCAGTTTCACTACCTATTTTAGATGCAGGTACCATGATTGGATCAGCATCACTGCAGAATGTAGATGCCGTAACAATATTTTGATCAGCTTCACTGCAGTTTGTAGATGCAGTTACCATGCTTTGATGAGCTTCACAGTAGATCCAGTTAGGTTCTGATCAGCTTCACTGTAGATTTTAGATGCAGCAACCATGTTTGGATCAGCTTCACTGCATATTGTAGATGCAGTTAACATGTTTGGATCAGCGTCACTGCAGTTTGTAGATGCAGTTACCAAGTTTAGATCAGCTTCACTGCAGAATGTAAATGCAGATACCAGGTTTGGATCAGCTTTTACTGCAGATTGTAGATGCAGTTACCATGTTTTGGTGAGCTATACTGCAAATTGTAGATGCAGTTACCAAATTTACATCAGCTTCACTGCGCATTGTAGATGCAGTTACGATGTTTTAATGAGCTACACTGCAGATTCTAGATGCAGTTATCATTTTTTGATCAGTTTCACTACAGATTGTAGATGCAGTTAGCATGTTTGGATCAGCATCACTGCAGATTGTAGTAGCAGTTACTATGTTTGGATCAGCTCCACTACCGATTGTAGATGCAGGTACCAGGTTTGGATCAGCATCAATGCAGAATGTAGATGCAGTTATCATGTTTGGATCAGCTTCACTGCAGATTGTAGATGCAGTTAACATGTTGGGATCAGCTTCACTGCAGATTGCAGATGTAGTTATCATGTTATGATCAGTTTCACTACCGATTGTAGATGCAGGTGATATGTTTGGATCAGCTTCACTGCAGACTGTAGATGCAGTATCCAAGTTCAGATCAGCTTCACTGCAGATTGCAGATGCAGGTACCATGTTTGGGTCAGCTTAACTGCAGATTGTAGATGCAGGTACCATGTTTGGGTCAGCTTAACTGCAGCATGTAGATGCAGTAAACATATTTTGATCAGCTTCACTGCAGTTTGTAGATGCAATTACCATGTTTTGATCAGCTTCACTGTAGATTTTAGATCCAGTTATGTCTTGATCAGCTTCACTGCACATTGTAGATGCAGCAACCATGATTGGATCAGCTCCACTGCAGATTGTAGATGCAATAACCATGTTGGATCAGCTTCACTGCAGATTGTAGATGCAATAACCATGTTTGGATCAGCTTCACTGCAGATTGTAGATGCAGTTATGTTATGATCAGTTTTACTACCGATTGTAGATGCAGGTACCATGATCGGATCAGCTTCACTGCAGACTGTAGATGGAGATACCATGTTTGGATCAGCTTTTACTGCAGATTGTTGATGCAGTTATCAGGTTTTGATCAGTTTCACTACAGATTGTAGATGCAGGTACCAGGTTTGGATCAGCACCACTGCAGATTGTAGATGCAGTTAACATGTTTTGATGAGCTACACTGCAGATTGTAGATGCAGTAACCAAGTCCAGATCAGCTTCACTGCAAATTGTAGACACAGATACCAAGTTTGGGTCAGCTTTAATGCAGATTGTAGATGCAGTTACCATGTTTTGATGAGCTACACTGCAGATTGTAGATGCAGTTACAAAGTTAGATTGGCTTCATTGCAGATTGTAGATACAATGTTTGATGAGCTACAGGGTAGATTGTAGAAGCAGTTACCAAGTTTAAAGCGGCTTCATTGCAGATTGTCGATGCAGGTACGATGTTTGGATCAGTTTCACTACAGATTGTAAATTGCAGGTACCAGATTTGGATCAGCTTTTACAGCTTGGCCCAGGTAGATATGTGATCCCTCTGCTGATTGTAGATGCAGCAACCATGTGTTGATGAGCTACACTGCAAATTGTAGATGCAGTAATCATGCTATGATCAGTTTCACTACCGATTGTAGATGCAGGTACCATGATCGGATCAGCTTCACTGCAGACTGTAGATGGAGATACCATGTTTGGATCAGCTTTTACTGCAGATTGTTGATGCAGTTATCAGGTTTTGATCAGTTTCACTACAGATTGTAGATGCAGGTACCATGTTAAGATCAGCTTCATTGTACAATGTAGATGCAGTTATCATGTTTGGTTAAGCTTCACTGCAGATTGTAGATGCAGTTACCAGGATTGGATCAGCTTTTACTGCAGATTGTAGATGCAGTTGCCATGTTTTGATGAGCTACACTGCAAATTGTAGATGCAGTTATCAGGCTTTGATCAGCTTCTCTTCTGTTTGTAGATGCAGTTACAATGTTTTGTTCAGCTTCACTGCAGATTGTAGATCCAGTTATGTTTTGATCAGCTTCACTGCAGATTGTAGATGCAGGTACCATGTTTGGATCAGCTTCACTGCAGATTGTAGATGCAGGTACCATGTTTGGATAAGCTACACTGCAGATTGTAGAAGCACATACCAGGTTTGGATCGGCTTTTACTGCAGATTGTAGATGCAGTTACCATGTTTTGATGAGATATACTGCAGATTGTAGATGCAGTTATCAGGTTTTGATCAGCTTCACTGCAGTTGGTAGATGCAGTTACCATGTTTTGATCAGCTTCACTGCAGATTGTAGATGCAGCAACCATGTTTGGATCAGCTTCACTGCAGATTGTAGATGCAGTTACCATGTTTTGATGAGCTACCCTGCAGACTGTAGATGCAGTAACCCAATTTAGATCAGCTTCACTGCAGATTGTAGATGCAGTTAACATGTTTTGATCAGTTTCACTACCGATTGTAGATGCAGTAACCAAGATCAGATCAGCTTCACCACAGATTGTAGATGGAGGTACCGTGTTTTGATGAGCTACACGGTAGATTGTAGATGAAGGTACCATGTTTGGATCAGCGTCACTACAGATTGCAGATGCAGGTCCCATGTTTGGATCAGCTTCACTGTGGATTGTAGATTCAGTTACCATGTTTTGATGAGCTTTACTTCACATTGTAGATGCAGTTATCAAGTTTTGATCAGTTTCACTACAGATTGTAGATGCAGGTACCATGTTAAGATCAGCTTCACTGCAGATTGCAGATGCAGTTACCATGTTTGGATCAGCTCCACAACCGATTGTAGATACAGTTACCATGTTTAGATGAGCTTCACTGTAGATCCAGTTAGGTTATGATCAGCTTCAATGGAGATTGTAGATGCAGCAACCATGTTTGGATCAGCTTCACTGCAGATTGTAGATGCAGTAACCAAGTTCAGATCAGCTTCACCGCAGATTGTAGATGCAGGTACCGTGTTTGGATCAGCTTCACTGCAGATTGTAGATGCAGGTACTATGTTTGTATCAGCTTCACTGCAGATTGTAGATGCAGTTACCATGTACGGATCAGCTTCACTGCAGATTCTAGATGCAGTTATCATGTCATGATCAGTTTCACTACCTATTGTAGATGCAGGTACCATGTTTGGATAAGCTTCACCATAGATTGTAGATGCAGGTACCATGTTTGCATCAGCTTTACTGCAGATTGTAGATGCAGTTGTCATGTTTGGATCAGCTCCACTGCAGCTTGTAGATACAGTTACCAAGGTTAGATCAACTTCACTGTGGATTGTAGATGTAGGTACCGTGTTTTGATGAGCTACAGGGTAGATTGTAGATGCAGCTACCATGTTTGGATCAGCTTCACTGCAGATTGTAGATGCAGTTATAATGTTTTGATCAGTTTCACTACCTATTTTAGATGCAGGTACCATGATTGGATCAGCATCACTGCAGAATGTAGATGCCGAAACAATATTTTGATCAGCTTCACTGCAGTTTGTAGATGCAGTTACCATGCTTTGATGAGCTTCACAGTAGATCCAGTTAGGTTCTGATCAGCTTCACTGTAGATTTTAGATGCAGCAACCATGTTTGGATCAGCTTCACTGCATATTGTAGATGCAGTTAACATGTTTGGATCAGCATCACTGCAAAATGTAGATGCCGTAACAATATTTTGATCAGCTTCACTGCAGTTTGTAGATGCAGTTACCATGCTTTGATGAGCTTCACAGTAGATCCAGTTAGGTTCTGATCAGCTTCACTGTAGATTTTAGATGCAGCAACCATGTTTGGATCAGCTTCACTGCCTATTGTAGATGCAGTTAACATGTTTGGATCAGCGTCACTGCAGTTTGTAGATGCAGTTACCAAGTTTAGATCAGCTTCACTGCAGAATGTAAATGCAGATACCAGGTTTGGATCAGCTTTTACTGCAGATTGTAGATGCAGTTACCATGTTTTGGTGAGCTATACAGCAAATTGTAGATGCAGTTACCAAATTTAGATCAGCTTCACTGCGCATTGTAGATGCAGTTACGATGTTTTAATGAGCTACACTGCAGATTCTAGATGCAGTTATCATTTTTTGATCAGTTTCACTACAGATTGTAGATGCAGTTAGCATGTTTGGATCAGCATCACTGCAGATTGTAGTAGCAGTTACTATGTTTGGATCAGCTCCACTACCGATTGTAGATGCAGGTACCAGGTTTGGATCAGCATCAATGCAGAATGTAGATGCAGTTATCATGTTTGGATCAGCTTCACTGCAGATTGTAGATGCAGTTAACATGTTGGGATCAGCTTCACTGCAAATTGCAGATGTAGTTATCATGTTATGATCAGTTTCACTACCGATTGTAGATGCAAGTGATATGTTTGGATCAGCTTCACTGCAGATTGTAGATGCAGTTACCATGTTTTGATGAGCTACCCTGCAGATTGTAGATGCAGTAACCAAATTTAGATCAGCTTCACTGCGGATTGTAGATGCAGTTAACATGTTTTGATCAGTTTCACTACCGATTGTAGATGCAGTAACCAAGATCAGATCAGCTTCACCACAGATTGTAGATGGAGGTACTGTGTTTTGATGAGCTACAGGGTAGATTGTAGTTGAAGGTACCATGTTTGGATCAGCGTCACTACAGATTGCAGATGCAGGTCCCATGTTTGGATCAGCTTCACTGTGGATTGTAGATTCAGTTACCATGTTTTGATGAGCTTTACTTCAGATTGTAGATGCAGTTATCAAGTTTTGATCAGTTTCACTACAGATTGTAGATGCAGGTACCATGTTAAGATCAGCTTCACTGCAGATTGCAGATGCAGTTACCATGTTTGGATCAGCTCCACAACCGATTGTAGATACAGTTACCATGTTTCGATGAGCTTCACTGTAGATCCAGTTAGGTTATGATCAGCTTCAATGGAGATTGTAGATGCAGCAACCATGTTTGGATCAGCTTCACTGCAGATTGTAGATGCAGTAACCAAGTTCAGATCAGCTTCACCGCAGATTGCAGATGTAGTTATCATGTTATGATCAGTTTCACTACCGATTGTAGATGCAAGTGATATGTTTGGATCAGCTTCACTGCAGATTGTAGATGCAGTTACCATGTTTTGATGAGCTACCCTGCAGATTGTAGATGCAGTAACCAAATTTAGATCAGCTTCACTGCGGATTGTAGATGCAGTTAACATGTTTTGATCAGTTTCACTACCGATTGTAGATGCAGTAACCAAGATCAGATCAGCTTCACCACAGATTGTAGATGGAGGTACTGTGTTTTGATGAGCTACAGGGTAGATTGTAGTTGAAGGTACCATGTTTGGATCAGCGTCACTACAGATTGCAGATGCAGGTCCCATGTTTGGATCAGCTTCACTGTGGATTGTAGATTCAGTTACCATGTTTTGATGAGCTTTACTTCAGATTGTAGATGCAGTTATCAAGTTTTGATCAGTTTCACTACAGATTGTAGATGCAGGTACCATGTTAAGATCAGCTTCACTGCAGATTGCAGATGCAGTTACCATGTTTGGATCAGCTCCACAACCGATTGTAGATACAGTTACCATGTTTAGATGAGCTTCACTGTAGATCCAGTTAGGTTATGATCAGCTTCAATGGAGATTGTAGATGCAGCAACCATGTTTGGATCAGCTTCACTGCAGATTGTAGATGCAGTAACCAAGTTCAGATCAGCTTCACCGCAGATTGTAGATGCAGGTACCGTGTTTGGATCAGCTTCACTGCAGATTGTAGATGCAGGTACTATGTTTGTATCAGCTTCACTGCAGATTGTAGATGCAGTTACCATGTACGGATCAGCTTCACTGCAGATTCTAGATGCAGTTATCATGTCATGATCAGTTTCACTACCTATTGTAGATGCAGGTACCATGTGTGGATAAGCTTCACCATAGATTGTAGATGCAGGTACCATGTTTGCATCAGCTTTACTGCGGATTGTAGATGCAGTTGTCATGTTTGGATCAGCTCCACTGCAGCTTGTAGATACAGTTACCAAGGTTAGATCAACTTCACTGTGGATTGTAGATGTAGGTACCGTGTTTTGATGAGCTACAGGGTAGATTGTAGATGCAGCTACCATGTTTGGATCAGCTTCACTGCAGATTGTAGATGCAGTTATAATGTTTTGATCAGTTTCACTGTCGATTATAGATGCAGGTCCCCTGTTTGGATCAGCTTCACTGTAGATTGTAGATGCAGGTCCCATGTTTGGATCAGCTTCACTGTAGATTGTAGATGCAGTTACCATGTTTTGATGAGCTACACTGTAGATTTTAGGTGGAGTAACCAAGTTAAGATCAGCTTCACTGCAGATTGTAGATGCAGTTACTAAGTTTAGATCAGCTTCACTGCAGATTGTAGATGCAGATTACCATGTTTGGATCAGCTTCACTGCAGATTGTAGATGCAGGTACCATGTTAAGATCAGCTTCACTATACATTGTAGATGCAGTTACCAAGTTCCAATCAGCTTCACTGTAGATTATAGGTGCAGAAACAAGGTTTGGATCAGCTTTTACTGCAGATTGTAGATGCAGTTATAATGGTTTGATCAGTGTCAATACAGATTGTAGATGCAGGTCCCATGTTTGGATCAGCTTCACTGTCGATTGTAGATGCAGGTCCCATGTTCGGATCAGCTTCACTGTAGATTGTAGATGCAGGTCCCATGTTTTGATGAGCTACAGAGAGGATTGTAGATGCAGTTACAAAATTTAGATCAGCTTCACTGCGGATTGTAGATGCAGTTACGATGTTTTGATGAGCTACACTGCAGATTGTAGATGCAGTTATCATTTTTTGATCAGTTTCACTACAGATTGTAGATGCAGGTATCATGTTTGGATCAGCGACACTGCAGATTGTAGATGCAGTAACCATGTTTGGATCAGCTCCACTACCAATTGTAGATGAAGTTTTCATGTTATGAACAGTTTCACTACAGATTGTAGATGCAGGTACCAGGTTTGGATCAGCACCACTGCAGATTGTAGACACAGATACCAAGTTTGGGTCAGCTTTAATGCAGATTGTAGATGCAGTCACCATGTTTTGATGAGCTACACTGCAGATTGTAGATGCAGTTACAAAGTTAGATTGGCTTCATTGCAGATTGTAGATACAATGTTTGATGAGCTACAGGGTAGATTGTAGAAGCAGTTACCAAGTTTAAAGCAGCTTCATTGCAGATTGTGGATGCAGGTACGATGTTTGGATCAGTTTCACTACAGATTGTAAATTGCAGGTACCAGATTTGGATCAGCTTTTACAGCTTGGCCCAAGTAGATATGTGATCCCTCTGCTGATTGTAGATGCAGCAACCATGTGTTGATGGGCTACACTGCAAATTGTAGATGCAGTAATCATGCTATGATCAGTTTCACTACCGATTGTAGATGCAGGTACCATGATTGGATCAGCATCACTGCAGAATGTAGATGCCGTAACCATTTATTAATTAGCTTCACTGCAGTTTGTAGAAGCAGTTACCATGCTTTGATAAGCTTCACAGTAGAACCAGTTAGGTTTTGATCAGCTTCACTGCAGATTTTAGATGCAGCAACCATGTTTGGATCAGCTTCACTGCAGACTGTAGATGCAGTAACCATGTTTTGATCAGCTTCACTGCATATGTAGATGCAGTTGACATGTTTGGATCAGCTTCACTGCAGTTTGTAGATGCAGTTACCAAGTTTAGATCAGCTTCACTGCAGATTGTAGATGCAGATACCTGGTTTGGATCAGCTTTTACTGCAGATTTTAGATGCAGTTATCATTTTTTGATCAGTTTCACTACAGATTGTAGATGCAGGTATCATGTTTGGATCAGCGACACTGCAGATTGTAGATGCAGTAACCATGTTTGGATCAGCTCCACTACCAATTGTAGATGAAGTTATCATGTTATGAACAGTTTCACTACCGATTGTAAATGCAGGTCCCATGTTTGGATCAGTTTCACCTTAGATTGTAGATGCAGTTATGTTTGGATCAGCTTCACTGCAGATTGTAGACGCAGCAACCATGTTTGGATCAGCTGCACTGCAGATTGTAGATGCAGTAATCATGTTATGATCAGTTTCACCGCAGATTGTAGATGCAGGTACCGTGTTTCGAACAGCTTCACTGCAGATTGTAGATGCAGGTACCATGTTTGGATCAGCTTCACTGCAGATTGTAGATGCAGGTTCCATGTTTGGATCAGCTTCACTGCAGATTGTAGATTCTGTTATGATGTCTTGATCAGTTTCACTACAGATTGTAGATGCAGGTCCCATGTATGGATAAGCTTCACTGCAGTGTGTAGATGCAGTTACCAAGTTTAGATCAGTTTCACTGGAGTTTTTGGATGCAGGCAGCATGTTTGGATCAGCTTCACTGCAGATTGTAGATGCAGTTACCATGTTTTGATGAGCAACACTGCAGATTGTAGATGCAGTTACCAAAATTAGATCAGCTTCACTGCTCATTGTAGATGCAGTTACGATGTTTTGATGAGCTACACTGACGATTGTAGATGCAGGTATCATGTTTGGAACAGCGTCACTGCAGATTGTAGATTCAGTAACTATGTCTGGTTCAGCTCCACTACCGATTGTAGATGCAGGTACCAGGTTTGGATCAGCATCACTGCAGAATGTAGATGCAGTCACCAAGTTTAGATCAGCTTCACTTCGGATTATTGATGTAGGAACCATGTTTTGATGAGCTACATGGTAGATTGTAGATGCAGGTACCATGTTTGGATCAGCTTCACTGCAGATTCTAGATGCAGATACCAATTTTGGATCAGCTTTTACTGCAGATTGTAGATGCAGTTACGATGTTTTGATGAGCTATACTGCAGATTGTAGATGCAGTTATCAGGTTTTGATCAGCTTTACTGCAGTTTGTAGATGCAGCAACCATGTTTGGATCAGCTTCACTGCAGATTGTAGATGCAGTAACCAAGTTCAGATCAGCTTCACTGTACATTGTAGATGCAGGCACCATGTTTTGATGAGCTACACGGTAGATTGTAGATGCAGGTTCCATGTTTGGATCAGCTTCACTGCAGATTGTAGATGCAGTTACCAAGTTTTGATCAGCTTCACTGCAGATTGTAGATGCAGTTACCGTGTTTTGGTGAGCTATACTGCAGATTGTAGATGCAGTTATCAGGTTTTGATCAGCTTCACTGCAGTTGGTAGATGCAGTTACCATGTTTTGATCAGCTTCACTGCAGATTGTAGATGCAGGTTCCATGTTTGGATCAGCTTCACTGCAGATTGTAGATTCTGTTATGATGTCTTGATCAGTTTCACTACAGATTGTAGATGCAGGTCCCATGTTTGGATCAGCTTCACTGTAGATTGTAGAATCAGTAACCATGTATGGATAAGCTTCACTGCAGTGTGTAGATGCAGTTACCAAGTTTAGATCAGTTTCACTAGAGTTTTTGGATGCAGGTAGCATGTTTGGATCAGCTTCACTGCAGATTGTAGATGCAGTTACCATGTTTTGATGAGCAACACTGCAGATTGTAGATGCAGTTACCAAAATTAGATCAGCTTCACTGCTCATTGTAGATGCAGTTACGATGTTTTGATGAGCTACACTGAAGATTGTAGATGCAGGTATCATGTTTGGAACAGCGTCACTGCAGATTGTAGATGCAGTAACTATGTCTGGTTCAGCTCCACTACCGATTGTAGATGCAGGTACCAGGTTTGGATCAGCATCACTGCAGAATGTAGATGCAGTCACCAAGTTTAGATCAGCTTCACTTCGGATTATAGATGTAGGAACCATGTTTTGATGAGCTACATGGTAGATTGTAGATGCAGGTACGATGTTTTGATGAGCTATACTGCAGATTGTAGATGCAGTTATCAGGTTTTGATCAGCTTTACTGCAGTTTGTAGATGCAGCAACCATGTTTGGATCAGCTTCACTGCAGATTGTAGATGCAGTAACCAAGTTCAGATCAGCTTTACCGCAGATTGTAGATGCAGGTACCATGTTTTGATGAGCTACACGGTAGATTGTAGATGAAGGTACCATGTTTGGATCAGTTTCACTACAGATTGTAGATGCAGGTACCATATTAAGATCAGCTTCACTGTACATTGTAGATGCAGGCACCATGTTTTGATGAGCTACACGGTAGATTGTAGATGCAGGTTTCATGTTTGGATCAGCTTCACTGCAGATTGTAGATGCAGTTACCAAGGTTTGATCAGCTTCACTGCAGATTGTAGATGCAGTTACCGTGTTTTGGTGAGCTATACTGCAGATTGTAGATGCAGTTATCAGGTTTTGATCAGCTTCACTTCAGTTGGTAGATGCAGTTACCATGTTTTGATCAGCTTCACTGCAGATTGTAGATGCAGGTTCCATGTTTGGATCAGCTTCACTGCAGATTGTAGATTCTGTTATGATGTCTTGATCAGTTTCACTACAGATTGTAGATGCAGGTCCCATGTTTGGATCAGCTTCACTGTAGATTGTAGAATCAGTAACCAGGTTTGGATCAGCTTTTACTGTAGATTGTAGATGCAGTTACCATGTTTTGGTGAGCTATACTGCAAATTGTATATGCAATTATCAGGTTTTGATCAGCTTAACAGCAGTTTGTAAATGCAGTTATGTTTTGATCAGCTTCACTGCAGATTGTAGATGCAGTAATCATGTTATGATCAGTTTCACTACCAATTGTAGATGCAGGTGACATGCTTGGATCAGCTTCACTGCAGACTGTAGATGCAGTTATTTTGTTTTGATCAGTTTCACTACAGATTGTAGATGCAGTTACCATGTTTTGATGAGCTACACTGCAGATTGTAGATGCAGTTACCAAAATTAGATCAGCTTCACTGCTCATTGTAGATGCAGTTACGATGTTTTGATGAGCTACACTGTAGATTGTAGATGCAGATACCAGTTTTGGAACAGCTTTTACTGCAGATTGTAGATGCAGTTAACATGTTTTGATGAGCTACAATGTAGATTGTAGATGGAGTAACGAAGTTTAGATCAGCTTCACTGCAGATTGTAGATGCAGGTTCCATGTTTGGATCTGCTTCACTGCAGATTGTAGATGCAGTTATAATGTTTTGATCAGTTTCACTACAGATTGTGGATACAGGTCCCATGTTTGGATCAGCTACACTGCAGATTATAGATGCAGATACCAGTTTTGGATCAGCTTTTACTGCAGATTGTAGATGCAGCTACGATGTTTTGATGAGCTGTACTGCAGATTGTAGATGCAGTTATCAGGTTTTGATCAGCTTTACTGCAGTTGGTAGATGCAGTAACCATGTTTGGATCAGCTTCACTGCTGATTGTAGATGTAGTTACGATGTTTTGATGAGCTACACTGAAGATTGTAGATGCAGGTACAGTGTTTTGATGATCTACACGGTAGATTGTAGATGAAGGTACCATGTTTGGATCAGCGTCACTGCATATGTGGATTGTAGATTCAGTTACCATGTTTTGATGAGCTTTACTTCACATTGTAGATGCAGTTATCAAGTTTTGATCAGTTTCACTACAGATTGTAGATGCAGGTACCATGTTAAGATCAGCTTCACTGCAGATTGCAGATGCAGTTACCATGTTTGGATCAGC
Organism: Alitta virens; assembly: GCA_932294295.1. Classification (NCBI taxonomy): domain Eukaryota; kingdom Metazoa; phylum Annelida; class Polychaeta; order Phyllodocida; family Nereididae; genus Alitta; species Alitta virens. Next base: position 11,474,858 of record OW028579.1, on the reverse strand, counting down.
TCCACAACCGATTGTAGATACAGTTACCATGTTTAGATGAGCTTCACTGTAGATCCAGTTAGGTTATGATCAGCTTCAATGGAGATTGTAGATGCAGCAACCATGTTTGGATCAGCTTCACTGCAGATTGTAGATGCAGTAACCAAGTTCAGATCAGCTTCACCGCAGATTGTAGATGCAGGTACCGTGTTTGGATCAGCTTCACTGCAGATTGTAGATGCAGGTACTATGTTTGTATCAGCTTCACTGCAGATTGTAGATGCAGTTACCATGTACGGATCAGCTTCACTGCAGATTCTAGATGCAGTTATCATGTCATGATCAGTTTCACTACCTATTGTAGATGCAGGTACCATGTTTGGATAAGCTTCACCATAGATTGTAGATGCAGGTACCATGTTTGCATCAGCTTTACTGCAGATTGTAGATGCAGTTGTCATGTTTGGATCAGCTCCACTGCAGCTTGTAGATACAGTTACCAAGGTTAGATCAACTTCACTGTGGATTGTAGATGTAGGTACCGTGTTTTGATGAGCTACAGGGTAGATTGTAGATGCAGCTACCATGTTTGGATCAGCTTCACTGCAGATTGTAGATGCAGTTATAATGTTTTGATCAGTTTCACTACCTATTTTAGATGCAGGTACCATGATTGGATCAGCATCACTGCAGAATGTAGATGCCGAAACAATATTTTGATCAGCTTCACTGCAGTTTGTAGATGCAGTTACCATGCTTTGATGAGCTTCACAGTAGATCCAGTTAGGTTCTGATCAGCTTCACTGTAGATTTTAGATGCAGCAACCATGTTTGGATCAGCTTCACTGCATATTGTAGATGCAGTTAACATGTTTGGATCAGCATCACTGCAAAATGTAGATGCCGTAACAATATTTTGATCAGCTTCACTGCAGTTTGTAGATGCAGTTACCATGCTTTGATGAGCTTCACAGTAGATCCAGTTAGGTTCTGATCAGCTTCACTGTAGATTTTAGATGCAGCAACCATGTTTGGATCAGCTTCACTGCCTATTGTAGATGCAGTTAACATGTTTGGATCAGCGTCACTGCAGTTTGTAGATGCAGTTACCAAGTTTAGATCAGCTTCACTGCAGAATGTAAATGCAGATACCAGGTTTGGATCAGCTTTTACTGCAGATTGTAGATGCAGTTACCATGTTTTGGTGAGCTATACAGCAAATTGTAGATGCAGTTACCAAATTTAGATCAGCTTCACTGCGCATTGTAGATGCAGTTACGATGTTTTAATGAGCTACACTGCAGATTCTAGATGCAGTTATCATTTTTTGATCAGTTTCACTACAGATTGTAGATGCAGTTAGCATGTTTGGATCAGCATCACTGCAGATTGTAGTAGCAGTTACTATGTTTGGATCAGCTCCACTACCGATTGTAGATGCAGGTACCAGGTTTGGATCAGCATCAATGCAGAATGTAGATGCAGTTATCATGTTTGGATCAGCTTCACTGCAGATTGTAGATGCAGTTAACATGTTGGGATCAGCTTCACTGCAAATTGCAGATGTAGTTATCATGTTATGATCAGTTTCACTACCGATTGTAGATGCAAGTGATATGTTTGGATCAGCTTCACTGCAGATTGTAGATGCAGTTACCATGTTTTGATGAGCTACCCTGCAGATTGTAGATGCAGTAACCAAATTTAGATCAGCTTCACTGCGGATTGTAGATGCAGTTAACATGTTTTGATCAGTTTCACTACCGATTGTAGATGCAGTAACCAAGATCAGATCAGCTTCACCACAGATTGTAGATGGAGGTACTGTGTTTTGATGAGCTACAGGGTAGATTGTAGTTGAAGGTACCATGTTTGGATCAGCGTCACTACAGATTGCAGATGCAGGTCCCATGTTTGGATCAGCTTCACTGTGGATTGTAGATTCAGTTACCATGTTTTGATGAGCTTTACTTCAGATTGTAGATGCAGTTATCAAGTTTTGATCAGTTTCACTACAGATTGTAGATGCAGGTACCATGTTAAGATCAGCTTCACTGCAGATTGCAGATGCAGTTACCATGTTTGGATCAGCTCCACAACCGATTGTAGATACAGTTACCATGTTTAGATGAGCTTCACTGTAGATCCAGTTAGGTTATGATCAGCTTCAATGGAGATTGTAGATGCAGCAACCATGTTTGGATCAGCTTCACTGCAGATTGTAGATGCAGTAACCAAGTTCAGATCAGCTTCACCGCAGATTGCAGATGTAGTTATCATGTTATGATCAGTTTCACTACCGATTGTAGATGCAAGTGATATGTTTGGATCAGCTTCACTGCAGATTGTAGATGCAGTTACCATGTTTTGATGAGCTACCCTGCTGATTGTAGATGCAGTAACCAAATTTAGATCAGCTTCACTGCGGATTGTAGATGCAGTTAACATGTTTTGATCAGTTTCACTACCGATTGTAGATGCAGTAACCAAGATCAGATCAGCTTCACCACAGATTGTAGATGGAGGTACTGTGTTTTGATGAGCTACAGGGTAGATTGTAGTTGAAGGTACCATGTTTGGATCAGCGTCACTACAGATTGCAGATGCAGGTCCCATGTTTGGATCAGCTTCACTGTGGATTGTAGATTCAGTTACCATGTTTTGATGAGCTTTACTTCAGATTGTAGATGCAGTTATCAAGTTTTGATCAGTTTCACTACAGATTGTAGATGCAGGTACCATGTTAAGATCAGCTTCACTGCAGATTGCAGATGCAGTTACCATGTTTGGATCAGCTCCACAACCGATTGTAGATACAGTTACCATGTTTAGATGAGCTTCACTGTAGATCCAGTTAGGTTATGATCAGCTTCAATGGAGATTGTAGATGCAGCAACCATGTTTGGATCAGCTTCACTGCAGATTGTAGATGCAGTAACCAAGTTCAGATCAGCTTCACCGCAGATTGTAGATGCAGGTACCGTGTTTGGATCAGCTTCACTGCAGATTGTAGATGCAGGTACTATGTTTGTATCAGCTTCACTGCAGATTGTAGATGCAGTTACCATGTACGGATCAGCTTCACTGCAGATTCTAGATGCAGTTATCATGTCATGATCAGTTTCACTACCTATTGTAGATGCAGGTACCATGTGTGGATAAGCTTCACCATAGATTGTAGATGCAGGTACCATGTTTGCATCAGCTTTACTGCGGATTGTAGATGCAGTTGTCATGTTTGGATCAGCTCCACTGCAGCTTGTAGATACAGTTACCAAGGTTAGATCAACTTCACTGTGGATTGTAGATGTAGGTACCGTGTTTTGATGAGCTACAGGGTAGATTGTAGAAGCAGCTACCATGTTTGGATCAGCTTCACTGCAGATTGTAGATGCAGTTATAATGTTTTGATCAGTTTCACTGTCGATTATAGATGCAGGTCCCCTGTTTGGATCAGCTTCACTGTAGATTGTAGATGCAGGTCCCATGTTTGGATCAGCTTCACTGTAGATTGTAGATGCAGTTACCATGTTTTGATGAGCTACACTGTAGATTTTAGGTGGAGTAACCAAGTTAAGATCAGCTTCACTGCAGATTGTAGATGCAGTTACTAAGTTTAGATCAGCTTCACTGCAGATTGTAGATGCAGATTACCATGTTTGGATCAGCTTCACTGCAGATTGTAGATGCAGGTACCATGTTAAGATCAGCTTCACTATACATTGTAGATGCAGTTACCAAGTTCCAATCAGCTTCACTGTAGATTATAGGTGCAGAAACAAGGTTTGGATCAGCTTTTACTGCAGATTGTAGATGCAGTTATAATGGTTTGATCAGTGTCAATACAGATTGTAGATGCAGGTCCCATGTTTGGATCAGCTTCACTGTCGATTGTAGATGCAGGTCCCATGTTCGGATCAGCTTCACTGTAGATTGTAGATGCAGGTCCCATGTTTTGATGAGCTACAGAGAGGATTGTAGATGCAGTTACAAAATTTAGATCAGCTTCACTGCGGATTGTAGATGCAGTTACGATGTTTTGATGAGCTACACTGCAGATTGTAGATGCAGTTATCATTTTTTGATCAGTTTCACTACAGATTGTAGATGCAGGTATCATGTTTGGATCAGCGACACTGCAGATTGTAGATGCAGTAACCATGTTTGGATCAGCTCCACTACCAATTGTAGATGAAGTTTTCATGTTATGAACAGTTTCACTACAGATTGTAGATGCAGGTACCAGGTTTGGATCAGCACCACTGCAGATTGTAGATGCAGTTAACATGTTTTGATGAGCTACACTGCAGATTGTAGATGCAGTAACCAAGTCCAGATCAGCTTCACTGCAAATTGTAGACACAGATACCAAGTTTGGGTCAGCTTTAATGCAGATTGTAGATGCAGTCACCATGTTTTGATGAGCTACACTGCAGATTGTAGATGCAGTTACAAAGTTAGATTGGCTTCATTGCAGATTGTAGATACAATGTTTGATGAGCTACAGGGTAGATTGTAGAAGCAGTTACCAAGTTTAAAGCAGCTTCATTGCAGATTGTGGATGCAGGTACGATGTTTGGATCAGTTTCACTACAGATTGTAAATTGCAGGTACCAGATTTGGATCAGCTTTTACAGCTTGGCCCAAGTAGATATGTGATCCCTCTGCTGATTGTAGATGCAGCAACCATGTGTTGATGGGCTACACTGCAAATTGTAGATGCAGTAATCATGCTATGATCAGTTTCACTACCGATTGTAGATGCAGGTACCATGATTGGATCAGCATCACTGCAGAATGTAGATGCCGTAACCATTTATTGATTAGCTTCACTGCAGTTTGTAGAAGCAGTTACCATGCTTTGATAAGCTTCACAGTAGAACCAGTTAGGTTTTGATCAGCTTCACTGCAGATTTTAGATGCAGCAACCATGTTTGGATCAGCTTCACTGCAGACTGTAGATGCAGTAACCATGTTTTGATCAGCTTCACTGCATATGTAGATGCAGTTGACATGTTTGGATCAGCTTCACTGCAGTTTGTAGATGCAGTTACCAAGTTTAGATCAGCTTCACTGCAGATTGTAGATGCAGATACCTGGTTTGGATCAGCTTTTACTGCAGATTTTAGATGCAGTTATCATTTTTTGATCAGTTTCACTACAGATTGTAGATGCAGGTATCATGTTTGGATCAGCGACACTGCAGATTGTAGATGCAGTAACCATGTTTGGATCAGCTCCACTACCAATTGTAGATGAAGTTATCATGTTATGAACAGTTTCACTACCGATTGTAAATGCAGGTCCCATGTTTGGATCAGTTTCACCTTAGATTGTAGATGCAGTTATGTTTGGATCAGCTTCACTGCAGATTGTAGACGCAGCAACCATGTTTGGATCAGCTGCACTGCAGATTGTAGATGCAGTAATCATGTTATGATCAGTTTCACCGCAGATTGTAGATGCAGGTACCGTGTTTCGAACAGCTTCACTGCAGATTGTAGATGCAGGTACCATGTTTGGATCAGCTTCACTGCAGATTGTAGATGCAGGTTCCATGTTTGGATCAGCTTCACTGCAGATTGTAGATTCTGTTATGATGTCTTGATCAGTTTCACTACAGATTGTAGATGCAGGTCCCATGTATGGATAAGCTTCACTGCAGTGTGTAGATGCAGTTACCAAGTTTAGATCAGTTTCACTGGAGTTTTTGGATGCAGGCAGCATGTTTGGATCAGCTTCACTGCAGATTGTAGATGCAGTTACCATGTTTTGATGAGCAACACTGCAGATTGTAGATGCAGTTACCAAAATTAGATCAGCTTCACTGCTCATTGTAGATGCAGTTACGATGTTTTGATGAGCTACACTGAAGATTGTAGATGCAGGTATCATGTTTGGAACAGCGTCACTGCAGATTGTAGATTCAGTAACTATGTCTGGTTCAGCTCCACTACCGATTGTAGATGCAGGTACCAGGTTTGGATCAGCATCACTGCAGAATGTAGATGCAGTCACCAAGTTTAGATCAGCTTCACTTCGGATTATAGATGTAGGAACCATGTTTTGATGAGCTACATGGTAGATTGTAGATGCAGGTACCATGTTTGGATCAGCTTCACTGCAGATTCTAGATGCAGATACCAATTTTGGATCAGCTTTTACTGCAGATTGTAGATGCAGTTACGATGTTTTGATGAGCTATACTGCAGATTGTAGATGCAGTTATCAGGTTTTGATCAGCTTTACTGCAGTTTGTAGATGCAGCAACCATGTTTGGATCAGCTTCACTGCAGATTGTAGATGCAGTAACCAAGTTCAGATCAGCTTCACTGTACATTGTAGATGCAGGCACCATGTTTTGATGAGCTACACGGTAGATTGTAGATGCAGGTTCCATGTTTGGATCAGCTTCACTGCAGATTGTAGATGCAGTTACCAAGTTTTGATCAGCTTCACTGCAGATTGTAGATGCAGTTACCGTGTTTTGGTGAGCTATACTGCAGATTGTAGATGCAGTTATCAGGTTTTGATCAGCTTCACTGCAGTTGGTAGATGCAGTTACCATGTTTTGATCAGCTTCACTGCAGATTGTAGATGCAGGTTCCATGTTTGGATCAGCTTCACTGCAGATTGTAGATTCTGTTATGATGTCTTGATCAGTTTCACTACAGATTGTAGATGCAGGTCCCATGTTTGGATCAGCTTCACTGTAGATTGTAGAATCAGTAACCATGTATGGATAAGCTTCACTGCAGTGTGTAGATGCAGTTACCAAGTTTAGATCAGTTTCACTAGAGTTTTTGGATGCAGGTAGCATGTTTGGATCAGCTTCACTGCAGATTGTAGATGCAGTTACCATGTTTTGATGAGCAACACTGCAGATTGTAGATGCAGTTACCAAAATTAGATCAGCTTCACTGCTCATTGTAGATGCAGTTACGATGTTTTGATGAGCTACACTGAAGATTGTAGATGCAGGTATCATGTTTGGAACAGCGTCACTGCAGATTGTAGATGCAGTAACTATGTCTGGTTCAGCTCCACTACCGATTGTAGATGCAGGTACCAGGTTTGGATCAGCATCACTGCAGAATGTAGATGCAGTCACCAAGTTTAGATCAGCTTCACTTCGGATTATAGATGTAGGAACCATGTTTTGATGAGCTACATGGTAGATTGTAGATGCAGGTACGATGTTTTGATGAGCTATACTGCAGATTGTAGATGCAGTTATCAGGTTTTGATCAGCTTTACTGCAGTTTGTAGATGCAGCAACCATGTTTGGATCAGCTTCACTGCAGATTGTAGATGCAGTAACCAAGTTCAGATCAGCTTTACCGCAGATTGTAGATGCAGGTACCATGTTTTGATGAGCTACACGGTAGATTGTAGATGAAGGTACCATGTTTGGATCAGTTTCACTACAGATTGTAGATGCAGGTACCATATTAAGATCAGCTTCACTGTACATTGTAGATGCAGGCACCATGTTTTGATGAGCTACACGGTAGATTGTAGATGCAGGTTTCATGTTTGGATCAGCTTCACTGCAGATTGTAGATGCAGTTACCAAGGTTTGATCAGCTTCACTGCAGATTGTAGATGCAGTTACCGTGTTTTGGTGAGCTATACTGCAGATTGTAGATGCAGTTATCAGGTTTTGATCAGCTTCACTGCAGTTGGTAGATGCAGTTACCATGTTTTGATCAGCTTCACTGCAGATTGTAGATGCAGGTTCCATGTTTGGATCAGCTTCACTGCAGATTGTAGATTCTGTTATGATGTCTTGATCAGTTTCACTACAGATTGTAGATGCAGGTCCCATGTTTGGATCAGCTTCACTGTAGATTGTAGAATCAGTAACCAGGTTTGGATCAGCTTTTACTGTAGATTGTAGATGCAGTTACCATGTTTTGGTGAGCTATACTGCAAATTGTATATGCAATTATCAGGTTTTGATCAGCTTAACAGCAGTTTGTAAATGCAGTTATGTTTTGATCAGCTTCACTGCAGATTGTAGATGCAGTAATCATGTTATGATCAGTTTCACTACCAATTGTAGATGCAGGTGACATGCTTGGATCAGCTTCACTGCAGACTGTAGATGCAGTTATTTTGTTTTGATCAGTTTCACTACAGATTGTAGATGCAGTTACCATGTTTTGATGAGCTACACTGCAGATTGTAGATGCAGTTACCAAAATTAGATCAGCTTCACTGCTCATTGTAGATGCAGTTACGATGTTTTGATGAGCTACACTGTAGATTGTAGATGCAGATACCAGTTTTGGAACAGCTTTTACTGCAGATTGTAGATGCAGTTAACATGTTTTGATGAGCTACAATGTAGATTGTAGATGGAGTAACGAAGTTTAGATCAGCTTCACTGCAGATTGTAGATGCAGGTTCCATGTTTGGATCTGCTTCACTGCAGATTGTAGATGCAGTTATAATGTTTTGATCAGTTTCACTACAGATTGTGGATACAGGTCCCATGTTTGGATCAGCTACACTGCAGATTATAGATGCAGATACCAGTTTTGGATCAGCTTTTACTGCAGATTGTAGATGCAGCTACGATGTTTTGATGAGCTGTACTGCAGATTGTAGATGCAGTTATCAGGTTTTGATCAGCTTTACTGCAGTTGGTAGATGCAGTAACCATGTTTGGATCAGCTTCACTGCTGATTGTAGATGTAGTTACGATGTTTTGATGAGCTACACTGTAGATTGTAGATGCAGGTACAGTGTTTTGATGATCTACACGGTAGATTGTAGATGAAGGTACCATGTTTGGATCAGCGTCACTGCATATTGTAGATGCAGGTACCATGTTTTGATCAGTTTCACTACAGATTGTAGATGCAGGTACCATATTAAGATCAGCTTCACTGTACATTGTAGATGCAGGCACCATGTTTTGATGAGCTACACGGTAGATTGTAGATGCAGGTACCATGTTTTGATCAGTTTCACTACAGATTGTAGATGCAGGTACCATATTAAGATCAGCTTCACTGTACATTGTAGATGCAGGCACCATGTTTTGATGAGCTATGCTGTAGATTGTAGATGGAGTAACGAAGTTTAGATCAGCTTCACTGCAGATTGTGGATGCAGGTCCCATGTTTGGATCAGCTTCACTGTAGATTGTAGATGTAGTTACCAAGTTTAGATCAGCTTTACTGCAGATTGTAGATGCAGGTTACCATGTTTGGATCAGATACAGTTACCAAGCTCAGATCAGCTTCACTGCAGATTGTAGATGTAGACGCCAGGTTTGGATCAGCTTTTACTGCAGATTGTAGATGCAGTTATAATGTTTTGATCAGTTTCACTACAGATTGTAGATGCAGGTATCATGTTTGGATCAGCGTCACTGCAGATAGTAGATACAGTTACCATGTTTGGATCAGCTCCACTACCGATTGTAGATGCAGGTACCAGGTTTGGATCAGCATCACTGCAGAATGTAGATGCAGTCACCATATTTTGATCAGCTTCACTGCAGTTTATGCAGTTACCATGTTTTGATCAGCTTCACTGTAGATCCAGTTCTGTTTTGATCAGCTTTACTGCAGATTGTAGATGCAGCAACCATGTTTGTATCAGCTTCACTGCAGATTGTAGATGCATTTAACATGTTTGGATCAGCTTCACTGCAGATTGTAGTTGCAGTTATCATGTTATGATCAGTTTCACTACCGATTGTAGATGCAGATACCATGTTTGGATCATCGTCACTGCAGATTGTAGATAATTATCATGTGATGATCAGTTTCACCAATTGTAGATGCAGACACCATGTTTGGATCGGCTTCACTGTTGATTGTATATGCAGTTACCATGTTTTGATGAGCTAAACCGCAGATTGTAGATGTAGTTACCATGTTTAGATCAGCTTCACTTCAGATTGTAGATGTAGGTACCATGTTTTGATGAGCTACACGGTTGATTGTGGATGCAGGTACCATGTTAGAATCAGCTTAACTGCAGATTGTAGATTCAGTTATCATGTTATTATGAGTTTCGCTAGAGATTGTAGATGCAGGAAGATTGTTTGGATTAGCTTCACTGCAGATTGTAGATGCGGTTACCAAGTTCAGATCAGCTTTACTGCAGATTGTACATGCAGTAACCATGTTTTGATAACCTACACTGCAGAAAGTAGATGCAGATACCAGGGTTTGATGACCTATACTGTAGATTGTAGATGCAGTTATAATGTTTTGATCAGTTTCACTAGAGATTGTAGATGCAGGTACCATGTTTGTAAAAATTTCACTGCAAATTGTAGATGCAGTTACTGTGTTTTGATGAGCGTCACTGCAGATTGTAGATGCAGGTACCATGTTTGGATCAGTGTCACTGCTGATTGTAGATGCTGTTAACATGTATTGATGAGCTACACTGTAGATTGTAGATGCAGTAACCATGTTTGGATCAGCTTCACTGCAGATTGTAGATGCAGTTACCATTTTTGGATCAGATCACTGCAGATCGTAGATGCTGTTACCACATTTTGATCAGCTTCTCTGCAGAATTTAGATGCAGTAACCTTGTTTTGATCAGCTACACTGCAGATTGTAGATGCAGTTATCATGTTTTGATCAGTTTCATAACAGATTTTAGATGCAGGTACCATGATCGGATCAGCATCACTGCAGATTGTTGATGCAGGCACCATGTTTTGATGAGCTTCACTTCGTTGTAGTGAATGATTCCTTCATGAGGGTTTGTTTCTCGTTACTGTGATGAGGTCCGGGTGGACCTGTTGACTGCCGGAAGTCAGGCTGTGTCCCTTACAGTGTCATGGAATTAGCTCTCTGCTATGATCTCTTTCCCCCTCCTCTCTCTCTTGCTGTTGTTTCTCTCTCTCTGCCTTCCCCCTCTCTGATTCTTGCTGTTTACTTCATCTTACTAATGCTAGCCAAAATGTAACCAATTGTAGCGATTCTAGGGTCGTTTTGCGTCGTAGGTATTACGACGTTGCACCAAGTGACTTTCCTTCTCCTCAGCCCTGGTGCCCATTTACTGAACAAAACTGCTTTGCACATGCCTAGGGCTCTTTTACTGAACTAACACGATCTTTCACAGCCCTAGTGTTCTTGCACTAAACTAAACCCAACTAACTGCCTTGCCCAGTTAATTCACGATAGACAATCTTGCTAGTGGCATGACTATGCCAAATGCCCGCCGTTCTTTTTTGGCATAAAGCTAGCTAGCTAACAGAAAGTTAGACTATCTCAACTGGAAAAATTATAGCGATGCATACTACTTTAAAATACTAACACAATATAATAATTGGAAATCCTAATATACGGAATCTACTGGTAAGTAAAGTGACTAAATAACATCAATCAATCAAATCGAATACAATATTACAATAAATTATCAAAGGCAATAAATAATCAATCACAACAATGGATATCAATTTTTGATAGTCAATAGTCCAAAACTGCATCTGAAGGTGATCCATTGGCACACACTATTCTTTTAGAAGTCAATGATTCGGAATTTGAACCCATCTCTGCATATGCTTTCTCTGAAAGATGCACATACTACACATTCTTATGACATTACCCTGGGCCGAAGGTCCAAGCTTATTTCACTTAATATCGGTCTGGTAGAATGTCACAGAATACGATCTGTCATGCTTCCATGATAGAAATGGTAGACCACGAAGACATCACAGTAGATTGAAATTTCACGGTAGTTGATATTCCACGGTAGATGGATATTTCATGGTAGATTGATATCTCAAGGTAGATGATATTCCACGATCTCCATATTTGTACGGATGTCCACGGTTGCAAAACGGTACATTGATGTGGTATTCATACCGGATGATTGTGAGGAAGAAGCCCATTCTGCACATATTGAGTTCATTGTATCATGATAAGTCTTACGTAGCCACGGTTTGATTGCGTGATGCTTTCACGGTCGAAATTCCACGGCTGAAACGATTGAACTCACGGTTGACGGAGTTGTTCCATATGGGCTGCTGAAACACGTTGAGCGATAGCATGTTCATCCCGAACTGTTCGTTATTCATGAAGATGCCGTGGATTTTCACGACGCCTGGTCATTAGATGATTCGTCCTTGCGGAAGATCCGTTGAATATATGTAGATCTGCCTAAATCCTGGCAAATGGGGAGAAGAGTGCAATCGAACATACAAGCAGTACAGAATTATATGGTCAACTTTGTAAACAAACCTAGCGAAAGTGCGAAACTAAACTACAATAAACTCTCCGAATTAGCTCCGACGTCAATTATCTGATTATAAATGCTATAATATTAATGTCATTGTCCAAGGATTGGACCATTCTCAGAAATAATCTCATTAGAAATTCCTGACAATATGTAAATATATGCATACTGCCAGTAGCAATCATGAAACACTGATAATTGGACCTCATGATGCAAATTAATTTTCTTTCGCTTAATCAATGGTACTTATATATATTAAAGAAGGCAATTCCAAACTTAAAGTATCTACTAATAGATAGCAAATGGAATGGTCCCAATTTGGTCTAATTATTAAATACAATCTGTGATCATCTACTGGGACATCTGCCACAGTGATGTGACCCACAAATTGAATAGTAGAAACCAGAGCACTGACAGTGACATGAGTATAGAAAATTTCCACCTGGGGACGTTTTCTGAATGTGCTTGGAAATTGCTAATTATCAATCTCAATGTCTATGCTCAGTCAATTGCCTTAGCTTGGACAAGTATTACCTCATATTGTCCCTGTTTATCGGGAACCCTGTCAATTTTGACAATACATCAGCAATCTGATTGACAATACATCAGCAATCTGATATTATAATATCTATACAAAAAAACGATCACCTGCTCCTCAGAAGCCATTGCTTGCTAAAGGGGCAGAGTACTGAAGCTGATTATGAGTGATCTATTATCACTGAAATAATACATATAGAATATAATACATTATAACTGACCATTATGCATAATACTATTTACTACAAAACCACTGCTAAGTTTTTACGAAGTGAATATGCTCTCACTGGCATCAGTTTTGTGCTCTCTCTGGCATCAATGCTTTTGACTGTGCTCTCTCTGGCATCAGTTCTGTGCTCTCTATGCCATAAGTTTTGTGCTCTCTATGGCGTCAATGCTTTTATTACTTAATTGACTGTGCTCTCTCTGGCATCAATACTTTGTGCTCTCTCTGGCATCAATATTGTGCTCTCTCTGGCATCAATATTTATTTCTTTATTTACTGTGCTCTCTCTGGCATCAGTATTGAGTGACATGTGAAAAGAAAATTTTCTTTTATACTAATGCATGTATACAAATCAATGTTAGATCAGAAGTGCCATATTCTTCTGAGTTTAGAATATAGCCTCATATAAGGTCAGTCTTCGCACATTAATTCCCAATCCAAGTCAAGTAAATGGAATATGAAATTTTTATTTTTATTTTTTTCTGGTCATGCCAACCTCATAAATACATCACGATGACAAAGCTCATAGCAAATGCTAATACACACTTGACTTGATGTTGGATTCCTGGCATTTTGCCGTATTTGAGATAGGCAACTAATGGACCCAAAATTTCATCTTGCCTTTGAGCAATGGCTATCTCTGCTTGTGTGTGTGGTATCTTTATGTATGTTATCACATTATTGACATATTTGTTTATTGCATCTTCTAACTCAAATTGATGGCATCTTACTCAGAATTCTATGTCTCTCCTTTGCCTCTATTAGGTCTTTAGGATCTAGTCTGGGTAATTCATACTTGGTCATCTCTTCATTACTATTGCCTGACTGAACTTGCTGATCTGGCTGAACTGTTTTTCACTCATATGTTTTTCTCCCAAACAGATTGGGATGATTAATGATTCTGATTGCTGCCAGCTCTTCCCTAGTTGTCTTGATAACATATTAACCAATAATAATTCACTCGTATCTGGTTTTACATATGACTGTAAATATGAATGACTGGAGCTTCCAGTATAACGTTCTAAGACGTCTTGTAGCAAACTCTGCTGATGACATTAATATTTGCTCAAGTGGTTTATGATCAGTCAATGCATAAAAGTGATTCTGACCTATGATATCTTGGTCAATATTGTTTTTTTACCTTTACCATCTTCCAGCTCTTTTTCCCAATTAAACTTCACATTTTTGTTTAATAATGCTGTTAATGGCATTTCTATGCCCTAGTAATTTTGAATGAACATTGACACAATTTGATATACCCCAAGTATTGATTTACCTTTTTCTTTGTTTGTGGTTTATGCAACTGCAAGAATGCACCTATCCGCCGTTCACATCCCGCCAAGCATTGGCCATTTGCTTGACGCGAAAAACAGCTAGGATGATAGCACTCCCACAGCTGCCAAAATCCACAAACTCTACTTGACTTACATTTCTGGTTGCACTATCTTTGGCTTGGCTGCTGCTGCAGCTGCCTCACTCTGCATCACTATAGTTGCAAGTACTTTGGATTCTGCGCTGTCTAAGTGAATTTCTCCCACTAAAAGATCAGCTGGCAGTCTAAAATAATTTGAACTCTTATTTGTTAGCTGATTTTTACATTCTTCATTCTCAAATTTCTTACTCATACCTATTTAATAATGCTCTGACATTTTAAGTGAATTTTGACATGACTCGGAAAATTAAATTTATAACAACTTTCTCAAATTCACCCTATTTACATTCAAAGACAATGTATTATCCTCAGCAACATACATGACTTTAAACTCTTGCTGAGCATCCATTCCCAAAATTCTTCAGATTAATTGGCCCGGCTTCTTTTAAAATATATGACTTCAATGGCACTTGATGCAATCAAATTTTGCAATAAACTCAATGAAATTATCAACAAAACTGACTTTTTGTTTAATCAAATTATGAAATTATCTGCATTTAAATCTACTAACGGCTCAAAATTTTGATATTCCTGAATATCTTTATTTTTGGCAATTTTGGAATGTCACTTGGCATAGATGGACATTTTGGGAGTCAATTTTGCCCTCTATTTTTGCATCCTGTCCCAGCAGTTCCTCCGAAGGTGGCCTTCTTTACCACAGAAATAGCATTTATTGCTCTTAATTTCCATTTCCCTTATTGTTACAGCATTTTGCAATGTTTGAGGTAAGCCCTCAAATCTATTTTCCATTGATTTTAAACCCTTTTGCAATTCAGTGATTGCCATTGTAAAATCTCTTGCCATTGCCCCAGTATCAGTAGGTACTATGGAGTGCACTGGAGTGTTTTTTCCAAGTTGCTGCCCCTCCATTATTGACTGTGTCATTCTGACCATTTCATCAATTTTACTACTTTTTAATAGTATTAATGTCATTTTTGTTTCTTGTGGCAATCCAGCCAAAACAAAACTTTACCAATTTTCTTGGGCAATCCTAATCTAGCTACTAACTCCTGAATGTCATTTAAATATTTATAAACTGACATTCCTGTTGTCCAGCGTGTTTGTGCCAAAGACTGCAAAACTGCCTCTCTTGTATGTAGCAAACCAAAACGATGCAGAAATTCCTGCTCCAATTTGTCTAATGTGTTTACATTTACACTATCAACCCACTTTCTGGCACTGCCTTCAGTGCAATATTTCACGCGTTCCAGAATTTCACTTCCTTCATGCAATGAAACAATCTTTAAATTGTACTATCCATGCACTCGGGTCAACAGAAGTATCATCACCAGTGAATCTGCTTGGCAGCATTTCTGATAACTGTAAGCTTGACATTTTGATTGCCGGTTTTGACTGATTTAAATCAAAATAATTTGTATTTCTTTCTTGAGAAGTCTTTGAATTAAAAAAACTTATTTTAGTGCGTACTGATATATACCATATATCTGATTGATGGTCTGGATCCCAAGTTGACAAGAATTTCTCAAATTCACTTCCTGTTAATCCTGCAATTTGACTTCTGCTTGGCAAATTATTACCGGAATAGCCAGGAAATAACCTTTGTGAAATCTGATTCTCCTCAGAAGCTATTTGTCTTGCCAAACTCAGGTCATCGTCTGACTCATTTTCTGACTCTAAAACTTCCTCATTCGGTTTCTTGGTAACAGTAACACCACATTGTAAATCTAGCTTAGCTGGATGAATAATTGGCTGAGCTACACTATCTTGAGTTTTCTCAATGGAGGAGGATGAATATAGCCCACTTATCTTGTAAACCTGGCTCTCTATATTCACTAGTGTTCGGCAGGTCAGTGGTAACCAAAAGATCGGCTATTGTGTTTTTGTTTTTTTTTCTGTTTTTTTCACCGTTCTTTTTTTCCCTCATCATGCCTGTATCATATTGATTGCCATTGCTTCGTGCACCATCAAGCTGCACATTGTTAATTAAATCACTTCGCATCTGCCTATACTCAGGTTTTAATTTTAATTCGTAAATAAAGCTCTCAGTTAATTCTGTATGTAATTGTCTCTCTTGATCTGGTGCTTAAGTAATTTCTAATAATTTTAAAACAATCAGTAATGATCTATCATCTTGCCATTTATGACCAACAGCTTTCCAGGTTTCATATAACAAATAAGGTGCTCTAATATGATATCTATATGATCTATCTGTAATATAATTTCTTCTGTAAGCTGTTTCTAACTCAATTTTAAATTTTACATATCAAATTTTATTTTCTGCATTTGTTGAACACATTTAGATTTTTGTTTACATATCTATATGTTGACCAATACTGTTTACTTGTATGTATTTTAATCGCACCTACCCCATTTTCCTTGTCTGTTTGTCTGATGTGATGATTTTTTGATGATGGTTACCTGGTTCTGTCCTTTCCTCCGGTACATTCATCAGACCAGACTTTGTCCACCATGTGTTGTAGTGATTGATTCCTTCATGAGGGTTTGTTTCTCACTTCCGTGATGAGGTCTGGATGGACCTGTTGACCGCCGGAAGTCAGGCTGTGTCCCTTACAGTGTCATGGAATAAGGGAACACCAGAACCAGTTCAAGTCTTTCTTGCATCACATCATCATACATCAATTCCAGACCACCTTGTACTCTGCTATTAGCTCTCAGCTATGATCTCTTTCCCCCTCCTCTCTCTCTGGCTGTTGTTTCTCTCTCTCTGCCTTCCCCCTCTCTAATTCTTGCCGTCAACTTCATCTTACTTATACTAGCCAAAATGTAACCAATTGTAGCGATTCTAGGGTCATTTTGCGTCGTAGGTATTACGATGTTGCACCAAGTGACTTTCCTTCTCCTCAGCCCTGGTGCCCATTTACTGAACAAGACTACTTTGCACATGCCAAGGGCTCTTTTACTGAACTAACACAATCTTTCACAGCCCTAGTGTTCTTGCACTAAACTAAACCCAACTAACTGCCTTGCCCAGTTAATTCACAATAGACAATTTTGCTAGTGGCATGACTATGCCACAACACGGTTGATTGTAGATGCAGGTTTCATGTTATGATCAGCATCACTGCAGATTGTAGATGCAGTTATGTTATGATCAGTTTCACTACCGATTGTAGATGCAGTTATCATGTTTGGATCAGCTTCACTGTAGATTGTAGATGCAGTTAACATGTTGGGATCAGCTTCACTGCAGATTGCAGATGTAGTTATCATGTTATGATCAGTTTCACTACCGATTGTAGATGCAGGTGATATGTTTGGATCAGCTTCACTGCAGACTGTAGATGCAGTATCCAAGTTCAGATCAGCTTCACTGCAGATTGTAGATGCAGGTACCATGTTTGGGTCAGCTTAACTGCAGATTGTAGATGCAGGTACCATGTTTGGGTCAGCTTAACTGCAGCATGTAGATGCAGTAAACATATTTTGATCAGCTTCACTGCAGTTTGTAGATGCAATTACCATGATCGGATCAGCTTCACTGCAGACTGTAGATGGAGATACCATGTTTGGATCAGCTTTTACTGCATATTGTTGATGCAGTTACCAGGTTTTGATCAGTTTCACTACAGATTGTAGATGCAGGTACCAGGTTTGGATCAGCACCACTGCAGATTGTAGATGCAGTTAACATGTTTTGATGAGCTACACTGCAGATTGTAGATGCAGTAACCAAGTCCAGATCAGCTTCACTGCAAATTGTGGACACAGATACCAAGCTTGGGTCAGCTTTAATGCAGATTGTAGATGCAGTTACCATGTTTTGATGAGCTACACTGCAGATTGTAGATGCAGTTACAAAGTTAGATTGGCTTCATTGCAGATTGTAGATACAATGTTTGATGAGCTACAGGGTAGATTGTAGAAGCAGTTACCAAGTTTAAAGCAGCTTCATTGCAGATTGTAGATGCAGGTACGATGTTTGGATCAGTTTCACTACAGATTGTAAATTGCAGGTACCAGATTTGGATCAGCTTTTACAGCTTGGCCCAGGTAGATATGTGATCCCTCTGCTGATTGTAGATGCAGCAACCATGTTTTGATGAGCTACACTGCAAATTGTAGATGCAGTAATCATGCTATGATCAGTTTCACTACCGATTGTAGATGCAGGTACCATGTTTGGATCAGCTTCATTGTGGATTGTGGATACAATGTTTGATGAGCTACACGGTAGATTGTTGATGCAGGTACCACATTTGGATCAGCTTCACTGCAGATTGTAGATGCGGTAACCATGTTTTGATGAGCTACACTGCAAATTGTAGATGCAGTTATCATGCTATGATCAGTTTCACTACCGATTGTAGATGCAGTTACCATGTTTGGATCAGCTTCACTGCTGATCGTAGATGCATTTACCATGTTTGGATCAGCTTCACTGCAGATTGTAGATGCAGGTACCATGTTTTGATGAGCTACACTGTAGATTGTAGATGAAGTGACCAAGTTTAGATCAGCTTCATTGCGGATTGTAGATACAATGTTTGATGAGCTACACGGTAGATTGTAGATGCAGGTACCAGGTTTGGATCAGCTTCACTGCAGATTGTAGATGCACTTATCATGCTATGATCAGTTTCACTACCGATTGAAGATGCAGTTACCAAGTTTAGATCAGGTTCCATGCAGATTGTAGATGCAGTTACATTTTGATCAGCTTCACTGCAGATTGTAGATGCAGTAACCATGTTTGGGTCCGCTTCCCTGCAGACTGTAGATGCAGTAACCATGTTTTGATCAGCTTCACTGCAGATTGTAGATGCAGTTACCATGGTTGGATCAGCTTCACTGCAGACTGTTGATGCGTTCAGCTTCACTGCAGATTATAGATGGAGTAACCATGTTTTGATTAGCTTCACTGCAGATTGTAGTTGCAGGTACCATGTTTGGATCAGCTTAACTGCAGAATGTAGATGCAGTAACCATGTTTTGATCAGCTTCCCTGTAGATTTTAGATCCAGTTATGTTTTGATCAGCTTCACTGCAGATTGTAGTTGCAGGTACCATGTTTGGTTCAGCGTCACTGCTGATTGTAGATGCAGTTACCATGTTTGGATCAGCTTCACTGCATATTGCAGATGCAGTTATCATGTTATGATCAGTTTTACTACCGATTGTAGATGCAGTTACCATGTTTGGATCAGCTTCACTGTAGATTGTAGATGCAGGTCCCATGTTTGGATCAGCTTCACTGCAGATTGTAGATGCAGCAACCATGTGTGGATCAGCTTCACTGCAGATTGTAGATGCAGTTAACATATTTGGATCAATTTCTCTGCAGATTGTAGATGCAGTAACCAAGTTCAGATCAGCTTCACTGCAGATTGTAGATGTAGTTATCAGGTTTTGATCAGTTTCACTACAGGTTTTTACCATGTTAAGATCAGCTTCACTGCACATTGTAGATGCAGTTACCAAGTTCAAATCAGCTTCACTGCAGATTGTGGGTGCAGTTACCATGATTTGATGAGCTTCACTGGATTGTAGATGCAGTAACCATGTTTTGATGAGCTTCACTGTAGATAAAGTTAGGTTTTGATCAGCTGCACTGCAGATTGTCGATGCAGTTATAATGTTTTGATCAGCTTTACTGCAGATTTAGATCCAGTTATGTTTTAATCAGGTTCACTGCAGATAATGGATGCAGCAACCATATTTGCGTCAGCTTTACTGCAGATTGTAGATGCAGTTACCATGTTTGGATCAGCTTCACTGCAGATTGTAGATGCAGTTACGATGTTTTGATGAGCTACACTGCAGATTGTAGATGCAGTTATCATTTTTTGATCAGTTTCACTACAGATTGTAGATGCAGGTATCATGTTTGGATCAGCGACACTGCAGATTGTAGATGCAGTAACCATGTTTGGAAGAGCTCCACTACCAATTGTAGATGAAGTTATGTTATGAACAGTTTCACTACCGATTGTAAATGCAGGTACCATGTTTGGATCAGTTTCACTGTAGATTGTAGATGCAGTTACCATGTTTTGTTCAGCTTCACTGCAGATTGTAGATCCAGTTATGTTTGGATCAGCTTCACTGCAAATTGTAGACGCAGCAACCATGTTTGGATCAGCTTCACTGCAGATTGTAGGTGCAGTAATCATGTTATGATCAGTTTCACCGCAGATTGTAGATGCAGGTACCGTGTTTCGAACAGCTTCACTGCAGATTGTTGATGCAGGTACCATGTTTGGATCAGCTTCACTGCAGATTGTAGATACAGGTTCCATGTTTGGATCAGCTTCACTGCAGATTGTAGATTCTGTTATGATGTCTTGATCAGTTTCACTACAGATTGTAGATGCAGTTACCATGTTTTGATGAGCTACACTGCAGATTGTAGATGCAGTTACCAAAATTAGATCAGCTTCACTGCTGATTGCAGATGCAGTTACGATGTTTTGATGAGCTACACTGTTGATTGTAGATGCAGATACCAGTTTTGGAACAGCTTTTACTGCAGATTGTAGATGCAGTTAACATGTTTTGATGAGCTACAATGTAGATTGTAGATGGAGTAACGAAGTTTAGATCAGCTTCACTGCAGATTGTAGATGCAGGTTCCATGTTTGGATCAGCTTCACTGCAGATTGTAGATGCAGTTATAATGTTTTGATCAGTTTCACTACAGATTGTGGATGCAGGTCCCATGTTTGGATCAGCTACACTGCAGATTATAGATGCAGATACCAGTTTTGGATCAGCTTTTACTGCAGACTGTAGATGCAGTTACGATGTTTTGATGAGCTGTACTGCAGATTGTAGATGCAGTTATCAGGTTTTGATCAGCTTTACTGCAGTTGGTAGATGCAGTAACCATGCTTGGATCAGCTTCACTGCTGATTGTAGATGCAGTTACGATGTTTTGATGAGCTACACTGTAGATTATAGATGCAGGTACAGTGTTTTGATGAGCTACACGGTAGATTGTAGATGAAGGTACCATTTTTGGATCAGCGTCACTGCATATTGTAGATGCAGGTACCATGTTTTGATCAGTTTCACTACAGATTGTAGATGCAGGTACCATATTAAGATCAGCTTCACTGTACATTGTAGATGCAGGCACCATGTTTTGATGAACTATGCTGTAGATTGTAGATGGAGTAACGAAGTTTAGATCAGCTTCACTGCAGATTGTAGATGCAGGTTCCATGTTTGGAGCAGCTTCACTGCAGATTGTAGATGCAGTTATCATGTTTTGATCAGATTCACTACAGATTGTGGATGCAGGTCCCATGTTTGGATCAGCTTCACTGCAGATTGTAGATGGAGTTACCAAGTTTTGATCAGCTTTACTGCAGATTGTAGATGCAGGTTACCATGTTTGGATCAGATACTGTTACCAAGCTCAGATCAGCTTCACTGCAGATTGTAGATGTAGACGCCAGGTTTGGATCAGCTTTTACTGCAGATTGTAGATGCAGTTATAATGTTTTGATCAGTTTCACTACAGATTGTAGATGCAGGTATCATGTTTGGATCAGAGTCACTGCAGATACTAGATACAGTTACCATGTTTGGATCAGCTCCACTACCGATTGTAGATGCAGGTACCAGGTTTGGATCAGCATCACTGCAGAATGTAGATGCAGTCACCATATTTTGATCAGCTTCACTGCAGTTTATGCAGTTACCATGTTTTGATCAGCTTCACTGTAGATCCAGTTCTGTTTTGATCAGCTTTACTGCAGACTGTAGATTCAGCAACCATGTTTGTATCAGCTTCACTGCAGATTTTAGATGCAATTAACATGTTTGGATCAGCTTCACTGCAGATTGTAGATGCAGTTACCATGTACGGATCAGCTTCACTGCAGATTCTAAATGCAGTTATCATGTCATGATCAGTTTCACTACCTATTGTAGATGCAGGTACCATGTTTGGATAAGCTTTACTATAGATTGTAGATGTAGGCACCATGTTTTGATGAGCTCCACGGTCGATTGTAGATGCAGTTGTCATGTTATGATCAGCGTAACTGCAGATTGTAGATGCAGTTGTCATGTTTGGATCAGCTTCACTGCAGCTTGTAGATGTAGGTACTGTGTTTTGATGAGCTACAGGGTAGATTGTAGATGCAGCTACAATGTTTTGATGAGCTACACTGTAGATTTTAGATGGAGTAACAAAGTTAAGATCAGCTTCACTGCAGATTGTAGATGCAGTTACTAAGCTTAGATCAGCTTCACTGTAGATTGTAGGTGCAGAAACAAGGTTTGGATCAGCTTTTACTGCAGATTGTAGATGCAGTTACGATGTTTTGATGAGCTGTACTGCAGATTGTAGATGCAGTTATCAGGTTTTGATCAGCTTTACTGCAGTTGGTAGATGCAGTAACCATGCTTGGATCAGCTTCACTGCTGATTGTAGATGCAGTTACGATGTTTTGATGAGCTACACTGTAGATTATAGATGCAGGTACAGTGTTTTGATGAGCTACACGGTAGATTGTAGATGAAGGTACCATTTTTGGATCAGCGTCACTGCATATTGTAGATGCAGGTACCATGTTTTGATCAGTTTCACTACAGATTGTAGATGCAGGTACCATATTAAGATCAGCTTCACTGTACATTGTAGATGCAGGCACCATGTTTTGATGAACTATGCTGTAGATTGTAGATGGAGTAACGAAGTTTAGATCAGCTTCACTGCAGATTGTAGATGCAGGTTCCATGTTTGGAGCAGCTTCACTGCAGATTGTAGATGCAGTTATCATGTTTTGATCAGATTCACTACAGATTGTGGATGCAGGTCCCATGTTTGGATCAGCTTCACTGCAGATTGTAGATGGAGTTACCAAGTTTTGATCAGCTTTACTGCAGATTGTAGATGCAGGTTACCATGTTTGGATCAGATACTGTTACCAAGCTCAGATCAGCTTCACTGCAGATTGTAGATGTAGACGCCAGGTTTGGATCAGCTTTTACTGCAGATTGTAGATGCAGTTATAATGTTTTGATCAGTTTCACTACAGATTGTAGATGCAGGTATCATGTTTGGATCAGAGTCACTGCAGATACTAGATACAGTTACCATGTTTGGATCAGCTCCACTACCGATTGTAGATGCAGGTACCAGGTTTGGATCAGCATCACTGCAGAATGTAGATGCAGTCACCATATTTTGATCAGCTTCACTGCAGCTTATGCAGTTACCATGTTTTGATCAGCTTCACTGTAGATCCAGTTCTGTTTTGATCAGCTTTACTGCAGACTGTAGATTCAGCAACCATGTTTTTGTATCAGCTTCACTGCAGATTTTAGATGCAATTAACATGTTTGGATCAGCTTCACTGCAGATTGTAGATGCAGTTACCATGTACGGATCAGCTTCACTGCAGATTCTAAATGCAGTTATCATGTCATGATCAGTTTCACTACCTATTGTAGATGCAGGTACCATGTTTGGATAAGCTTTACTATAGATTGTAGATGTAGGCACCATGTTTTGATGAGCTCCACGGTCGATTGTAGATGCAGTTGTCATGTTATGATCAGCGTAACTGCAGATTGTAGATGCAGTTGTCATGTTTGGATCAGCTTCACTGCAGCTTGTAGATGTAGGTACTGTGTTTTGATGAGCTACAGGGTAGATTGTAGATGCAGCTACAATGTTTTGATGAGCTACACTGTAGATTTTAGATGGAGTAACAAAGTTAAGATCAGCTTCACTGCAGATTGTAGATGCAGTTACTAAGCTTAGATCAGCTTCACTGTAGATTGTAGGTGCAGAAACAAGGTTTGGATCAGCTTTTACTGCAGATTGTAGATGCAGTTATAATGTTTTGATCAGTTTCACTACAGATTCTAGATGCAATTAACATGTTTGGATCAGCTTCACTGCAGATTGTAGTTGCAGTTATCATGTTATGATCAGTTTCACTACCGATTGTAGATGCAGATACCATGTTTGGATCATCGTCACTGCAGATTGTAGATAATTATCATGTGATGATCAGTTTCACCGATTGTAGATGCAGACACCATGTTTGGATCGGCTTCACTGTTGATTGTATATGCAGTTACCATGTTTTGATGAGCTAAACCGCAGATTGTAGATGTAGTCACCATGTTTGGATCAGCTTCACTACCGATTGTAGATGCAGTTATCATGCTATGATCAGTTCTACTATTGATTGTAGATGCAGGTACAATGTTTTGATGAGCTACACGGTACATTGTAGATGCAGGTACCATGTTTGTATCAGCATCACTGCAGATTGTAGATGCAGTTACGATGTTTTGTTGAGCTACACTGCAGATTGTAGATGGAGCAACCAAGTTTAGATCAGCTTCACTGCGGATTGTAGATGCAGGGTACCATGTTTGGATCAGCTTCTCTGCAGATTGTGGATGCAGCTACCATGTTAAGATCAGCTTGGCTCTACATTTTAGATGCAGTTACCATGTTTGGATAAACTTCACTGCAGATTCTAGATGCAGTTATCATGCTATGATCAGTTTCACTACCTATTGTAGATGCACTTACCATGATTTTATCAGCTTCACTGCAGATTGTAGATGCAATTACCATGTTTTGATGAGCTACACTGCAGATTGTAGATGCAGTTATCATGTTTTGATCAGTTTCACTACAGATTGCAGATGAAGGTACTAGGTTTGGATCACCATCACTGCAGATTGTAGATGCAGTTACCATGTTTTTATGAGCTTCACTGTAGATTGTAGATGCAGTAACTAAGTTCAGACCAGCTGCACTGCAGATTGTAGATGCAGGTACCATGTTTTGATGAGCTATGCAGCAGATTGTAGATGCAGTTACCAAGTTTACATCAGCTTCACTGCAGATTGTAGATGCAGGTACCATGTTTTGATCAGTTTCACTGCAGATTGTAGATGCAGTAACCATGTTTGGATCAGCTTCACTGCAGATTGTAGATGCAGTTATAATGTTTTGATCAGTTTCACAACAGATTGTTGTTAATGCAGGTACCAGGTTTGGATCATATTCACTGCAGATTGTAGATGCAGTCACCACGTTTTGATCAGCTACACTGCAGATTGTAGATGCAGTAACCATGTTTGGATCAGCTTCACTGCAGATTGTAGATGCAGTTACCATTTTTGGATCAGATCACTGCAGATCGTAGATGCTGTTACCACATTTTGATCAGCTTCTCTGCAGATTATAGATGCAGTAACCATGTTTTGATCAGCTACACTGCAGATTGTAGATGCAGTTATCATGTTTTGATCAGTTTCATAACAGATTTTAGATGCAGGTACCATGATTGGATCAGCATCACTGCAGATTGTTGATGCAGGCACCATGTTTTGATGAGCTTCACTTCGTTGTAGTGATTGATTCCTTCATGAGGGTTTGTTTCTCGTTACTGTGATGAGGTCCGGGTGGACCTGTTGACTGCCGGAAGTCAGGCTGTGTCCCTAACAGTGTCATGGAATTAGCTCTCTGCTATGATCTCTTTCCCCCTCCTCTCTCTCTTGCTGTTGTTTCTCTCTCTCTGCCTTCCCCCTCTCTGATTCTTGCTGTTTACTTCATCTTACTAATGCTAGCCAAAATGTAACCAATTGTAGCGATTCTAGGGTCGTTTTGCGTCGTAAGTATTACGACGTTGCACCAAGTGACTTTCCTTCTCCTCAGCCCTGGTGCCCATTTACTGAACAAGACTGCTTTGCACATGCCTAGGGCTCTTTTACTGAACTAACACAATCTTTCACAGCCCTAGTGTTCTTGCACTAAACTAAACCCAACTAACTGCCTTGCCCAGTTAATTCACGATAGACAATCTTGCTAGTGGCATGACTATGCCAAATGCCCGCCGTTCTTTTTTGGCATAAAGCTAGCTAGCTAACAGAAAGTTAGACTATCTCAACTGGAAAAATTATAGCGATGCATACTACTTTAAAATACTAACACAATATAATAATTGGAAATCCTAATATACGGAATCTACTGGTAAGTAAAGTGACTAAATAACATCAATCAATCAAATCGAATACAATATTACAATAAATTATCAAAGGCAATAAATAATCAATCACAACAATGGATATCAATTTTTGATAGTCAATAGTCCAAAACTGCATCTGAAGGTGATCCATTGGCACACACTATTCTTTTAGAAGTCAATGATTCGGAATTTGAACCCATCTCTGCATATGCTTTCTCTGAAAGATGCACATACTACACATTCTTATGACATTACCCTGGGCCGAAAGTCCAAGCTTATTTCACTTAATATCGGTCTGGTAGAATGTCACAGAATACGATCTGTCATGCTTCCATGATAGAAATGGTAGACCACGAAGAAATCACAGTAGATTGAAATTTCACGGTAGTTGATATTCCACGGTAGATGGATATTTCATGGTAGATTGATATCTCAAGGTAGATGATATTCCACGATCTCCATATTTGTACGGATGTCCACAGTTGCAAAACGGTACATTGATGTGGTATTCATACCGGATGATTGTGAGGAAGAAGCCCATTCTGCACATATTGAGTTCATTGTATCATGATAAGTCTTACATAGCCACGGTTTGATTGCGTGATGCTTTCACGGTCGAAATTCCACGGTTGAAACGATTGAACTCACGGTTGACGGAGTTGTTCCATATGGGCTGCTGAAACACGTTGAGCGATAGCATGTTCATCCCGAACTGTTCGTTATTCATGAAGATGCCGTGGATTTTCACGACGCCTGGTCATTAGATGATTCGTCCTTGCGGAAGATCCATATGTAGATCTGCCTAAATCCTGGCAAATGGGGAGAAGAGTGCAATCGAACATACAAGCAGTACAGAATTATATGGTCAACTTTGTAAACAAACCTAGCGAAAGTGCGAAACTAAACTACAATAAACTCTCCGAATTAGCTCCGACGTCAATTATCTGATTATAAATGCTATAATATTAATGTCATTGTCCAAGGATTGGACCATTCTCAGAAATAATCTCATTAGAAATTCCTGACAATATGTAAATATATGCATACTGCCAGTAGCAATCATGAAACACTGATAATTGGACCTCATGATGCAAATTAATTTTCTTTCGCTTAATCAATGGTACTTATATATATTAAAGAAGGCAATTCCAAACTTAAAGTATCTACTAATAGATAGCAAATGGAATGGTCCCAATTTGGTCTAATTATTAAATACAATCTGTGATCATCTACTGGGACATCTGCCACAGTGATGTGACCCACAAATTGAATAGTAGAAACCAGAGCACTGACAGTGACATGAGTATAGAAAATTTCCACCTGGGGACGTTTTCTGAATGTGCTTGGAAATTGCTAATTATCAATCTCAATGTCTATGCTCAGTCAATTGCCTTAGCTTGGACAAGTATTACCTCATATTGTCCCTGTTTATCGGGAACCCTGTCAATTTTGACAATACATCAGCAATCTGATTGACAATACATCAGCAATCTGATTGACAGTACATCAGCAATCTGATATTATAATATCTATACAAAAAAACGATCACCTGCTCCTCAGAAGCCATTGCTTGCTAAAGGGGCAGAGTACTGAAGCTGATTATGAGTGATCTATTATCACTGAAATAATACATATAGAATATAATACATTATAACTGACCATTATGCATAATACTATTTACTACAAAACCACTGCTAAGTTTTTACGAAGTGAATATGCTCTCACTGGCATCAGTTTTGTGCTCTCTCTGGCATCAATGCTTTTGACTGTGCTCTCTCTGGCATCAGTTCTGTGTTCTCTATGCCATAAGTTTTGTGCTCTCTATGGCGTCAATGCTTTTATTACTTAATTGACTGTGCTCTCTCTGGCATCAATACTTTGTGCTCTCTCTGGCATCAATATTGTGCTCTCTCTGGCATCAATATTTATTTCTTTATTTACTGTGCTCTCTCTGGCATATATCTATACAAAAAAACGATCACCTGCTCCTCAGAAGCCATTGCTTGCTAAAGGGGCAGAGTACTGAAGCTGATTATGAGTGATCTATTATCACTGAAATAATACCTATAGAATATAATACATTATAACTGACCATTATGCATAATACTATTTACTACAAAACCACTGCTAAGTTTTTACGAAGTGAATATGCTCTCACTGGCATCAGTTTTGTGCTCTCTATGGCGTCAATGCTTTTATTACTTAATTGACTGTGCTCTCTCTGGCATCAATACTTTGTGCTCTCTCTGGCATCAATATTGTGCTCTCTCTGGCATCAATATTTATTTCTTTATTTACTGTGCTCTCTCTGGCATCAGTATTGAGTGACATGTGAAAAGAAAATTTTCTTTTATACTAATGCATGTATACAAATCAATGTTAGATCAGAAGTGCCATATTCTTCTGAGTTTAGAATATAGCCTCATATAAGGTCAGTCTTCGCACATTAATTCCCAATCCAAGTCAAGTAAATGGAATATGAAATTTTTATTTTTATTTTTTTCTGGTCATGCCAACCTCATAAATACATCACGATGACAAAGCTCATAGCAAATGCTAATACACACTTGACTTGATGTTGGATTCCTGGCATTTTGCCGTATTTGAGATAGGCAACTAATGGATCCAAAATTTCATCTTGCCTTTGAGCAATGGCTATCTCTGCTTGTGTGTGTGGTATCTTTATGTATGTTATCACATTATTGACATATTTGTTTATTGCATCTTCTAACTCAAATTGATGGCATCTTACTCAGAATTCTATGTCTCTCCTTTGCCTCTATTAGGTCTTTAGGATCTAGTCTGGGTAATTCATACTTGGTCATCTCTTCATTACTATTGCCTGACTGAACTTGCTGATCTGGCTGAACTGTTTTTCACTCATATGTTTTTCTCCCAAACAGATTGGGATGATTAATGATTCTGATTGCTGCCAGCTCTTCCCTAGTTGTCTTGATAACATATTAACCAATAATAATTCACTCGTATCTGGTTTTACATATGACTGTAAATATGAATGACTGGAGCTTCCAGTATAACGTTCTAAGACGTCTTGTAGCAAACTCTGCTGATGACATTAATATTTGCTCAAGTGGTTTATGATCAGTCAATGCATAAAAGTGATTCTGACCTATGATATCTTGGTCAATATTGTTTTTTTACCTTTACCATCTTCCAGCTCTTTTTCCCAATTAAACTTCACATTTTTCTTTAATACTGCTGTTAATGGCATTTCTATGCCCTAGTAATTTTGAATGAACATTGACACAATTTGATATACCCCAAGTATTGATTTACCTTTTTCTTTGTTTGTGGTTTATGCAACTGCAAGAATGCACCTATCCGCTGTTCACATCCCGCCAAGCATTGGCCATTTGCTTGCCGCAAAAAACAGCTAGGATGATAGCACTCCCACAGCTGCCAAAATCCACAAACTCTACTTGACTTACATTTCTGGTTGCACTATCTTTGGCTTGGCTGCTGCTGCAGCTGCCTCACTCTGCATCACTATAGTTGCAAGTACTTTGGATTCTGCGCTGTCTAAGTGAATTTCTCCCACTAAAAGATCAGCTGGCAGTCTAAAATAATTTGAACTCTTATTTGTTAGCTGATTTTTACATTCTTCATTCTCAAATTTCTTACTCATACCTATTTAATAATGCTCTGACATTTTAAGTGAATTTTGACATGTAGGTGGTGGTGGATTAGGGTTTTACGTCCTGTATTTCTGCACCTGATGGGCTAATTAGGACAGGAAGGGACCATGGCAATGAGATTAATGATGAAACAGCCATCCAACTTAGGCTCGACTGGGAATTGAACCCAGGACCCAGTGGTTGGAAGCCCAGAGCGCTACCTCTGAGCTAGGCCCCCACCCCTTGAATTTTGACATGACTCGGAAAATTAAATTTATAACAACTTTCTCAAATTCACCCTATTTACATTCAAAAACAATGTATTATCCTCAGCAACATACATGACTTTAAACTCTTGCTGAGCATCCATTCCCAAAATTCTTCAGATTAATTGGCCCGGCTTCTTTTAAAATATATGACTTCAATGGCACTTGATGCAATCAAATTTTGCAATAAACTCAATGAAATTATCAACAAAACTGATTTTTTGTTTAATCAAATTATGAAATTATCTGCATTTAAATCTACTAACGGCTCAAAATTTTGATATTCCTGAATATCTTTATTTTTGGCAATTTTGGAATGTCACTTGGCATAGATGGACATTTTGGGAGTCAATTTTGCCCTCTATTTTTGCATCCTGTCCCAGCAGTTCCTCCGAAGGTGGCCTTCTTTACCACAGAAATAGCATTTATTGCTCTTAATTTCCATTTCCCTTATTGTTACAGCATTTTGCAATGTTTGAGGTAAGCCCTCAAATCTATTTTCCATTGATTTTAAACCCTTTTGCAATTCAGTGATTGCCATTGTAAAATCTCTTGCCATTGCCCCAGTATCAGTAGGTACTATGGAGTGCACTGGAGTGTTTTTTCCAAGTTGCTGCCCCTCCATTATTGACTGTGTCATTCTGACCATTTCATCAATTTTACTACTTTTTAATAGTATTTAATGTCATTTTTGTTTCTTGTGGCAATCCAGCCAAAACAAAACTTTACCAATTTTCTTGGGCAATCCTAATCTAGCTACTAACTCCTGAATGTCATTTAAATATTTATAAACTGACATTCCTGTTGTCCAGCGTGTTTGTGTCAAAGACTGCAAAACTGCCTCTCTTGTATGTAGCAAACCAAAACGATGCAGAAATTCCTGCTCCAATTTGTCTAATGTGTTTACATTTACACTATCAACCCACTTTCTGGCAC
Organism: Alitta virens; assembly: GCA_932294295.1. Lineage (NCBI taxonomy): Eukaryota > Metazoa > Annelida > Polychaeta > Phyllodocida > Nereididae > Alitta > Alitta virens. Next base: position 11,443,704 of record OW028579.1, on the reverse strand, counting down.
TGCCTTCAGTGCAATATTTCATGCGTTCCAGAATTTCACTTCCTTCATGCAATGAAACAATCTTTAAATTGTACTATCCATGCACTCGGGTCAACAGAAGTATCATCACCAGTGAATCTGCTTGGCAGCATTTCTGATAACTGTAAGCTTGACATTTTGATTGCCGGTTTTGACTGATTTAAATCAAAATAATTTGTATTTCTTTCTTGAGAAGTCTTTGAATTAAAAAAACTTATTTCACAGCCATAGTATTCTTGCACTAAACTAAACCCAAGTAACTGCCTTGCCCAGTTAATTGACGATAGACAATTTTGCTAGTGGCATGACTATGCCACAACATGGTTGATTGTAGATGCAGGTTTCATGTTATGATCAGCATCACTGCAGATTGTAGGTGCAGTAATCATGTTATGATCAGTTTCACCGCAGATTGTAGATGCAGGTACCGTGTTTCGAACAGCTTCACTGCAGATTGTAGATGCAGGTACCATGTTTGGATCAGCTTCACTGCAGATTGTAGGTGCAGTAATCATGTTATGATCAGTTTCACCGCAGATTGTAGATGCAGGTACCGTGTTTCGAACAGCTTCACTGCAGATTGTAGATGCAGGTACCATGTTTGGATCAGCTTCACTGCAGATTGTAGATGCAGGTTCCATGTTTGGATCAGCTTCACTGCAGATTGTAGATTCTGTTATGATGTCTTGATCAGTTTCACTACAGATTGTAGATGCAGTTACCATGTTTTGATGAGCTACACTGCAGATTGTAGATGCAGTTACCAAAATTAGATCAGCTTCACTGCTGATTGTAGATGCAGTTACGATGTTTTGATGAGCTACACTGTAGATTGTAGATGCAGATACCAGTTTTGGAACAGCTTTTACTGCAGATTGTAGATGCAGTTAACATGTTTTGATGAGCTACACTGCAGATTGTAGATGCAGTTATGTTATGATCAGTTTCACTACAGATTGTAGATGCAGTTATAATGCTTTGATCCGTTTCACTGCAGATTGTAGATGCAGATACCATGTTTTGATGAGCTACACGGTAGATTGTAGATGAAGGTACCATGTTTGGATCAGCGTCACTGCATATTGTAGATGCAGTTATGTTATGATCAGTTTCACTACCGATTGTAGATGCAGGTACCATGTTTGGATCAGCGTCACTGCAGATTGTAGATGCAGTTATCGTGTTTTGACCAGTTTCACTACGATTGTAGATGCAGGTACCATGTTTGGATCAGTTTCACTGCAGATTGTTGATGCAATAACCATGTTTTGATGAGCTACACTGCAGATTGTAGATGCAGTTATGTTATGATCAGTTTCACTACAGATTGTAGATGCAGTTATAATGCTTTGATCCGTTTCACTGCAGATTGTAGATGCAGATACCATGTTTTGATGAGCTACACTGCAGATTGTAGATGCAGTTACCAAATTTAGTTCAGCTTCACTGCGGATTGTAGATACAATGTTTTGATGAGCTACACGGTAGATTGTCGATTCAGGTACCATGTTTGGATCAGTTTCACTGCAGATTGTAGATGCCGTGACGATGTTTTGATGAGCTACACTGTAGATTGTAGGTGTAGTTATCATGTTATGATCAGTTTCACTACAGATTGTACATGCAGTTACATTTTGATCAGCTTCACAGCAGATTGTAGATGCAGTAACCATTTTTTGATCAGCTTCACTGCAGATTGTTGATGCAGTTACCATTTTTGGATCAGCTTCACAGCAGATTGTTGATGCAGTTATCATGTTTTGATGAGCTACACAGTAGATTGTAGATGCAGTTATCATGTTATGATCAGTTTCATTTCCGATTGTAGATGTAGGTACCACAGTTATCATGTTCTGATCAGTTTCACTTCCGATTGAAGATGTAGTTACCATAATTTAATGAGCTACACTGCAGATTGTAAATGCAGGTAAGATGTTTGGATCAGTTTCACTACAGATTGTAGATGGAGGTACCATCCTTTGATGAGCTACACTGCAGATTGTAGATGCAGTCATAATGTTTTGGTCAATTTCACCACAGATTGTAGATGCAGGTACCAGCTTGGATCAGGTTCACTGCAGATTGTAGATGCAGTTATCATGTTTTGATCAGTTTCACAGCAAATTGTAGATGCGGTTACCGTGTTTTGATGAGCAACACTGCAGATTGTAGATGCAGGTACCATGTTTGGATCAGCTTCACGGCAAATTGTAGATGTAGTTACCATGTTTTGATCAGCTTCACTGCAGATTGTAGATGCAGTTACCATGTTTGGAACAGCGTCACTGCAGATTGTTGATGCAGTTGACATATTTGATGAGCTACACTGTAGATTGTAGATGGAGTAACCATGTTTGGATCAGCTTCACTGCAGATTGTAGATGCAGTTATCGTGTTATGATAAGTTTCACTACCGATTGTAAATGCAGGTCCCATGACTGGATCAGCTTCATTGCAGATTGCAGATGCAGTAACCATGTTTTAATCAGCTACACTGCAGAATGTAGATGCAGTTATCGTGTTTTGATCAGTTTCACTACAGATTGTTGATGCGGTGTAACTCTGGGGTGGTTTTCAATAGATCTTGGGAAACAGTATTTTCTGTAGCGGCTGTATAATTGGTCATGAAAACTCAGCAGTGTTGTTCACAGGGATACTTCCAAACACCCTCTTGAACCAGGAATGATGCTTGCAATACTGTCTTCAGGTTTGAAAAGCTCTGTTGGATGAGGATTCATGTTCAGTCGTCACAGCAGTCCTACTATGGAAGTACCCGTAGATGTGCAAGATGTAACATCAAGATGTCCATATTCCTGTCTTTGCAAAGAAGGGACATCTGGAGTGGACTGCAACATCATACTATCTCTCTTCAGCATCATAGGCCGTTGACAGGTAGTTTTTACTGAAGATTGTAGATGTAGTTACCATGTTTGGATCAGCTTCACTGTAGATTGTAGATGGAGTAACTAAGTTCAGATCAGCTTTACTGAAGATTGTAGATGCGATAACCATATTTGCATCAGCTGCACTGCAGATTGTATATGCAGTAACCATGTTTTGATCAGCTTCACAGTAGATTGTAGATGCAGTTACCATGTTTGGGTCAGCTTCACTGCAGAATGTAAATGCAGTTACATTTTGATCAGCTTCACAGCAGATTGTAGATGCAGTAACCATTTTTTGATCAGCTTCACTGCAGATTGTTGATGCAGTTACCATTTTTGGATCAGCTTCACAGCAGATTGTTGATGCAGTTATCATGTTTTGATGAGCTACACAGTAGATTGTAGATGCAGTTATCATGTTATGATCAGTTTCATTTCCGATTGTAGATGTAGGTACCACAGTTATCATGTTCTGATCAGTTTCACTTCCGATTGAAGATGTAGTTACCATAATTTAATGAGCTACACTGCAGATTGTAAATGCAGGTAAGATGTTTGGATCAGTTTCACTACAGATTGTAGATGGAGGTACCATCCTTTGATGAGCTACACTGCAGATTGTAGATGCAGTCATAATGTTTTGGTCAATTTCACCACAGATTGTAGATGCAGGTACCAGCTTGGATCAGGTTCACTGCAGATTGTAGATGCAGTTATCATGTTTTGATCAGTTTCACAGCAAATTGTAGATGCGGTTACCGTGTTTTGATGAGCAACACTGCAGATTGTAGATGCAGGTACCATGTTTGGATCAGCTTCACGGCAAATTGTAGATGTAGTTACCATGTTTTGATCAGCTTCACTGCAGATTGTAGATGCAGTTACCATGTTTGGAACAGCGTCACTGCAGATTGTTGATGCAGTTGACATATTTGATGAGCTACACTGTAGATTGTAGATGGAGTAACCATGTTTGGATCAGCTTCACTGCAGATTGTAGATGCAGTTATCGTGTTATGATAAGTTTCACTACCGATTGTAAATGCAGGTCCCATGACTGGATCAGCTTCATTGCAGATTGCAGATGCAGTAACCATGTTTTAATCAGCTACACTGCAGAATGTAGATGCAGTTATCGTGTTTTGATCAGTTTCACTACAGATTGTTGATGCGGTGTAACTCTGGGGTGGTTTTCAATAGATCTTGGGAAACAGTATTTTCTGTAGCGGCTGTATAATTGGTCATGAAAACTCAGCAGTGTTGTTCACAGGGATACTTCCAAACACCCTCTTGAACCAGGAATGATGCTTGCAATACTGTCTTCAGGTTTGAAAAGCTCTGTTGGATGAGGATTCATGTTCAGTCGTCACAGCAGTCCTACTATGGAAGTACCCGTAGATGTGCAAGATGTAACATCAAGATGTCCATATTCCTGTCTTTGCAAAGAAGGGACATCTGGAGTGGACTGCAACATCATACTATCTCTCTTCAGCATCATAGGCCGTTGACAGGTAGTTTTTACTGAAGATTGTAGATGTAGTTACCATGTTTGGATCAGCTTCACTGTAGATTGTAGATGGAGTAACTAAGTTCAGATCAGCTTTACTGAAGATTGTAGATGCGATAACCATATTTGCATCAGCTGCACTGCAGATTGTATATGCAGTAACCATGTTTTGATCAGCTTCACAGTAGATTGTAGATGCAGTTACCATGTTTGGGTCAGCTTCACTGCAGAATGTAAATGCAGTTGACATGTTTTGTTGAGCTACACTGTAGATTGCAGATGGAGTAACCAAGTTCAGATCAGTTTCACTGCAGATTTTAGATGTGGTTACCATGTTTTGATATGCAACACTGCAGATTGTAGATACAGGTACAATGTTTGGATCAGCTTCACTGCAGATTGTAGATGCATTTAACATGTTGGGATCAGCTTCACTGCAGATTGTAGATGCAGTAATCAAGATCAAATCAGCTTCACTGCAGATTTTGGATGCAGGTGACATGTTTGGATCAGCTTCACTGCAGACTGTAGATGCAGTAATCAAGATCAAATCAGCTTCACTGCAGATTTTGGATGCAGGTGACATGTTTGGATCAGCGTCACTGCAGACTGTAGATGCAGTTATCATGTTTTGATCAGTTTCACTAGAGATTCTAGATGCAGGTAGCATGTTTGGATCAGCTTCACTGCAGATTGTAGATGCATTTACCATATTTGGATCAGCTTCACTGCAGATTGTAGATGCAGTAACCATATTTGGATCAGCTTCACTGCAGATTGTTGATGCAGGTTATAATGTTTTGATCAGTTTCACAACAGACGGTAGATGCAGGTCCCATGTTTGGATCAGCTTCACTGTCGATTGTAGATGCAGGTCCCATGTTTGGATCAGCTTCACTGAAGATCGTGGATGCAGTTGCCTTGTTTTGATGAGTTACACTGCAGATTGTAGATGCCGTTATCATGTTTGGATCAGCTTCACTGCAGTGTGTAGATGCAGTAACCAAGTTCAGATCAGCTTCACCGCAGATTGTAGATGCAGGTACCATGTTTGGATCAGCTTCACTGCAGAATGTAGATGCATTAACCATATTTTGATCAGCTTCACTGCAGTTTGTAGATGCAGTTACCATGTTTTGATCAGCTTCACTGCAGATTGTAGATGAAGCAACCATGTTTGCATCAGCTTTACTGCAGATTGTAGATGCAGTTACCATGTTTGGATCAGCTTCACGCAGATAGTAAATGCAGTTATTTTATGGTCAGTTTCACTACCTATTGTAGATGCAGGTACCATGATTGGATCAGCATCACTGCAGAATGTAGATGCCGTAACCATATTTTGATCAGCTTCACTGCAGTTTGTAGATGCAGTTACCATGCTTTGATGAGCTTCACAGTAGATCCAGTTAGGTTCTGATCAGCTTCACTTTAGACTTTAGATGCAGCAACCATGTTTGTATCAGCTTCACTGCATATTGTAGATGCAGTTAACATGTTTGGATCAGCGTCACTGCAGATTGTAGATGCAGTTATAATGTTTTGATCAGTTTCACTACAGATTGTGGATGCAGGTCCCATGTTTGGATCAGCTACACTGCAGATTATAGATGCAGATACCAGTTTTGGATCAGCTTTTACTGCAGATTGTAGATGCAGTTACGATGTTTTGATGAGCTGTACTGCAGATTGTAGATGCAGTTATCAGGTTTTGATCAGCTTTACTGCAGTTGGTAGATGTAGTAACCATGTTTGGATCAGCTTCACTGCTGATTGTAGATGCAGTTCCGATGTTTTGATGAGCTACACTGTAGATTGTAGATGCAGGTACAGTGTTTTGATGAGCTACACGGTAGATTGTAGATGAAGGTACCATGTTTGGATCAGCGTCACTGCATATTGTAGATGCAGTTATGTTATGATCAGTTTCACTACCGATTGTAGATGCAGGTACCATGTTTGGATCAGCGTCACTGCAGATTGTAGATGCAGTTATCGTGTTTTGACCAGTTTCACTACGATTGTAGATGCAGGTACCATGTTTGGATCAGTTTCACTGCAGATTGTTGATGCAATAACCATGTTTTGATGAGCTACACTGCAGATTGTAGATGCAGTTATGTTATGATCAGTTTCACTACAGATTGTAGATGCAGTTATAATGTTTTGATCCGTTTCACTGCAGATTGTAGATGCAGATACCATGTTTTGATGAGCTACACTGCAGATTGTAGATGCAGTTACCAAATTTAGTTCAGCTTCACTGCGGATTGTAGATACAATGTTTTGATGAGCTACACGGTAGATTGTAGATTCAGGTACCATGTTTGGATCAGTTTCACTGCAGATTGTAGATGCCGTTACGATGCTTTGATGAGCTACACTGTAGATTGTAGGTGTAGTTATCATGTTATGATCAGTTTCACTACAGATTGTACATGCAGTTACATTTTGATCAGCTTCACAGCAGATTGTAGATGCAGTAACCATTTTTTGATCAGCTTCACTGCAGATTGTTGATGCAGTTACCATTTTTGGATCAGCTTCACAGCAGATTGTTGATGCAGTTATCATGTTTTGATGAGCTACACAGTAGATTGTAGATGCAGTTATCATGTTATGATCAGTTTCATTTCCGATTGTAGATGTAGGTACCACAGTTATCATGTTCTGATCAGTTTCACTTCCGATTGAAGATGTAGTTACCATAATTTAATGAGCTACACTGCAGATTGTAAATGCAGGTAAGATGTTTGGATCAGTTTCACTACAGATTGTAGATGGAGGTACCATCCTTTGATGAGCTACACTGCAGATTGTAGATGCAGTCATAATGTTTTGGTCAATTTCACCACAGATTGTAGATGCAGGTACCAGCTTGGATCAGGTTCACTGCAGATTGTAGATGCAGTTATCATGTTTTGATCAGTTTCACAGCAAATTGTAGATGCGGTTACCGTGTTTTGATGAGCAACACTGCAGATTGTAGATGCAGGTACCATGTTTGGATCAGCTTCACGGCAAATTGTAGATGTAGTTACCATGTTTTGATCAGCTTCACTGCAGATTGTAGATGCAGTTACCATGTTTGGAACAGCGTCACTGCAGATTGTTGATGCAGTTGACATATTTGATGAGCTACACTGTAGATTGTAGATGGAGTAACCATGTTTGGATCAGCTTCACTGCAGATTGTAGATGCAGTTATCGTGTTATGATAAGTTTCACTACCGATTGTAAATGCAGGTCCCATGACTGGATCAGCTTCATTGCAGATTGCAGATGCAGTAACCATGTTTTAATCAGCTACACTGCAGAATGTAGATGCAGTTATCGTGTTTTGATCAGTTTCACTACAGATTGTTGATGCGGTGTAACTCTGGGGTGGTTTTCAATAGATCTTGGGAAACAGTATTTTCTGTAGCGGCTGTATAATTGGTCATGAAAACTCAGCAGTGTTGTTCACAGGGATACTTCCAAACACCCTCTTGAACCAGGAATGATGCTTGCAATACTGTCTTCAGGTTTGAAAAGCTCTGTTGGATGAGGATTCATGTTCAGTCGTCACAGCAGTCCTACTATGGAAGTACCCGTAGATGTGCAAGATGTAACATCAAGATGTCCATATTCCTGTCTTTGCAAAGAAGGGACATCTGGAGTGGACTGCAACATCATACTATCTCTCTTCAGCATCATAGGCCGTTGACAGGTAGTTTTTACTGAAGATTGTAGATGTAGTTACCATGTTTGGATCAGCTTCACTGTAGATTGTAGATGGAGTAACTAAGTTCAGATCAGCTTTACTGAAGATTGTAGATGCGATAACCATATTTGCATCAGCTGCACTGCAGATTGTATATGCAGTAACCATGTTTTGATCAGCTTCACAGTAGATTGTAGATGCAGTTACCATGTTTGGGTCAGCTTCACTGCAGAATGTAAATGCAGTTGACATGTTTTGTTGAGCTACACTGTAGATTGCAGATGGAGTAACCAAGTTCAGATCAGTTTCACTGCAGATTTTAGATGTGGTTACCATGTTTTGATATGCAACACTGCAGATTGTAGATACAGGTACAATGTTTGGATCAGCTTCACTGCAGATTGTAGATGCATTTAACATGTTGGGATCAGCTTCACTGCAGATTGTAGATGCAGTAATCAAGATCAAATCAGCTTCACTGCAGATTTTGGATGCAGGTGACATGTTTGGATCAGCTTCACTGCAGACTGTAGATGCAGTAATCACGATCAAATCAGCTTCACTGCAGATTTTGGATGCAGGTGACATGTTTGGATCAGCGTCACTGCAGACTGTAGATGCAGTTATCATGTTTTGATCAGTTTCACTAGAGATTCTAGATGCAGGTAGCATGTTTGGATCAGCTTCACTGCAGATTGTAGATGCATTTACCATATTTGGATCAGCTTCACTGCAGATTGTAGATGCAGTAACCATATTTGGATCAGCTTCACTGCAGATTGTTGATGCAGGTTATAATGTTTTGATCAGTTTCACAACAGACGGTAGATGCAGGTCCCATGTTTGGATCAGCTTCACTGTCGATTGTAGATGCAGGTCCCATGTTTGGATCAGCTTCACTGAAGATCGTGGATGCAGTTGCCTTGTTTTGATGAGTTACACTGCAGATTGTAGATGCCGTTATCATGTTTGGATCAGCTTCACTGCAGTGTGTAGATGCAGTAACCAAGTTCAGATCAGCTTCACCGCAGATTGTAGATGCAGGTACCATGTTTGGATCAGCTTCACTGCAGAATGTAGATGCATTAACCATATTTTGATCAGCTTCACTGCAGTTTGTAGATGCAGTTACCATGTTTTGATCAGCTTCACTGCAGATTGTAGATCCAGTTATGTTTTGATCAGGTTCACTGCAGATTGTAGATGAAGCAACCATGTTTGCATCAGCTTTACTGCAGATTGTAGATGCAGTTACCATGTTTGGATCAGCTTCACGCAGATAGTAAATGCAGTTATTTTATGGTCAGTTTCACTACCTATTGTAGATGCAGGTACCATGATTGGATCAGCATCACTGCAGAATGTAGATGCCGTAACCATATTTTGATCAGCTTCACTGCAGTTTGTAGATGCAGTTACCATGCCTTGATGAGCTTCACAGTAGATCCAGTTAGGTTCTGATCAGCTTCACTTTAGACTTTAGATGCAGCAACCATGTTTGTATCAGCTTCACTGCATATTGTAGATGCAGTTAACATGTTTGGATCAGCGTCACTGCAGTTTGTAGATGCAGTTACCATATTTGGATCAGCTTCACTGCAGATTGTAGATGCAGTAACTATATTTGGATCAGCTTTACTTCAGATTGTAGATGCAGTTATCAAGTTTTGATCAGTTTCACTACAGATTGTAGATGCAGGTACCATGTTAAGATCAGCTTGACTGCAGATTGTAGATGCAGTTACCATGTTTAGATGAGCTTCACTGTAGATCCAGTTAGGTTTTGATCAGCTTCAATGGAGATTGTAGATGCAGCAACAATGTTTGGATCAGCTTCACTGCAGATTGTAGATGCAGGTACCGTGTTCGGATCAGCTTCACTGCAGATTGTAGATGCAGTTACCATGTACGGATCAGCTTCACTGCATATTCTAGATGCAGTTATCATGTCATGATCAGTTTCACTACCTATTGTAGATGCAGGTACCATGTTTGGATAAGCTTCACCATAGATTGTAGATGTAGGCACCATGTTTTGATGAGCTCCACGGTCGATTGTAGATGCAGTTGTCATGTTATGATCAGCGTAACTGCAGATTGTAGATGCAGTTGTCATGTTTGGATCAGCTTCACTGCAGCTTGTAGATGCAGTTACCAAGGTAAGATCAACTTCACTGTGGATTGTAGATGTAGGTACTGTGTTTTGATGAGCTACAGGGTAGATTGTAGATGCAGCTACAATGTTTTGATGAGCTACACTGTAGATTTTAGATGGAGTAACAAAGTTAAGATCAGCTTCACTGCAGATTGTAGATGCAGTTACTAAGTTTAGATCAGCTTCACTGTAGATTGTAGGTGCAGAAACAAGGTTTGGATCAGCTTTTACTGCAGATTGTAGATGCAGTTACCATGTTTTGGTGAGCTATACTGCAGATTGTAGATGCAGTTATCAGGTTTGGTCAGCTTCACTGCAGTTGGTAGATGCAGTTACCATGTTTTGATCAGCTTCGCTGCAGATTGTAGATGCAGCAACCATGTTTGGATCAGCTTCACTGCAGAATGTAGATGCAGATACCAGGTTTGGATCAGCTTTTACTGTAGATTGTAGATGCAGTTACCATGTTTTGGTGAGCTATACTGCAAATTGTATATGCAGTTATCAGGTTTTGATCAGCTTAACAGCAGTTTGTAAATGCAGTTATGTTTTGATCAGCTTCACTGCAGATTGTAGATGCAGTAATCATGTTATGATCAGTTTCACTACCGATTGTAGATGCAGGTGACATGCTTGGATCAGCTTCACTGCAGACTGTAGATGCAGTTATTTTGTTTTGATCAGTTTCACTACAGATTGTAGATGCAGTTATCAGGTTTGGTCAGCTTCACTGCAGTTGGTAGATGCAGTTACCATGTTTTGATCAGCTTCACTGCAGATTGTAGATGCAGCAACCATGTTTGGATCAGCTTCACTGCAGAATGTAGATGCAGATACCAGGTTTGGATCAGCTTTTACTGTAGATTGTAGATGCAGTTACCATGTTTTGGTGAGCTATACTGCAAATTGTATATGCAGTTATCAGGTTTTGATCAGCTTAACAGCAGTTTGTAAATGCAGTTATGTTTTGATCAGCTTCACTGCAGATTGTAGATGCAGTAATCATGTTATGATCAGTTTCACTACCGATTGTAGATGCAGGTGACATGCTTGGATCAGCTTCACTGCAGACTGTAGATGCAGTTATTTTGTTTTGATCAGTTTCACTACAGATTGTAGATGCAGTTACCATGTTTTGATGAGCTACACTGCAGATTGTAGATGCAGTTACCAAAATTAGATCAGCTTCACTGCTGATTGTAGATGCAGTTACGATGTTTTGATGAGCTACACTGTAGATTGTAGATGCAGATACCAGTTTTGGAACAGCTTTTACTGCAGATTGTAGATGCAGTTAACATGTTTTGATGAGCTACAATGTAGATTGTAGATGGAGTAACGAAGTTTAGATCAGCTTCACTGCAGATTGTAGATGCAGGTTCCATGTTTGGATCAGCTTCACTGCAGATTGTAGATGCAGTTATAATGTTTTGATCAGTTTCACTACAGATTGTGGATGCAGGTCCCATGTTTGGATCAGCTACACTGCAGATTATAGATGCAGATACCAGTTTTGGATCAGCTTTTACTGCAGATTGTAGATGCAGTTACGATGTTTTGATGAGCTGTACTGCAGATTGTAGATGCAGTTATCAGGTTTTGATCAGCTTTACTGCAGTTGGTAGATGCAGTAACCATGTTTGGATCAGCTTCACTGCTGATTGTAGATGCAGTTACGATGTTTTGATGAGCTACACGGTAGATTGTAGATGAAGGTACCATGTTTGGATCAGCGTCACTGCATATTGTAGATGCAGGTACCATGTTTTGATCAGTTTCACTACAGATTGTAGATACAGGTACCATATTAAGATCAGCTTCACTGTACATTGTAGATGCAGGCACCATGTTTTGATGAGCTTCACTGCAGATTGTAGATACCAGGTTTGGATCAGCTTTTACTGCAAATTGTAGATGCAGTTATCAGGTTTTGATCAGCTTCACTGCAGTTTGTAAGTGCAGTTATGTTTTGATCAGCTTCACTGCAGATTATAATTGCAGTAATCATGTTATGATCAGTTTCACTACTGATTGTAGATGCAGGTGACATGCTTGGAACAGCTTCATTGCAGACTGTAGATGCAGTTATGTTTTGATCAGTTTCACTATAGTTTCTAGATGCAAGTAGCATGTTTGGATCAGCTCCACTGCGGATTGTAGATGCAGGGTACCATGTTTGGATCAGCTTCACTGTAGATTGTACATGCAGGCACCAGGTTTGGATCAGCATCAATGCAGAATGTAAATGCAGTTACCATGCTTTGATAAGCTTCACTTTAGATCTAGTTAGGTTTTGATCAGCTTCACTGCAGATTGTAGATGCAGCAACCATGTTTCGATCAGCTTCACTGCAGATTGTAGATGCAGTTAACATGTTGGGTTCAGCTTCACTGCAGATTGTAGATGCAGTAACCATATTTGGATCAGCTTCACTGCAGATTGTAGATGCAGGTTATAATGTTTTGATCAGTTTCACAACAGACGGTAGATGCAGGTCCCATGTTTGGATCAGCTTCACTGTCGATTGTGGATGCAGGTCCCATGTTTTGATGAGTTACACTGCAGATTGTAGATGCCGTTATCATTTTTTGATCAGTTTCACTACAGATTGTAGATGCAGGTCCCATGTTTGGATCAGCTTCACTGTCGATTGTAGATGCAGGTCCCATGTTTGGATCAGCTTCGCTGAAGATCGTGCATGCAGTTGCCATGTTTTGATGAGTTACACTGCAGATTGTAGATGCCGTTATCATGTTTGGATCAGCTTCACTGCAGTGTGTAGATGCAGGTACCATGTTTGGATCAGCTTCACTGCAGAATGTAGATGCATTAACCATATTTTGATTAGCTTCACTGCAGTTTGTAGATGCAGTTACCATGTTTTGATCAGCTTCACTGCAGATTGTAGATCCAGTTATGTTTTGATCAGGTTCACTGCAGATTGTAGTGAAGCAACCATGTTTGCCTCAGCTTTACTGCAGATTGTAGATGCAGTTACCATGTTTGGATCAGCTTCACTGCAGAATGTAGATGCCGTAACCATATTTTGATCAGCTTCACTGCAGTTTGTAGATGCAGTTACCATGCTTTGATGAGCTTCACAGTAGATCCAGTTAGGTTCTGATCAGCTTCACTGTAGATTTTAGATGCAGCAACCATATTTGGATCAGCTTCACTGCATATTGTAGATGCAGTAAAAAATGTTTGGATCAGCGTCACTGCAGTTTGTAGATGCAGTTACCAAGTTTAGATCAGCTTCACCGCAGAATGTAAATGCAGATACCAGGTTTGGATCAGCTTTTACTGCAGATTGTAGATGCAGTTACCATGTTTTGGTGAGCTATACAGCAAATTGTAGATGCAGTTACCAAATTTAGATCAGCTTCACTGCGCATTGTAGATGCAGTTACGATGTTTTAATGAGCTACACTGCAGATTCTAGATGCAGTTATCATTTTTTGATCAGTTTCACTACAGATTGTAGATGCAGTTAGCATGTTTGGATCAACATCACTGCAGATTGTAGTAGCAGTTACTATGTTTGGATCAGCTCCACTACCGATTGTAGATGCAGGTACCAGGTTTGGATCAGCATCAATGCAGAATGTAGATGCAGTTATCATGTTTGGATCAGCTTCACTGCAGATTGTAGATGCAGTTAACATGTTGGGATCAGCTTCACTGCAGACTGTAGATGCAGTTATCATGTTTTGATCAGTTTCACTAGAGATTCTAGATGCAGGTAGCAAGTTTGGATCAGCTTCATTGCAGATTGTAGATGCAGTTACCAAGTTCAGATCTGCTTCGATGTACATTGTAGATGCAGTTATCATGTTTGGATAAGCTTCACTGCAGATTGTACATGCAGTTAACACGTTTGGATCAGCTTCACTGCAGATTGTAAATGCAGTATCCAAGTTCAGATCAGCTTCACTGCAGATTGTAGATGCAGGTACCATGTTTGGGTCAGCTTAACTGCAGATTGTAGATGCAGGTACCATGTTTGGGTCAGCTTAACTGCAGCATGTAGATGCAGTAACCATATTTTGATCAGCTTCACTGCAGTTTGTAGATGCAATTACCATGTTTTGATCAGCTACACTGCAGATTTTAGATCCAGTTATGTTTTGATCAGCTTCACTGCACATTGTAGATGCAGCAACCATGTTTGGATCAGCTCCACTGCAGATTGTAGATGCAATAACCATGTTTGGATCAGCTTCACTGCAGACTGTAGATGCAGTTACCATGTTTGGATCAGCTTCACTGCAGACTGTTGATGCGTTCAGCTTTACTGCAGATTATAGATGGAGTAACCATGTTTTGATCAGCTTCACTGCAGATTGTAGATGCAGATACCATGTTTGGATCAGCTTAACTGCAGAATGTAGATGCAGTTACTATGTTTTGATCAGCTTCACTGCAGATTGTAGTTGGAGGTACCATGTTTGGATCAGCTTAACTGCAGAATGTAGATGCAGTAACCATGTTTTGATCAGCTTCACTGCAGATTTTAGATCCAGTTATGTTTTGATCAGCTTCACTACAGATTGTAGATGCAGGTACCATGTTTGGTTCAGCGTCACTGCTGATTGTAGATGCAGTTACCATGTTTGGATCAGCTTCACTGCATATTGCAGATGCAGTTATCATGTTATGATCAGTTTTACTACCGATTGTAGATGCAGTTACCATTATTGGATCAGCTTCACTGTAGATTGTAGATGCAGGTCCCATGTTTGGATCAGCTTCACTGCAGATTGTAGATGCAGCAACCATGTTTGGATCAGCTTCACTGCAGATTGTAGAGGCAGTTAACATATTTGGATCAGTTTCTCTGCAGATTGTAGATGCAGTAACCAAGTTCAGATCAGCTTCACTGGAGATTGTAGATGTAGTTATCAGGTTTTGATCAGTTTCACTACAGGTTTTTACCATGTTAAGATCAGCTTCACTGTACATTGTAGATGCAGTTACCAAGTTCAAATCAGCTTCACTGCAGATTGTAGGTGCAGTTACCATGATTTGATGAGCTTCACTGGATTGTAGATGCAGTAACCATGTTTTGATGAGCTTCACTGTAGATAAAGTTAGGTTTTGATCAGCTGCACTGCAGATTGTCGATGCAGTTATAATGTTTTGATCAGCTTTACTGCAGATTTAGATCCAGTTATGTTTTGATCAGGTTCACTGCAGATTGTAGATGCAGCAACCATATTTGCATCAGCTTTACTGCAGATTGTAGATGCAGGTACCAGGTTTGGATCAGCATCAATGCAGAATGTAGATGCAGTTATCATGTTTGGATCAGCTTCACTGCAGATTGTAGATGCAGTTAACATGTTGGGATCAGCTTCACTGCAGATTGCAGATGTAGTTATCATGTTATGATCAGTTTCACTACCGATTGTAGATGCAGGTGATATGTTTGGATCAGCTTCACTGCAGACTGTAGATGCAGTATCCAAGTTCAGATCAGCTTCACTGCAGATTGTAGATGCAGGTACCATGTTTGGGTCAGCTTAACTGCAGATTGTAGATGCAGGTACCATGTTTGGGTCAGCTTAACTGCAGCATGTAGATGCAGTAAACATATTTTGATCAGCTTCACTGCAGTTTGTAGATGCAATTACCATGTTTTGATCAGCTTCACTATAGATTTTAGATCCAGTTATGTTTTGATCAGCTTCACTGCACATTGTAGATGCAGCAACCATGTTTGGATCAGCTCCACTGCAGATTGTAGATGCAATAACCATGTTTGGATCAGCTGCACTGCAGATTGTAGATGCAATAACCATGTTTGGATCAGCTTCACTGCAGATTGTAGATGTAGTTATGTTATGATCAGTTTCACTACCGATTGTAGATGCAGGTACCATGATCGGATCAGCTTCACTGCAGACTGTAGATGGAGATACCATGTTTGGATCAGCTTTTACTGCAGATTGTTGATGCAGTTATCAGGTTTTGATCAGTTTCACTACAGATTGTAGATGCAGGTACCAGGTTTGGATCAGCACCACTGCAGATTGTAGATGCAGTTAACATGTTTTGATGAGCTACACTGCAGATTGTAGATGCAGTAACCAAGTCCAGATCAGCTTCACTGCAAATTGTAGACACAGATACCAAGTTTGGGTCAGCTTTAATGCAGATTGTAGATGCAGTTACCATGTTTTGATGAGCTACACTGCAGATTGTAGATGCAGTTACAAAGTTAGATTGGCTTCATTGCAGATTGTAGATACAATGTTTGATGAGCTACAGGGTAGATTGTAGAAGCAGTTACCAAGTTTAAAGCAGCTTCATTGCAGATTGTGGATGCAGGTACGATGTTTGGATCAGTTTCACTACAGATTGTAAATTGCAGGTACCAGATTTGGATCAGCTTTTACAGCTTGGCCCAAGTAGATATGTGATCCCTCTGCTGATTGTAGATGCAGCAACCATGTGTTGATGGGCTACACTGCAAATCATGCTATGATCAGTTTCACTACCGATTGTAGATGCAGGTACCATGATTGGATCAGCATCACTGCAGAATGTAGATGCCGTAACCATTTATTGATTAGCTTCACTGCAGTTTGTAGAAGCAGTTACCATGCTTTGATAAGCTTCACAGTAGAACCAGTTAGGTTTTGATCAGCTTCACTGCAGACTGTAGATGCAGTAACCATGTTTTGATCAGCTTCACTGCAGATTGTAGATGCAGTTGACATGTTTGGATCAGCTTCACTGCAGTTTGTAGATGCAGTTACCAAGTTTAGATCAGCTTCACTGCAGATTGTAGATGCAGATACCAGGTTTGGATCAGCTTCTACTGCAGATTGTAGATGCAGTTACCATGTTTTGGTGAGCTATACTGCAAATTGTAGATGCAGTTATCAGGTTTTGATCAGCTTCACTGCAGTTTGTAAGTGCAGTTATGTTTTGATCAGCTTCACTGCAGATTATAGATGCGGTAATCATGTTATGATCAGTTTCACTACTGATTGTAGATGCAGGTGACATGCTTGGAACAGCTTCACTGCAGACTGTAGATGCAGTTATGTTTTGATCAGTTTCACTATAGTTTCTAGATGCAAGTAGCATGTTTGGATCAGCTCCACTGTGGATTGTAGATGCAGGGTACCATGTTTGGATCAGCTTTACTGTAGATTGTAGATGCAGTTACCATGTTTGGATAAGCTTCACTGCAGATTGTAGATGCAGGTACCATGTTAAGATCAGTTTCACTGTCGATTGCAGATGGAGGTCCCATGTTTGGATCAGCTTTACTGCAGATTGTAGGTGCAGATACCAGGTTTGGATCACCTTTTGCTGGAGATTGTAGATGCAGTTATAATGTTTTGATCAGTTTCACGGTCTACATGCTGAGCTATACAGCAAATTGTAGATGCAGTTACCAAATTTAGATCAGCTTCACTGCGCATTGTAGATGCAGTTACGATGTTTTAATGAGCTACACTGCAGATTCTAGATGCAGTTATCATTTTTTGATCAGTTTCACTACAGATTGTAGATGCAGTTAGCATGTTTGGATCAGCATCACTGCAGATTGTAGTAGCAGTTACTATGTTTGGATCAGCTCCACTACCAATTGTAGATGCAGGTACCAGGTTTGGATCAGCATCAATGCAGAATGTAGATGCAGTTATCATGTTTGGATCAGCTTCACTGCAGATTGTAGATGCAGTTAACATGTTGGGATCAGCTTCACTGCAGATTGCAGATGTAGTTATCATGTTATGATCAGTTTCACTACCGATTGTAGATGCAGGTGATATGTTTGGATCAGCTTCACTGCAGACTGTAGATGCAGTATCCAAGTTCAGATCAGCTTCACTGCAGATTGCAGATGCAGGTACCATGTTTGGGTCAGCTTAACGGCAGATTGTAGATGCAGGTACCATGTTTGGGTCAGCTTAACTGCAGCATGTAGATGCAGTAAACATATTTTGATCAGCTTCACTGCAGTTTGTAGATGCAATTACCATGTTTTGATCAGCTTCACTGTAGATTTTAGATCCAGTTATGTCTTGATCAGCTTCACTGCACATTGTAGATGCAGCAACCATGATTGGATCAGCTCCACTGCAGATTGTAGATGCAATAACCATGTTGGATCAGCTTCACTGCAGATTGTAGATGCAATAACCATGTTTGGATCAGCTTCACTGCAGATTGTAGATGCAGTTATGTTATGATCAGTTTCACTACCGATTGTAGATGCAGGTACCATGATCGGATCAGCTTCACTGCAGACTGTAGATGGAGATACCATGTTTGGATCAGCTTTTACTGCAGATTGTTGATGCAGTTATCAGGTTTTGATCAGTTTCACTACAGATTGTAGATGCAGGTACCAGGTTTGGATCAGCACCACTGCAGATTGTAGATGCAGTAACCAAGTCCAGATCAGCTTCACTGCAAATTGTAGACACAGATACCAAGTTTGGGTCAGCTTTAATGCAGATTGTAGATGCAGTTACAAAGTTAGATTGGCTTCATTGCAGATTGTAGACACAATGTTTGATGAGCTACAGGGTAGATTGTAGAAGCAGTTACCAAGTTTAAAGCAGCTTCATTGCAGATTGTGGATGCAGGTACGATGTTTGGATCAGTTTCACTACAGATTGTAAATTGCAGGTACCAGATTTGGATCAGCTTTTACAGCTTGGCCCAGGTAGATATGTGATCCCTCTGCTGATTGTAGATGCAGCAACCATGTGTTGATGAGCTACACTGCAAATTGTAGATGCAGTAATCATGCTATGATCAGTTTCACTACCGATTGTAGATGCAGGTACCATGATCGGATCAGCTTCACTGCAGACTGTAGATGGAGATACCATGTTTGGATCAGCTTTTACTGCAGATTGTTGATGCAGTTATCAGGTTTTGATCAGTTTCACTACAGATTGTAGATGCAGGTACCATGTTAAGATCAGCTTCATTGTACAATGTAGATGCAGTTATCATGTTTAGTTAAGCTTCACTGCAGATTGTAGATGCAGTTACCAGGATTGGATCAGCTTTTACTGCAGATTGTAGATGCAGTTGCCATGTTTTGATGAGCTACACTGCAAATTGTAGATGCAGTTATCAGGCTTTGATCAGCTTCTCTGCTGTTTGTAGATGCAGTTACAATGTTTTGTTCAGCTTCACTGCAGATTGTAGATCCAGTTATGTTTTGATCAGCTTCACTGCAGATTGTAGATGCAGGTACCATGTTTGGATCAGCTTCACTGCAGATTGTAGATGCAGGTACCATGTTTGGATAAGCTACACTGCAGATTGTAGAAGCACATACCAGGTTTGGATCGGCTTTTACTGCAGATTGTAGATGCAGTTACCATGTTTTGATGAGATATACTGCAGATTGTAGATGCAGTTATCAGGTTTTGATCAGCTTCACTGCAGTTGGTAGATGCAGTTACCATGTTTTGATCAGCTTCACTGCAGATTGTAGATGCAGCAACCATGTTTGGATCAGCTTCACTGCAGATTGTAGATGCAGTTACCATGTTTTGATGAGCTACCCTGCAGATTGTAGATGCAGTAACCAAATTTAGATCAGCTTCACTGCAGATTGTAGATGCAGTTAACATGTTTTGATCAGTTTCACTACCGATTGTAGATGCAGTAACCAAGATCAGATCAGCTTCACCACAGATTGTAGATGGAGGTACCGTGTTTTGATGAGCTACACGGTAGATTGTAGATGAAGGTACCATGTTTGGATCAGCGTCACTACAGATTGCAGATGCAGGTCCCATGTTTGGATCAGCTTCACTGTGGATTGTAGATTCAGTTACCATGTTTTGATGAGCTTTACTTCACATTGTAGATGCAGTTATCAAGTTTTGATCAGTTTCACTACAGATTGTAGATGCAGGTACCATGTTAAGATCAGCTTCACTGCAGATTGCAGATGCAGTTACCATGTTTGGATCAGCTCCACAACCGATTGTAGATACAGTTACCATGTTTAGATGAGCTTCACTGTAGATCCAGTTAGGTTATGATCAGCTTCAATGGAGATTGTAGATGCAGCAACCATGTTTGGATCAGCTTCACTGCAGATTGTAGATGCAGTAACCAAGTTCAGATCAGCTTCACCGCAGATTGTAGATGCAGGTACCGTGTTTGGATCAGCTTCACTGCAGATTGTAGATGCAGGTACTATGTTTGTATCAGCTTCACTGCAGATTGTAGATGCAGTTACCATGTACGGATCAGCTTCACTGCAGATTCTAGATGCAGTTATCATGTCATGATCAGTTTCACTACCTATTGTAGATGCAGGTACCATGTTTGGTTCAGCGTCACTGCTGATTGTAGATGCAGTTACCATGTTTGGATCAGCTTCACTGCATATTGCAGATGCAGTTATCATGTTATGATCAGTTTTACTACCGATTGTAGATGCAGTTACCATTATTGGATCAGCTTCACTGTAGATTGTAGATGCAGGTCCCATGTTTGGATCAGCTTCACTGCAGATTGTAGATGCAGCAACCATGTTTGGATCAGCTTCACTGCAGATTGTAGAGGCAGTTAACATATTTGGATCAGTTTCTCTGCAGATTGTAGATGCAGTAACCAAGTTCAGATCAGCTTCACTGCAGATTGTAGATGTAGTTATCAGGTTTTGATCAGTTTCACTACAGGTTTTTACCATGTTAAGATCAGCTTCACTGTACATTGTAGATGCAGTTACCAAGTTCAAATCAGCTTCACTGCAGATTGTAGGTGCAGTTACCATGATTTGATGAGCTTCACTGGATTGTAGATGCAGTAACCATGTTTTGATGAGCTTCACTGTAGATAAAGTTAGGTTTTGATCAGCTGCACTGCAGATTGTCGATGCAGTTATAATGTTTTGATCAGCTTTACTGCAGATTTAGATCCAGTTATGTTTTGATCAGGTTCACTGCAGATTGTAGATGCAGCAACCATATTTGCATCAGCTTTACTGCAGATTGTAGATGCAGGTACCAGGTTTGGATCAGCATCAATGCAGAATGTAGATGCAGTTATCATGTTTGGATCAGCTTCACTGCAGATTGTAGATGCAGTTAACATGTTGGGATCAGCTTCACTGCAGATTGCAGATGTAGTTATCATGTTATGATCAGTTTCACTACCGATTGTAGATGCAGGTGATATGTTTGGATCAGCTTCACTGCAGACTGTAGATGCAGGTACCATGTTTGGGTCAGCTTAACTGCAGATTGTAGATGCAGGTACCATGTTTGGGTCAGCTTAACTGCAGCATGTAGATGCAGTAAACATATTTTGATCAGCTTCACTGCAGTTTGTAGATGCAATTACCATGTTTTGATCAGCTTCACTATAGATTTTAGATCCAGTTATGTTTTGATCAGCTTCACTGCACATTGTAGATGCAGCAACCATGTTTGGATCAGCTCCACTGCAGATTGTAGATGCAATAACCATGTTTGGATCAGCTGCACTGCAGATTGTAGATGCAATAACCATGTTTGGATCAGCTTCACTGCAGATTGTAGATGTAGTTATGTTATGATCAGTTTCACTACCGATTGTAGATGCAGGTACCATGATCGGATCAGCTTCACTGCAGACTGTAGATGGAGATACCATGTTTGGATCAGCTTTTACTGCAGATTGTTGATGCAGTTATCAGGTTTTGATCAGTTTCACTACAGATTGTAGATGCAGGTACCAGGTTTGGATCAGCACCACTGCAGATTGTAGATGCAGTTAACATGTTTTGATGAGCTACACTGCAGATTGTAGATGCAGTAACCAAGTCCAGATCAGCTTCACTGCAAATTGTAGACACAGATACCAAGTTTGGGTCAGCTTTAATGCAGATTGTAGATGCAGTTACCATGTTTTGATGAGCTACACTGCAGATTGTAGATGCAGTTACAAAGTTAGATTGGCTTCATTGCAGATTGTAGATACAATGTTTGATGAGCTACAGGGTAGATTGTAGAAGCAGTTACCAAGTTTAAAGCAGCTTCATTGCAGATTGTGGATGAAGGTACGATGTTTGGATCAGTTTCACTACAGATTGTAAATTGCAGGTACCAGATTTGGATCAGCTTTTACAGCTTGGCCCAGGTAGATATGTGATCCCTCTGCTGATTGTAGATGCAGCAACCATGTGTTGATGGGCTACACTGCAAATTGTAGATGCAGTAATCATGCTATGATCAGTTTCACTACCGATTGTAGATGCAGGTACCATGATTGGATCAGCATCACTGCAGAATGTAGATGCCGTAACCATTTATTGATTAGCTTCACTGCAGTTTGTAGAAGCAGTTACCATGCTTTGATAAGCTTCACAGTAGAACCAGTTAGGTTTTGATCAGCTTCACTGCAGACTGTAGATGCAGTAACCATGTTTTGATCAGCTTCACTGCAGATTGTAGATGCAGTTGACATGTTTGGATCAGCTTCACTGCAGTTTGTAGATGCAGTTACCAAGTTTAGATCAGCTTCACTGCAGATTGTAGATGCAGATACCAGGTTTGGATCAGCTTCTACTGCAGATTGTAGATGCAGTTACCATGTTTTGGTGAGCTATACTGCAAATTGTAGATGCAGTTATCAGGTTTTGATCAGCTTCACTGCAGTTTGTAAGTGCAGTTATGTTTTGATCAGCTTCACTGCAGATTATAGATGCGGTAATCATGTTATGATCAGTTTCACTACTGATTGTAGATGCAGGTGACATGCTTGGAACAGCTTCACTGCAGACTGTAGATGCAGTTATGTTTTGATCAGTTTCACTATAGTTTCTAGATGCAAGTAGCATGTTTGGATCAGCTCCACTGTGGATTGTAGATGCAGGGTACCATGTTTGGATCAGCTTTACTGTAGATTGTAGATGCAGTTACCATGTTTGGATAAGCTTCACTGTAGATTGTAGATGCAGGTACCATGTTAAGATCAGTTTCACTGTCGATTGCAGATGGAGGTCCCATGTTTGGATCAGCTTTACTGCAGATTGTAGGTGCAGATACCAGGTTTGGATCACCTTTTGCTGGAGATTGTAGATGCAGTTATAATGTTTTGATCAGTTTCACGGTCTATTGTAGATGCAGGTCCCATGTTTGGATCAGCTTCACTGCAGATTGTAGATGCAGTTACCATGTTTTGATGAGCTACACTGCAGATTGTAGACGCAGTTACCACATTTAGATCAGCTTCACTGCGGATTGTAGATGCAGTTATGATGCTTTAATGGGCAACACTACAGATTGTAGATGCAGGTATCATGTTTGGATCAGCATCACCTGAGATTTTAGAAGAAGTTACTATGTTTGGATCAGCTCCACTACCGATTGTAGATGCAGGCACCAGGTTTGGATCAGCATCAATGCAGAATGTAGATGCAGTTACCATGCATTGATAAGCTTCACTTTAGATCTAGTTAGGTTTTGATCAGCTTCACTGCAGATTGTAGATGCAGCAACCATGTTTCGATCAGCTTCACTGCAGATTGTAGATGCAGTTAACATGTTGGGTTCAGCTTCACTGCAGATTGTAGATGCAGTACCTATATTTGGATCAGCTTCACTGCAGATTGTAGATGCAGGTTATAATGTTTTGATCAGTTTCACAACAGACGGTAGATGCAGGTCCCATGTTTGGATCAGCTTCACTGTCGATTGTAGATGCAGGTCCCATGTTTGGATCAGCTACACTGAAGATCGTGGATGCAGTTGCCATGTTTTGATGAGTTACACTGCAGTTTGTAGATGCCGTTATCATTTTTTGATCAGTTTCACTACAGATTGTAGATGCAGGTCCCATGTTTCGATCAGCTTCACTGTTGATTGTAGATGCAGGTCCCATGTTTGGATCAGCTTCGCTGAAGATCGTGTATGCAGTTGCCATGTTTTGATGAGTTACACTGCAGATTGTAGATGCCGTTATCATGTCTGGATCAGCTTCACTGCAGTGTGTAGATGCAGGTACTATGTTTGGATCAGCTTCACTGCAGAATGTAGATGCATTAACCATATTTTGATCAGCTTCACTGCAGTTTGTAGATGCAGTTACCATATTTTGATCAGCTTCACTGCAGTTTGTAGATGCAGTTACCATGTTTTGATCAGCTTCACTGCAGATTGTAGATCCAGTTATGTTTTGATCAGGTTCACTGCAGATTGTAGTGAAGCAACAATGTTTGCCTCAGCTTTACTGCAGATTGTAGATGCAGTTACCATGTTTGGATCAGCTTCACTGCAGAATGTAGATGCCGTAACCATATTTTGATCAGCTTCACTGCAGTTTGTAGATGCAGTTACCATGCTTTGATGAGCTTCACAGTAGATCCAGTTAGGTTCTGATCAGCTTCACTGTAGATTTTAGATGCAGCAACCATATTTGGATCAGCTTCACTGCATATTGTAGATGCAGTAAAAAATGTTTGGATCAGCGTCACTGCAGTTTGTAGATGCAGTTACCAAGTTTAGATCAGCTTCACCGCAGAATGTAAATGCAGATACCAGGTTTGGATCAGCTTTTACTGCAGATTGTAGATGCAGTTACCATGTTTTGGTGAGCTATACAGCAAATTGTAGATGCAGTTACCAAATTTAGATCAGCTTCACTGCGCATTGTAGATGCAGTTACGATGTTTTAATGAGCTACACTGCAGATTCTAGATGCAGTTATCATTTTTTGATCAGTTTCACTACAGATTGTAGATGCAGTTAGCATGTTTGGATCAACATCACTGCAGATTGTAGTAGCAGTTACTATGTTTGGATCAGCTCCACTACCGATTGTAGATGCAGGTACCAGGTTTGGATCAGCATCAATGCAGAATGTAGATGCAGTTATCATGTTTGGATCAGCTTCACTGCAGATTGTAGATGCAGTTAACATGTTGGGATCAGCTTCACTGCAGACTGTAGATGCAGTTATCATGTTTTGATCAGTTTCACTAGAGATTCTAGATGCAGGTAGCAAGTTTGGATCAGCTTCATTGCAGATTGTAGATGCAGTTACCAAGTTCAGATCTGCTTCGATGTACATTGTAGATGCAGTTATCATGTTTGGATAAGCTTCACTGCAGATTGTACATGCAGTTAACACGTTTGGATCAGCTTCACTGCAGATTGTAAATGCAGTATCCAAGTTCAGATCAGCTTCACTGCAGATTGTAGATGCAGGTACCATGTTTGGGTCAGCTTAACTGCAGATTGTAGATGCAGGTACCATGTTTGGGTCAGCTTAACTGCAGCATGTAGATGCAGTAACCATATTTTGATCAGCTTCACTGCAGTTTGTAAATGCAATTACCATGTTTTGATCAGCTACACTGCAGATTTTAGATCCAGTTATGTTTTGATCAGCTTCACTGCACATTGTAGATGCAGCAACCATGTTTGGATCAGCTCCACTGCAGATTGTAGATGCAATAACCATGTTTGGATCAGCTTCACTGCAGACTGTAGATGCAGTTACCATGTTTGGATCAGCTTCACTGCAGACTGTTGATGCGTTCAGCTTCACTGCAGATTATAGATGGAGTAACCATGTTTTGATCAGCTTCACTGCAGATTGTAGATGCAGATACCATGTTTGGATCAGCTTAACTGCAGAATGTAGATGCAGTTACTATGTTTTGATCAGCTTCACTGCAGATTGTAGTTGGAGGTACCATGTTTGGATCAGCTTAACTGCAGAATGTAGATGCAGTAACCATGTTTTGATCAGCTTCACTGCAGATTTTAGATCCAGTTATGTTTTGATCAGCTTCACTACAGATTGTAGATGCAGGTACCATGTTTGGTTCAGCGTCACTGCTGATTGTAGATGCAGTTACCATGTTTGGATCAGCTTCACTGCATATTGCAGATGCAGTTATCATGTTATGATCAGTTTTACTACCGATTGTAGATGCAGTTACCATTATTGGATCAGCTTCACTGTAGATTGTAGATGCAGGTCCCATGTTTGGATCAGCTTCACTGCAGATTGTAGATGCAGCAACCATGTTTGGATCAGCTTCACTGCAGATTGTAGATGTAGTTATCAGGTTTTGATCAGTTTCACTACAGGTTTTTACCATGTTAAGATCAGCTTCACTGTACATTGTAGATGCAGTTACCAAGTTCAAATCAGCTTCACTGCAGATTGTAGGTGCAGTTACCATGATTTGATGAGCTTCACTGGATTGTAGATGCAGTAACCATGTTTTGATGAGCTTCACTGTAGATAAAGTTAGGTTTTGATCAGCTGCACTGCAGATTGTCGATGCAGTTATAATGTTTTGATCAGCTTTACTGCAGATTTAGATCCAGTTATGTTTTGATCAGGTTCACTGCAGATTGTAGATGCAGCAACCATATTTGCATCAGCTTTACTGCAGATTGTAGATGCAGGTACCAGGTTTGGATCAGCATCAATGCAGAATGTAGATGCAGTTATCATGTTTGGATCAGCTTCACTGCAGATTGTAGATGCAGTTAACATGTTGGGATCAGCTTCACTGCAGATTGCAGATGTAGTTATCATGTTATGATCAGTTTCACTACCGATTGTAGATGCAGGTGATATGTTTGGATCAGCTTCACTGCAGACTGTAGATGCAGTATCCAAGTTCAGATCAGCTTCACTGCAGATTGTAGATGCAGGTACCATGTTTGGGTCAGCTTAACTGCAGATTGTAGATGCAGGTACCATGTTTGGGTCAGCTTAACTGCAGCATGTAGATGCAGTAAACATATTTTGATCAGCTTCACTGCAGTTTGTAGATGCAATTACCATGTTTTGATCAGCTTCACTATAGATTTTAGATCCAGTTATGTTTTGATCAGCTTCACTGCACATTGTAGATGCAGCAACCATGTTTGGATCAGCTCCACTGCAGATTGTAGATGCAATAACCATGTTTGGATCAGCTGCACTGCAGATTGTAGATGCAATAACCATGTTTGGATCAGCTTCACTGCAGATTGTAGATGTAGTTATGTTATGATCAGTTTCACTACCGATTGTAGATGCAGGTACCATGATCGGATCAGCTTCACTGCAGACTGTAGATGGAGATACCATGTTTGGATCAGCTTTTACTGCAGATTGTTGATGCAGTTATCAGGTTTTGATCAGTTTCACTACAGATTGTAGATGCAGGTACCAGGTTTGGATCAGCACCACTGCAGATTGTAGATGCAGTTAACATGTTTTGATGAGCTACACTGCAGATTGTAGATGCAGTAACCAAGTCCAGATCAGCTTCACTGCAAATTGTAGACACAGATACCAAGTTTGGGTCAGCTTTAATGCAGATTGTAGATGCAGTTACCATGTTTTGATGAGCTACACTGCAGATTGTAGATGCAGTTACAAAGTTAGATTGGCTTCATTGCAGATTGTAGATACAATGTTTGATGAGCTACAGGGTAGATTGTAGAAGCAGTTACCAAGTTTAAAGCAGCTTCATTGCAGATTGTGGATGCAGGTACGATGTTTGGATCAGTTTCACTACAGATTGTAAATTGCAGGTACCAGATTTGGATCAGCTTTTACAGCTTGGCCCAAGTAGATATGTGATCCCTCTGCTGATTGTAGATGCAGCAACCATGTGTTGATGGGCTACACTGCAAATTGTAGATGCAGTAATCATGCTATGATCAGTTTCACTACCGATTGTAGATGCAGGTACCATGATTGGATCAGCATCACTGCAGAATGTAGATGCCGTAACCATTTATTGATTAGCTTCACTGCAGTTTGTAGAAGCAGTTACCATGCTTTGATAAGCTTCACAGTAGAACCAGTTAGGTTTTGATCAGCTTCACTGCAGACTGTAGATGCAGTAACCATGTTTTGATCAGCTTCACTGCAGATTGTAGATGCAGTTGACATGTTTGGATCAGCTTCACTGCAGTTTGTAGATGCAGTTACCAAGTTTAGATCAGCTTCACTGCAGATTGTAGATGCAGATACCAGGTTTGGATCAGCTTCTACTGCAGATTGTAGATGCAGTTACCATGTTTTGGTGAGCTATACTGCAAATTGTAGATGCAGTTATCAGGTTTTGATCAGCTTCACTGCAGTTTGTAAGTGCAGTTATGTTTTGATCAGCTTCACTGCAGATTATAGATGCGGTAATCATGTTATGATCAGTTTCACTACTGATTGTAGATGCAGGTGACATGCTTGGAACAGCTTCACTGCAGACTGTAGATGCAGTTATGTTTTGATCAGTTTCACTATAGTTTCTAGATGCAAGTAGCATGTTTGGATCAGCTCCACTGTGGATTGTAGATGCAGGGTACCATGTTTGGATCAGCTTTACTGTAGATTGTAGATGCAGTTACCATGTTTGGATAAGCTTCACTGCAGATTGTAGATGCAGGTACCATGTTAAGATCAGTTTCACTGTCGATTGCAGATGGAGGTCCCATGTTTGGATCAGCTTTACTGCAGATTGTAGGTGCAGATACCAGGTTTGGATCACCTTTTGCTGGAGATTGTAGATGCAGTTATAATGTTTTGATCAGTTTCACGGTCTACATGCTGAGCTATACAGCAAATTGTAGATGCAGTTACCAAATTTAGATCAGCTTCACTGCGCATTGTAGATGCAGTTACGATGTTTTAATGAGCTACACTGCAGATTCTAGATGCAGTTATCATTTTTTGATCAGTTTCACTACAGATTGTAGATGCAGTTAGCATGTTTGGATCAGCATCACTGCAGATTGTAGTAGCAGTTACTATGTTTGGATCAGCTCCACTACCAATTGTAGATGCAGGTACCAGGTTTGGATCAGCATCAATGCAGAATGTAGATGCAGTTATCATGTTTGGATCAGCTTCACTGCAGATTGTAGATGCAGTTAACATGTTGGGATCAGCTTCACTGCAGATTGCAGATGTAGTTATCATGTTATGATCAGTTTCACTACCGATTGTAGATGCAGGTGATATGTTTGGATCAGCTTCACTGCAGACTGTAGATGCAGTATCCAAGTTCAGATCAGCTTCACTGCAGATTGCAGATGCAGGTACCATGTTTGGGTCAGCTTAACTGCAGATTGTAGATGCAGGTACCATGTTTGGGTCAGCTTAACTGCAGCATGTAGATGCAGTAAACATATTTTGATCAGCTTCACTGCAGTTTGTAGATGCAATTACCATGTTTTGATCAGCTTCACTGTAGATTTTAGATCCAGTTATGTCTTGATCAGCTTCACTGCACATTGTAGATGCAGCAACCATGATTGGATCAGCTCCACTGCAGATTGTAGATGCAATAACCATGTTTGGATCAGCTGCACTGCAGATTGTAGATGCAATAACCATGTTTGGATCAGCTTCACTGCAGATTGTAGATGTAGTTATGTTATGATCAGTTTCACTACCGATTGTAGATGCAGGTACCATGATCGGATCAGCTTCACTGCAGACTGTAGATGGAGATACCATGTTTGGATCAGCTTTTACTGCAGATTGTTGATGCAGTTATCAGGTTTTGATCAGTTTCACTACAGATTGTAGATGCAGGTACCAGGTTTGGATCAGCACCACTGCAGATTGTAGATGCAGTTAACATGTTTTGATGAGCTACACTGCAGATTGTAGATGCAGTAACCAAGTCCAGATCAGCTTCACTGCAAATTGTAGACACAGATACCAAGTTTGGGTCAGCTTTAATGCAGATTGTAGATGCAGTTACCATGTTTTGATGAGCTACACTGCAGATTGTAGATGCAGTTACAAAGTTAGATTGGCTTCATTGCAGATTGTAGATACAATGTTTGATGAGCTACAGGGTAGATTGTAGAAGCAGTTACCAAGTTTAAAGCAGCTTCATTGCAGATTGTGGATGCAGGTACGATGTTTGGATCAGTTTCACTACAGATTGTAAATTGCAGGTACCAGATTTGGATCAGCTTTTACAGCTTGGCCCAGGTAGATATGTGATCCCTCTGCTGATTGTAGATGCAGCAACCATGTGTTGATGGGCTACACTGCAAATTGTAGATGCAGTAATCATGCTATGATCAGTTTCACTACCGATTGTAGATGCAGGTACCATGATTGGATCAGCATCACTGCAGAATGTAGATGCCGTAACCATTTATTGATTAGCTTCACTGCAGTTTGTAGAAGCAGTTACCATGCTTTGATAAGCTTCACAGTAGAACCAGTTAGGTTTTGATCAGCTTCACTGCAGACTGTAGATGCAGTAACCATGTTTTGATCAGCTTCACTGCAGATTGTAGATGCAGTTGACATGTTTGGATCAGCTTCACTGCAGTTTGTAGATGCAGTTACCAAGTTTAGATCAGCTTCACTGCAGATTGTAGATGCAGATACCAGGTTTGGATCAGCTTCTACTGCAGATTGTAGATGCAGTTACCATGTTTTGGTGAGCTATACTGCAAATTGTAGATGCAGTTATCAGGTTTTGATCAGCTTCACTGCAGTTTGTAAGTGCAGTTATGTTTTGATCAGCTTCACTGCAGATTATAGATGCGGTAATCATGTTATGATCAGTTTCACTACTGATTGTAGATGCAGGTGACATGCTTGGAACAGCTTCACTGCAGACTGTAGATGCAGTTATGTTTTGATCAGTTTCACTATAGTTTCTAGATGCAAGTAGCATGTTTGGATCAGCTCCACTGTGGATTGTAGATGCAGGGTACCATGTTTGGATCAGCTTTACTGTAGATTGTAGATGCAGTTACCATGTTTGGATAAGCTTCACTGCAGATTGTAGATGCAGGTACCATGTTAAGATCAGTTTCACTGTCGATTGCAGATGGAGGTCCCATGTTTGGATCAGCTTTACTGCAGATTGTAGGTGCAGATACCAGGTTTGGATCACCTTTTGCTGGAGATTGTAGATGCAGTTATAATGTTTTGATCAGTTTCACGGTCTACATGCTGAGCTATACAGCAAATTGTAGATGCAGTTACCAAATTTAGATCAGCTTCACTGCGCATTGTAGATGCAGTTACGATGTTTTAATGAGCTACACTGCAGATTCTAGATGCAGTTATCATTTTTTGATCAGTTTCACTACAGATTGTAGATGCAGTTAGCATGTTTGGATCAGCATCACTGCAGATTGTAGTAGCAGTTACTATGTTTGGATCAGCTCCACTACCAATTGTAGATGCAGGTACCAGGTTTGGATCAGCATCAATGCAGAATGTAGATGCAGTTATCATGTTTGGATCAGCTTCACTGCAGATTGTAGATGCAGTTAACATGTTGGGATCAGCTTCACTGCAGATTGCAGATGTAGTTATCATGTTATGATCAGTTTCACTACCGATTGTAGATGCAGGTGATATGTTTGGATCAGCTTCACTGCAGACTGTAGATGCAGTATCCAAGTTCAGATCAGCTTCACTGCAGATTGCAGATGCAGGTACCATGTTTGGGTCAGCTTAACTGCAGATTGTAGATGCAGGTACCATGTTTGGGTCAGCTTAACTGCAGCATGTAGATGCAGTAAACATATTTTGATCAGCTTCACTGCAGTTTGTAGATGCAATTACCATGTTTTGATCAGCTTCACTGTAGATTTTAGATCCAGTTATGTCTTGATCAGCTTCACTGCACATTGTTGATGCAGCAACCATGATTGGATCAGCTCCACTGCAGATTGTAGATGCAATAACCATGTTGGATCAGCTTCACTGCAGATTGTAGATGCAATAACCATGTTTGGATCAGCTTCACTGCAGATTGTAGATGCAGTTATGTTATGATCAGTTTCACTACCGATTGTAGATGCAGGTACCATGATCGGATCAGCTTCACTGCAGACTGTAGATGGAGATACCATGTTTGGATCAGCTTTTACTGCAGAATGTTGATGCAGTTATCAGGTTTTGATCAGTTTCACTACAGATTGTAGATGCAGGTACCAGGTTTGGATCAGCACCACTGCAGATTGTAGATGCAGTAACCAAGTCCAGATCAGCTTCACTGCAAATTGTAGACACAGATACCAAGTTTGGGTCAGCTTTAATGCAGATTGTAGATGCAGTTACAAAGTTAGATTGGCTTCATTGCAGATTGTAGACACAATGTTTGATGAGCTACAGGGTAGATTGTAGAAGCAGTTACCAAGTTTAAAGCAGCTTCATTGCAGATTGTGGATGCAGGTACGATGTTTGGATCAGTTTCACTACAGATTGTAAATTGCAGGTACCAGATTTGGATCAGCTTTTACAGCTTGGCCCAGGTAGATATGTGATCCCTCTGCTGATTGTAGATGCAGCAACCATGTGTTGATGAGCTACACTGCAAATTGTAGATGCAGTAATCATGCTATGATCAGTTTCACTACCGATTGTAGATGCAGGTACCATGATCGGATCAGCTTCACTGCAGACTGTAGATGGAGATACCATGTTTGGATCAGCTTTTACTGCAGATTGTTGA
This sequence comes from Alitta virens, assembly GCA_932294295.1. NCBI lineage: Eukaryota > Metazoa > Annelida > Polychaeta > Phyllodocida > Nereididae > Alitta > Alitta virens. Next base: position 11,411,004 of record OW028579.1, on the reverse strand, counting down.
TGCAGTTATCAGGTTTTGATCAGTTTCACTACAGATTGTAGATGCAGGTACCATGTTAAGATCAGCTTCATTGTACAATGTAGATGCAGTTATCATGTTTAGTTAAGCTTCACTGCAGATTGTAGATGCAGTTACCAGGATTGGATCAGCTTTTACTGCAGATTGTAGATGCAGTTGCCATGTTTTGATGAGCTACACTGCAAATTGTAGATGCAGTTATCAGGCTTTGATCAGCTTCTCTGCTGTTTGTAGATGCAGTTACAATGTTTTGTTCAGCTTCACTGCAGATTGTAGATCCAGTTATGTTTTGATCAGCTTCACTGCAGATTGTAGATGCAGGTACCATGTTTGGATCAGCTTCACTGCAGATTGTAGATGCAGGTACCATGTTTGGATAAGCTACACTGCAGATTGTAGAAGCACATACCAGGTTTGGATCGGCTTTTACTGCAGATTGTAGATGCAGTTACCATGTTTTGATGAGATATACTGCAGATTGTAGATGCAGTTATCAGGTTTTGATCAGCTTCACTGCAGTTGGTAGATGCAGTTACCATGTTTTGATCAGCTTCACTGCAGATTGTAGATGCAGCAACCATGTTTGGATCAGCTTCACTGCAGATTGTAGATGCAGTTACCATGTTTTGATGAGCTACCCTGCAGATTGTAGATGCAGTAACCAAATTTAGATCAGCTTCACTGCAGATTGTAGATGCAGTTAACATGTTTTGATCAGTTTCACTACCGATTGTAGATGCAGTAACCAAGATCAGATCAGCTTCACCACAGATTGTAGATGGAGGTACCGTGTTTTGATGAGCTACACGGTAGATTGTAGATGAAGGTACCATGTTTGGATCAGCGTCACTACAGATTGCAGATGCAGGTCCCATGTTTGGATCAGCTTCACTGTGGATTGTAGATTCAGTTACCATGTTTTGATGAGCTTTACTTCACATTGTAGATGCAGTTATCAAGTTTTGATCAGTTTCACTACAGATTGTAGATGCAGGTACCATGTTAAGATCAGCTTCACTGCAGATTGCAGATGCAGTTACCATGTTTGGATCAGCTCCACAACCGATTGTAGATACAGTTACCATGTTTAGATGAGCTTCACTGTAGATCCAGTTAGGTTATGATCAGCTTCAATGGAGATTGTAGATGCAGCAACCATGTTTGGATCAGCTTCACTGCAGATTGTAGATGCAGTAACCAAGTTCAGATCAGCTTCACCGCAGATTGTAGATGCAGGTACCGTGTTTGGATCAGCTTCACTGCAGATTGTAGATGCAGGTACTATGTTTGTATCAGCTTCACTGCAGATTGTAGATGCAGTTACCATGTACGGATCAGCTTCACTGCAGATTCTAGATGCAGTTATCATGTCATGATCAGTTTCACTACCTATTGTAGATGCAGGTACCATGTTTGGTTCAGCGTCACTGCTGATTGTAGATGCAGTTACCATGTTTGGATCAGCTTCACTGCATATTGCAGATGCAGTTATCATGTTATGATCAGTTTTACTACCGATTGTAGATGCAGTTACCATTATTGGATCAGCTTCACTGTAGATTGTAGATGCAGGTCCCATGTTTGGATCAGCTTCACTGCAGATTGTAGATGCAGGTACCATGTTTGGATCAGCTTCACTGCAGATTGTAGAGGCAGTTAACATATTTGGATCAGTTTCTCTGCAGATTGTAGATGCAGTAACCAAGTTCAGATCAGCTTCACTGCAGATTGTAGATGTAGTTATCAGGTTTTGATCAGTTTCACTACAGGTTTTTACCATGTTAAGATCAGCTTCACTGTACATTGTAGATGCAGTTACCAAGTTCAAATCAGCTTCACTGCAGATTGTAGGTGCAGTTACCATGATTTGATGAGCTTCACTGGATTGTAGATGCAGTAACCATGTTTTGATGAGCTTCACTGTAGATAAAGTTAGGTTTTGATCAGCTGCACTGCAGATTTAGATCCAGTTATGTTTTGATCAGGTTCACTGCAGAATGTAGATGCAGCAACCATATTTGCATCAGCTTTACTGCAGATTGTAGATGCAGGTACCAGGTTTGGATCAGCTTCACTGCAGATTGCAGATGTAGTTATCATGTTATGATCAGTTTCACTACCGATTGTAGATGCAGGTGATATGTTTGGATCAGCTTCACTGCAGACTGTAGATGCAGGTACCATGTTTGGGTCAGCTTAACTGCAGATTGTAGATGCAGGTACCATGTTTGGGTCAGCTTAACTGCAGCATGTAGATGCAGTAAACATATTTTGATCAGCTTCACTGCAGTTTGTAGATGCAATTACCATGTTTTGATCAGCTTCACTATAGATTTTAGATCCAGTTATGTTTTGATCAGCTTCACTGCACATTGTAGATGCAGCAACCATGTTTGGATCAGCTCCACTGCAGATTGTAGATGCAATAACCATGTTTGGATCAGCTGCACTGCAGATTGTAGATGCAATAACCATGTTTGGATCAGCTTCACTGCAGATTGTAGATGTAGTTATGTTATGATCAGTTTCACTACCGATTGTAGATGCAGGTACCATGATCGGATCAGCTTCACTGCAGACTGTAGATGGAGATACCATGTTTGGATCAGCTTTTACTGCAGATTGTTGATGCAGTTATCAGGTTTTGATCAGTTTCACTACAGATTGTAGATGCAGGTACCAGGTTTGGATCAGCACCACTGCAGATTGTAGATGCAGTTAACATGTTTTGATGAGCTACACTGCAGATTGTAGATGCAGTAACCAAGTCCAGATCAGCTTCACTGCAAATTGTAGACACAGATACCAAGTTTGGGTCAGCTTTAATGCAGATTGTAGATGCAGTTACCATGTTTTGATGAGCTACACTGCAGATTGTAGATGCAGTTACAAAGTTAGATTGGCTTCATTGCAGATTGTAGATACAATGTTTGATGAGCTACAGGGTAGATTGTAGAAGCAGTTACCAAGTTTAAAGCAGCTTCATTGCAGATTGTGGATGCAGGTACGATGTTTGGATCAGTTTCACTACAGATTGTAAATTGCAGGTACCAGATTTGGATCAGCTTTTACAGCTTGGCCCAGGTAGATATGTGATCCCTCTGCTGATTGTAGATGCAGCAACCATGTGTTGATGGGCTACACTGCAAATTGTAGATGCAGTAATCATGCTATGATCAGTTTCACTACCGATTGTAGATGCAGGTACCATGATTGGATCAGCATCACTGCAGAATGTAGATGCCGTAACCATTTATTGATTAGCTTCACTGCAGTTTGTAGAAGCAGTTACCATGCTTTGATAAGCTTCACAGTAGAACCAGTTAGGTTTTGATCAGCTTCACTGCAGACTGTAGATGCAGTAACCATGTTTTGATCAGCTTCACTGCAGATTGTAGATGCAGTTGACATGTTTGGATCAGCTTCACTGCAGTTTGTAGATGCAGTTACCAAGTTTAGATCAGCTTCACTGCAGATTGTAGATGCAGATACCAGGTTTGGATCAGCTTCTACTGCAGATTGTAGATGCAGTTACCATGTTTTGGTGAGCTATACTGCAAATTGTAGATGCAGTTATCAGGTTTTGATCAGCTTCACTGCAGTTTGTAAGTGCAGTTATGTTTTGATCAGCTTCACTGCAGATTATAGATGCGGTAATCATGTTATGATCAGTTTCACTACTGATTGTAGATGCAGGTGACATGCTTGGAACAGCTTCACTGCAGACTGTAGATGCAGTTATGTTTTGATCAGTTTCACTATAGTTTCTAGATGCAAGTAGCATGTTTGGATCAGCTCCACTGTGGATTGTAGATGCAGGGTACCATGTTTGGATCAGCTTTACTGTAGATTGTAGATGCAGTTACCATGTTTGGATAAGCTTCACTGTAGATTGTAGATGCAGGTACCATGTTAAGATCAGTTTCACTGTCGATTGCAGATGGAGGTCCCATGTTTGGATCAGCTTTACTGCAGATTGTAGGTGCAGATACCAGGTTTGGATCACCTTTTGCTGGAGATTGTAGATGCAGTTATAATGTTTTGATCAGTTTCACGGTCTATTGTAGATGCAGGTCCCATGTTTGGATCAGCTTCACTGCAGATTGTAGATGCAGTTACCATGTTTTGATGAGCTACACTGCAGATTGTAGACGCAGTTACCAAATTTAGATCAGCTTCACTGCGGATTGTAGATGCAGTTATGATGCTTTAATGGGCAACACTACAGATTGTAGATGCAGGTATCATGTTTGGATCAGCATCACCTGAGATTTTAGAAGAAGTTACTATGTTTGGATCAGCTCCACTACCGATTGTAGATGCAGGCACCAGGTTTGGATCAGCATCAATGCAGAATGTAGATGCAGTTACCATGCATTGATAAGCTTCACTTTAGATCTAGTTAGGTTTTGATCAGCTTCACTGCAGATTGTAGATGCAGCAACCATGTTTCGATCAGCTTCACTGCAGATTGTAGATGCAGTTAACATGTTGGGTTCAGCTTCACTGCAGATTGTAGATGCAGTACCTATATTTGGATCAGCTTCACTGCAGATTGTAGATGCAGGTTATAATGTTTTGATCAGTTTCACAACAGACGGTAGATGCAGGTCCCATGTTTGGATCAGCTTCACTGTCGATTGTAGATGCAGGTCCCATGTTTGGATCAGCTACACTGAAGATCGTGGATGCAGTTGCCATGTTTTGATGAGTTACACTGCAGTTTGTAGATGCCGTTATCATTTTTTGATCAGTTTCACTACAGATTGTAGATGCAGGTCCCATGTTTCGATCAGCTTCACTGTTGATTGTAGATGCAGGTCCCATGTTTGGATCAGCTTCGCTGAAGATCGTGTATGCAGTTGCCATGTTTTGATGAGTTACACTGCAGATTGTAGATGCCGTTATCATGTCTGGATCAGCTTCACTGCAGTGTGTAGATGCAGGTACTATGTTTGGATCAGCTTCACTGCAGAATGTAGATGCATTAACCATATTTTGATCAGCTTCACTGCAGTTTGTAGATGCAGTTACCATGTTTTGATCAGCTTCACTGCAGATTGTAGATCCAGTTATGTTTTGATCAGGTTCACTGCAGATTGTAGATGAAGCAACCATGTTTGCATCAGCTTTACTGCAGATTGTAGATGCAGTTACCATGTTTGGATCAGCTTTACTGCAGATAGTAAATGCAGTTATGTTATGATCAGTTTCACTACCTATTTTAGATGCAGGTACCATGATTGGATCAGCATCACTGCAGAATGTAGATGCCGTAACCATATTTTGATCAGCTTCACTGCAGTTTGTAGATGCAGTTACCATGCTTTGATGAGCTTCACAGTAGATCCAGTTAGGTTCTGATCAGCTTCACTGTAGATTTTAGATGCAGCAACCATGTTTGGATCAGCTTCACTGCATATTGTAGATGCAGTTAACATGTTTGGATCAGCGTCACTGCAGTTTGTAGATGCAGTTACCAAGTTTAGATCAGCTTCACTGCAGAATGTAAATGCAGATACCAGGTTTGGATCAGCTTTTACTGCAGATTGTAGATGCAGTTACCATGTTTTGGTGAGCTATACAGCAAATTGTAGATGCAGTTACCAAATTTAGATCAGCTTCACTGCGCATTGTAGATGCAGTTACGATGTTTTAATGAGCTACACTGCAGATTCTAGATGCAGTTATCATTTTTTGATCAGTTTCACTACAGATTGTAGATGCAGTTAGCATGTTTGGATCAGCATCACTGCAGATTGTAGTAGCAGTTACTATGTTTGGATCAGCTCCACTACCAATTGTAGATGCAGGTACCAGGTTTGGATCAGCATCAATGCAGAATGTAGATGCAGTTATCATGTTTGGATCAGCTTCACTGCAGATTGTAGATGCAGTTAACATGTTGGGATCAGCTTCACTGCAGATTGCAGATGTAGTTATCATGTTAGGATCAGTTTCACTACCGATTGTAGATGCAGGTGATATGTTTGGATCAGCTTCACTGCAGACTGTAGATGCAGTATCCAAGTTCAGATCAGCTTCACTGCAGATTGCAGATGCAGGTACCATGTTTGGGTCAGCTTAACTGCAGATTGTAGATGCAGGTACCATGTTTGGGTCAGCTTAACTGCAGCATGTAGATGCAGTAAACATATTTTGATCAGCTTCACTGCAGTTTGTGGATGCAATTACCATGTTTTGATCAGCTTCACTGTAGATTTTAGATCCAGTTATGTCTTGATCAGCTTCACTGCACATTGTAGATGCAGCAACCATGATTGGATCAGCTCCACTGCAGATTGTAGATGCAATAACCATGTTGGATCAGCTTCACTGCAGATTGTAGATGCAATAACCATGTTTGGATCAGCTTCACTGCAGATTGTAGATGCAGTTATGTTATGATCAGTTTCACTACCGATTGTAGATGCAGGTACCATGATCGGATCAGCTTCACTGCAGACTGTAGATGGAGATACCATGTTTGGATCAGCTTTTACTGCAGATTGTTGATGCAGTTATCAGGTTTTGATCAGTTTCACTACAGATTGTAGATGCAGGTACCAGGTTTGGATCAGCACCACTGCAGATTGTAGATGCAGTAACCAAGTCCAGATCAGCTTCACTGCAAATTGTAGACACAGATACCAAGTTTGGGTCAGCTTTAATGCAGATTGTAGATGCAGTTACAAAGTTAGATTGGCTTCATTGCAGATTGTAGACACAATGTTTGATGAGCTACAGGGTAGATTGTAGAAGCAGTTACCAAGTTTAAAGCAGCTTCATTGCAGATTGTGGATGCAGGTACGATGTTTGGATCAGTTTCACTACAGATTGTAAATTGCAGGTACCAGATTTGGATCAGCTTTTACAGCTTGGCCCAGGTAGATATGTGATCCCTCTGCTGATTGTAGATGCAGCAACCATGTGTTGATGAGCTACACTGCAAATTGTAGATGCAGTAATCATGCTATGATCAGTTTCACTACCGATTGTAGATGCAGGTACCATGATCGGATCAGCTTCACTGCAGACTGTAGATGGAGATACCATGTTTGGATCAGCTTTTACTGCAGATTGTTGATGCAGTTATCAGGTTTTGATCAGTTTCACTACAGATTGTAGATGCAGGTACCATGTTAAGATCAGCTTCATTGTACAATGTAGATGCAGTTATCATGTTTAGTTAAGCTTCACTGCAGATTGTAGATGCAGTTACCAGGATTGGATCAGCTTTTACTGCAGATTGTAGATGCAGTTGCCATGTTTTGATGAGCTACACTGCAAATTGTAGATGCAGTTATCAGGCTTTGATCAGCTTCTCTGCTGTTTGTAGATGCAGTTACAATGTTTTGTTCAGCTTCACTGCAGATTGTAGATCCAGTTATGTTTTGATCAGCTTCACTGCAGATTGTAGATGCAGGTACCATGTTTGGATCAGCTTCACTGCAGATTGTAGATGCAGGTACCATGTTTGGATAAGCTACACTGCAGATTGTAGAAGCACATACCAGGTTTGGATCGGCTTTTACTGCAGATTGTAGATGCAGTTACCATGTTTTGATGAGATATACTGCAGATTGTAGATGCAGTTATCAGGTTTTGATCAGCTTCACTGCAGTTGGTAGATGCAGTTACCATGTTTTGATCAGCTTCACTGCAGATTGTAGATGCAGCAACCATGTTTGGATCAGCTTCACTGCAGATTGTAGATGCAGTTACCATGTTTTGATGAGCTACCCTGCAGATTGTAGATGCAGTAACCAAATTTAGATCAGCTTCACTGCAGATTGTAGATGCAGTTAACATGTTTTGATCAGTTTCACTACCGATTGTAGATGCAGTAACCAAGATCAGATCAGCTTCACCACAGATTGTAGATGGAGGTACCGTGTTTTGATGAGCTACACGGTAGATTGTAGATGAAGGTACCATGTTTGGATCAGCGTCACTACAGATTGCAGATGCAGGTCCCATGTTTGGATCAGCTTCACTGTGGATTGTAGATTCAGTTACCATGTTTTGATGAGCTTTACTTCACATTGTAGATGCAGTTATCAAGTTTTGATCAGTTTCACTACAGATTGTAGATGCAGGTACCATGTTAAGATCAGCTTCACTGCAGATTGCAGATGCAGTTACCATGTTTGGATCAGCTCCACAACCGATTGTAGATACAGTTACCATGTTTAGATGAGCTTCACTGTAGATCCAGTTAGGTTATGATCAGCTTCAATGGAGATTGTAGATGCAGCAACCATGTTTGGATCAGCTTCACTGCAGATTGTAGATGCAGGTACCGTGTTTGGATCAGCTTCACTGCAGATTGTAGATGCAGGTACTATGTTTGTATCAGCTTCACTGCAGATTGTAGATGCAGTTGCCATGTACGGATCAGCTTCACTGCAGATTCTAGATGCAGTTATCATGTCATGATCAGTTTCACTACCTATTGTAGATGCAGGTACCATGTTTGGATAAGCTTCACCATAGATTGTAGATGCAGGTACCATGTTTGCATCAGCTTTACTGCAGATTGTAGATGCAGTTGTCATGTTTGGATCAGCTCCACTGCAGCTTGTAGATACAGTTACCAAGGTTAGATCAACTTCACTGTGGATTGTAGATGTAGGTACCGTGTTTTGATGAGCTACAGGGTAGATTGTAGATGCAGCTACCATGTTTGGATCAGCTTCACTGCAGATTGTAGATGCAGTTATAATGTTTTGATCAGTTTCACTACCTATTTTAGATGCAGGTACCATGATTGGATCAGCATCACTGCAGAATGTAGATGCCGTAACAATATTTTGATCAGCTTCACTGCAGTTTGTAAATGCAGTTACCATGCTTTGATGAGCTTCACAGTAGATCCAGTTAGGTTCTGATCAGCTTCACTGTAGATTTTAGATGCAGCAACCATGTTTGGATCAGCTTCACTGCATATTGTAGATGCAGTTAACATGTTTGGATCAGCATCACTGCAAAATGTAGATGCCGTAACAATATTTTGATCAGCTTCACTGCAGTTTGTAGATGCAGTTACCATGCTTTGATGAGCTTCACAGTAGATCCAGTTAGGTTCTGATCAGCTTCACTGTAGATGTTAGATGCAGCAACCATGTTTGGATCAGCTTCACTGCCTATTGTAGATGCAGTTAACATGTTTGGATCAGCGTCACTGCAGTTTGTAGATGCAGTTACCAAGTTTAGATCAGCTTCACTGCAGAATGTAAATGCAGATACCAGGTTTGGATCAGCTTTTACTGCAGATTGTAGATGCAGTTACCATGTTTTGGTGAGCTATACAGCAAATTGTAGATGCAGTTACCAAATTTAGATCAGCTTCACTGCGCATTGTAGATGCAGTTACGATGTTTTAATGAGCTACACTGCAGATTCTAGATGCAGTTATCATTTTTTGATCAGTTTCACTACAGATTGTAGATGCAGTTAGCATGTTTGGATCAGCATCACTGCAGATTGTAGTAGCAGTTACTATGTTTGGATCAGCTCCACTACCGATTGTAGATGCAGGTACCAGGTTTGGATCAGCATCAATGCAGAATGTAGATGCAGTTATCATGTTTGGATCAGCTTCACTGCAGATTGTAGATGCAGTTAACATGTTGGGATCAGCTTCACTGCAGATTGCAGATGTAGTTATCATGTTATGATCAGTTTCACTACCGATTGTAGATGCAAGTGATATGTTTGGATCAGCTTCACTGCAGACTGTAGATGCAGTATCCAAGTTCAGATCAGCTTCACTGCAGATTGTAGATGCAGGTACCATGTTTGGGTCAGCTTAACTGCAGATTGTAGATGCAGGTACCATGTTTGGGTCAGCTTAACTGCAGCATGTTGATGCAGTAAACATATTTTGATCAGCTTCACTGCAGTTTGTAGATGCAATTACCATGTTTTGATCAGCTTCACTGTAGATTTTAGATCCAGTTATGTTTTGATCAGCTTCACTGCACATTGTAGATGCAGCAACCATGTTTGGATCAGCTCCACTGCAGATTTTAGATGCAATAACCATGTTTGGATCAGCTTCACTGCAGATTGTAGATGCAGTTATGTTATGATCAGTTTCACTACCGATTGTAGATGCAGGTACCATGATCGGATCAGCTTCACTGCAGACTGTAGATGGAGATACCATGTTTGGATCAGCTTTTACTGCAGATTGTTGATGCAGTTATCAGGTTTTGATCAGTTTCACTACAGATTGTAGATGCAGGTACCAGGTTTGGATCAGCACCACTGCAGATTGTAGATGCAGTTAACATGTTTTGATGAGCTACACTGCAGATTGTAGATGCAGTAACCAAGTCCAGATCAGCTTCACTGCAAATTGTAGACAAAGATGCCAAGTTTGGGTCAGCTTTAATGCAGATTGTAGATGCAGTTACCATGTTTTGATGAGCTACACTGCAGATTGTAGATGCAGTTACAAAGTTAGATTGGCTTCATTGCAGATTGTAGATACAATGTTTGATGAGCTACAGGGTAGATTGTAGAAGCAGTTACCAAGTTTAAAGCAGCTTCATTGCAGATTGTGGATGCAGGTACGATGTTTGGATCAGTTTCACTACAGATTGTAAATTGCAGGTACCAGATTTGGATCAGCTTTTACAGCATGGCCCAGGTAGATATGTGATCCCTCTGCTGATTGTAGATGCAGCAACCATGTGTTGATGAGCTACACTGCAAATTGTAGATGCAGTAATCATGCTATGATCAGTTTCACTACCGATTGTAGATGCAGGTACCATGATCGGATCAGCTTCACTGCAGACTGTAGATGGAGATACCATGTTTGGATCAGCTTTTACTGCAGATTGTTGATGCAGTTATCAGGTTTTGATCAGTTTCACTACAGATTGTAGATGCAGGTACCATGTTAAGATCAGCTTCATTGTACAATGTAGATGCAGTTATCATGTTTGGTTAAGCTTCACTGCAGATTGTAGATGCAGTTACCAGGATTGGATCAGCTTTTACTGCAGATTGTAGATGCAGTTGCCATGTTTTGATGAGCTACACTGCAAATTGTAGATGCAGTTATCAGGTTTTGATCAGCTTCTCTGCTGTTTGTAGATGCAGTTACAATGTTTTGTTCAGCTTCACTGCAGATTGTAGATGCATTTACTATGTTTGGATCAGCTCCACTACCAATTGTAGATGCAGGTACCAGGTTTGGATCAGCATCAATGCGGAATGTAGATGCAGTTATCATGTTTGGATCAGCTTCACTGCAGATTGTAGATGCAGTTAACATGTTGGGATCAGCTTCACTGCAGTTTGTAGATGCAGTTACCATGCTTTGATGAGCTTCACAGTAGATCCAGTTAGGTTCTGACCAGCTTCACTGTAGATTTTAGATGCAGCAACCATGTTTGGATCAGCTTCACTGCATATTGTAGATGCAGTTAACATGTTTGGATCAGCGTCACTGCAGTTTGTAGATGCAGTTACCAAGTTTAGATCAGCTTCACTGCAGAATGTAAATGCAGATACCAGGTTTGGATCAGCTTTTACTGCAGATTGTAGATGCAGTTACCATGTTTTGGTGAGCTATACAGCAAATTGTAGATGCAGTTACCAAATTTAGATCAGCTTCACTGCGCATTGTAGATGCAGTTACGATGTTTTAATGAGCTACACTGCAGATTCTAGATGCAGTTATCATTTTTTGATCAGTTTCACTACAGATTGTAGATGCAGTTAGCATGTTTGGATCAGCATCACTGCAGATTGTAGTAGCAGTTACTATGTTTGGATCAGCTCCACTACCAATTGTAGATGCAGGTACCAGGTTTGGATCAGCATCAATGCAGAATGTAGATGCAGTTATCATGTTTGGATCAGCTTCACTGCAGATTGTAGATGCAGTTAACATGTTGGGATCAGCTTCACTGCAGATTGCAGATGTAGTTATCATGTTATGATCAGTTTCACTACCGATTGTAGATGCAGGTGATATGTTTGGATCAGCTTCACTGCAGACTGTAGATGCAGTATCCAAGTTCAGATCAGCTTCACTGCAGATTGCAGATGCAGGTACCATGTTTGGGTCAGCTTAACTGCAGATTGTAGATGCAGGTACCATGTTTGGGTCAGCTTAACTGCAGCATGTAGATGCAGTAAACATATTTTGATGAGCTTCACTGCAGTTTGTGGATGCAATTACCATGTTTTGATCAGCTTCACTGTAGATTTTAGATCCAGTTATGTCTTGATCAGCTTCACTGCACATTGTAGATGCAGCAACCATGATTGGATCAGCTCCACTGCAGATTGTAGATGCAATAACCATGTTGGATCAGCTTCACTGCAGATTGTAGATGCAATAACCATGTTTGGATCAGCTTCACTGCAGATTGTAGATGCAGTTATGTAATGATCAGTTTCACTACCGATTGTAGATGCAGGTACCATGATCGGATCAGCTTCACTGCAGACTGTAGATGCAGGTACCAGGTTTGGATCAGCACCACTGCAGATTGTAGATGCAGTTAACATGTTTTGATGAGCTACACTGCAGATTGTAGATGCAGTAACCAAGTCCAGATCAGCTTCACTGCAAATTGTAGACACAGATACCAAGTTTGGGTCAGCTTTAATGCAGATTGTTGATGCAGTTACCATGTTTTGATGAGCTACACTGCAGATTGTAGATGCAGTTACAAAGTTAGATTGGCTTCATTGCAGATTGTAGATACAATGTTTGATGAGCTACAGGGTAGATTGTAGAAGCAGTTACCAAGTTTAAAGCAGCTTCATTGCAGATTGTGGATGCAGGTACGATGTTTGGATCAGTTTCACTACAGATTGTAAATTGCAGGTACCAGATTTGGATCAGCTTTTACAGCTTGGCCCAGGTAGATATGTGATCCCTCTGCTGATTGTAGATGCAGCAACCATGTGTTGATGAGCTACACTGCAAATTGTAGATGCAGTAATCATGCTATGATCAGTTTCACTACCGATTGTAGATGCAGGTACCATGATCGGATCAGCTTCACTGCAGACTGTAGATGGAGATACCATGTTTGGATCAGCTTTTACTGCAGATTGTTGATGCAGTTATCAGGTTTTGATCAGTTTCACTACAGATTGTAGATGCAGGTACCATGTTAAGATCAGCTTCATTGTACAATGTAGATGCAGTTATCATGTTTGGTTAAGCTTCACTGCAGATTGTAGATGCAGTTACCAGGATTGGATCAGCTTTTACTGCAGATTGTAGATGCAGTTGCCATGTTTTGATGAGCTACACTGCAAATTGTAGATGCAGTTATCAGGCTTTGATCAGCTTCTCTGCTGTTTGTAGATGCAGTTACAATGTTTTGTTCAGCTTCACTGCAGATTGTAGATCCAGTTATGTTTTGATCAGCTTCACTGCAGATTGTAGATGCAGGTACCATGTTTGGATCAGCTTCACTGCAGATTGTATATGCAGGTACCATGTTTGGATAAGCTACACTGCAGATTGTAGAAGCACATACCAGGTTTGGATCGGCTTTTACTGCAGATTGTAGATGCAGTTACCATGTTTTGATGAGATATACTGCAGATTGTAGATGCAGTTATCAGGTTTTGATCAGCTTCACTGCAGTTGGTAGATGCAGTTACCATGTTTTGATCAGCTTCACTGCAGATTGTAGATGCAGCAACCATGTTTGGATCAGCTTCACTGCAGATTGTAGATGCAGTTACCATGTTTTGATGAGCTACCCTGCAGATTGTAGATGCAGTAACCAAATTTAGATCAGCTTCACTGCAGATTGTAGATGCAGTTAACATGTTTTGATCAGTTTCACTACCGATTGTAGATGCAGTAACCAAGATCAGATCAGCTTCACCACAGATTGTAGATGGAGGTACCGTGTTTTGATGAGCTACACGGTAGATTGTAGATGAAGGTACCATGTTTGGATCAGCGTCACTACAGATTGCAGATGCAGGTCCCATGTTTGGATCAGCTTCACTGTGGATTGTAGATTCAGTTACCATGTTTTGATGAGCTTTACTTCACATTGTAGATGCAGTTATCAAGTTTTGATCAGTTTCACTACAGATTGTAGATGCAGGTACCATGTTAAGATCAGCTTCACTGCAGATTGCAGATGCAGTTACCATGTTTGGATCAGTTCCACAACCGATTGTAGATACAGTTACCATGTTTAGATGAGCTTCACTGTAGATCCAGTTAGGTTATGATCAGCTTCAATGGAGATTGTAGATGCAGCAACCATGTTTGGATCAGCTTCACTGCAGATTGTAGATGCAATAACCAAGTTCAGATCAGCTTCACCGCAGATTGTAGATGCAGGTACCGTGTTTGGATCAGCTTCACTGCAGATTGTAGATGCAGGTACTATGTTTGTATCAGCTTCACTGCAGATTGTAGATGCAGTTACCATGTATGGATCAGCTTCACTGCAGATTCTAGATGCAGTTATCATGTCATGATCAGTTTCACTACCTATTGTAGATGCAGGTACCATGTTTGGATAAGCTTCACCATAGATTGTAGATGCAGGTACCATGTTTGCATCAGCTTTACTGCAGATTGTAGATGCAGTTGTCATGTTTGGATCAGCTCCACTGCAGCTTGTAGATACAGTTACCAAGGTTAGATCAACTTCACTGTGGATTGTAGATGTAGTTACCGTGTTTTGATGAGCTACAGGGTAGATTGTAGATGCAGCTACCATGTTTGGATCAGCTTCACTGCAGATTGTAGATGCAGTTATAATGTTTTGATCATTTTTACTACCTATTTTAGATGCAGGTACCGTGATTGGATCAGCATCACTGCAGAATGTAGATGCCGTAACAATATTTTGATCAGCTTCACTGCAGTTTGTAGATGCAGTTACCATGCTTTGATGAGCTTCACAGTAGATCCAGTTAGGTTCTGATCAGCTTCACTGTAGATTTTAGATGCAGCAACCATGTTTGGATCAGCTTCACTGCCTATTGTAGATGCAGTTAACATGTTTGGATCAGCGTCACTGCAGTTTGTAGATGCAGTTACCAAGTTTAGATCAGCTTCACTGCAGAATGTAAATGCAGATACCAGGTTTGGATCAGCTTTTACTGCAGATTGTAGATGCAGTTACCATGTTTTGGTGAGCTATACAGCAAATTGTAGATGCAGTTACCAAATTTAGATCAGCTTCACTGCGCATTGTAGATGCAGTTACGATGTTTTAATGAGCTACACTGCAGATTCTAGATGCAGTTATCATTTTTTGATCAGTTTCACTACAGATTGTAGATGCAGTTAGCATGTTTGGATCAGCATCACTGCAGATTGTAGTAGCAGTTACTATGTTTGGATCAGCTCCACTACCGATTGTAGATGCAGGTACCAGGTTTGGATCAGCATCAATGGAGAATGTAGATGCAGTTATCATGTTTGGATCAGCTTCCCTGCAGATTGTAGATGCAGTTAACATGTTGGGATCAGCTTCACTGCAGATTGCAGATGTAGTTATCATGTTATGATCAGTTTCACTACCGATTGTAGATGCAAGTGATATGTTTGGATCAGCTTCACTGCAGATTGTAGATGCAGGTACCATGTTTGGGTTAGCTTAACTGCAGATTGTAGATGCAGGTACCATGTTTGGGTCAGCTTAACTGCAGCATGTTGATGCAGTAAACATATTTTGATCAGCTTCACTGCAGTTTGTAGATGCAATTACCATGTTTTGATCAGCTTCACTGTAGATTTTAGATCCAGTTATGTTTTGATCAGCTTCACTGCACATTGTAGATGCAGCAACCATGTTTGGATCAGCTCCACTGCAGATTGTAGATGCAATAACCATGTTTGGATCAGCTTCACTGCAGATTGTAGATGCAATAACCATGTTTGGATCAGCTTCACTGCAGATTGTAGATGCAGTTATGTTATGATCAGTTTCACTACAGATTGTAGATGCAGGTACCATGATCGGATCAGCTTCACTGCAGACTGTAGATGGAGATACCATGTTTGGATCAGCTTTTACTGCAGATTGTTGATGCAGTTATCAGGTTTTGATCAGTTTCACTACAGATTGTAGATGCAGGTACCAGGTTTGGATCAGCACCACTACAGATTGTAGATGCAGTTAACATGTTTTGATGAGCTACCCTGCAGATTGTAGATGCAGTAACCAAATTTAGATCAGCTTCACTGCGGATTGTAGATGCAGTTAACATGTTTTGATCAGTTTCACTACCGATTGTAGATGCAGTAACCATGATCAGATCAGCTTCACCACAGATTGTAGATGGAGGTACTGTGTTTTGATGAGCTACACGGTAGATTGTAGTTGAAGGTACCATGTTTGGATCAGCGTCACTACAGATTGCAGATGCAGGTCCCATGTTTGGATCAGCTTCACTGTGGATTGTAGATTCAGTTACCATGTTTTGATGAGCTTTACTTCAGATTGTAGATGCAGTTATCAAGTTTTGATCAGTTTCACTACAGATTGTAGATGCAGGTACCATGTTAAGATCAGCTTCACTGCAGATTGCAGATGCAGTTACCATGTTTGGATCAGCTCCACAACCGATTGTAGATACAGTTACCATGTTTAGATGAGCTTCACTGTAGATCCAGTTAGGTTATGATCAGCTTCAATGGAGATTGTAGATGCAGCAACCATGTTTGGATCAGCTTCACTGCAGATTGTAGATGCAGTAACCAAGTTCAGATCAGCTTCACCGCAGATTGTAGATGCAGGTACCGTGTTTGGATCAGCTTCAGTGCAGATTGTAGATGCAGGTACTATGTTTGTATCAGCTTCACTGCAGATTGTAGATGCAGTTACCATGTACGGATCAGCTTCACTGCAGATTCTAGATGCAGTTATCATGTCATGATCAGTTTCACTACCTATTGTAGATGCAGATACCATGTTTGGATAAGCTTCACCATAGATTGTAGATGCAGGTACCATGTTTGCATCAGCTTCACTGCGGATTGTAGATGCAGTTGTCATGTTTGGATCAGCTCCACTGCAGCTTGTAGATACAGTTACCAAGGTTAGATCAACTTCACTGTGGATTGTAGATGTAGGTACCGTGTTTTGATGAGCTACAGGGTAGATTGTAGATGCAGCTACCATGTTTGGATCAGCTTCACTGCAGATTGTAGATGCAGTTATAATGTTTTGATCAGTTTCACTGTAGATTATAGATGCAGGTCCCCTGTTTGGATCAGCTTCACTGTAGATTGTAGATGCAGGTCCCATGTTTCGATCAGCTTCACTGTAGATTGTAGATGCAGTTACCATGTTTTGATGAGCTACACTGTAGATTTTAGGTGGAGTAACCAAGTTAAGATCAGCTTCACTGCAGATTGTAGATGCAGTTACTAAGTTTAGATCAGCTTCACTGCAGATTGTAGATGCAGATTACCATGTTTGGATCAGCTTCACTGCAGATTGTAGATGCAGGTACCATGTTAAGATCAGCTTCACTATACATTGTAGATGCAGTTACCAAGTTCCAATCAGCTTCACTGTAGATTATAGGTGCAGAAACAAGGTTTGGATCAGCTTTTACTGCAGATTGTAGATGCAGTTATAATGGTTTGATCAGTGTCAATACAGATTGCAGATGCAGGTCCCATGTTTGGATCAGCTTCACTGTCGATTGTAGATGCAGGTCCCATGTTTGGATCAGCTTCACTGTAGATTGTAGATGCAGGTCCCATGTTTTGATGAGCTACAGAGAGGATTGTAGATGCAGTTACAAAATTTAGATCAGCTTCACTGCGGATTGTAGATGCAGTTACGATGTTTTGATGAGCTACACTGCAGATTGTAGATACAGTTATCATTTTTTGATCAGTTTCACTACAGATTGTAGATGCAGGTATCATGTTTGGATCAGCGACACTGCAGATTGTAGATGCAGTAACCATGTTTGGATCAGCTCCACTACCAATTGTAGATGAAGTTTTCATGTTATGAACAGTTTCACTACAGATTGTAGATGCAGTACCAGGTTTGGATCAGCACCACTGCAGATTGTAGATGCAGTTAACATGTTTTGATGAGCTACACTGCAGATTGTAGATGCAGTAACCAAGTCCAGATCAGCTTCACTGCAAATTGTAGACACAGATACCAAGTTTGGGTCAGCTTTAATGCAGATTGTAGATGCAGTCACCATGTTTTGATGAGCTACACTGCAGATTGTAGATGCAGTTACAAAGTTAGATTGGCTTCATTGCAGATTGTAGATACAATGTTTGATGAGCTACAGGGTAGATTGTAGAAGCAGTTACCTAGTTTAAAGCAGCTTCATTGCAGATTGTGGATGCAGGTACGATGTTTGGATCAGTTTTACTACAGATTGTAAATTGCAGGTACCAGATTTGGATCAGCTTTTACAGCTTGGCCCAGGTAGATATGTGATCCCTCTGCTGATTGTAGATGCAGCAACCATGTGTTGATGGGCTACACTGCAAATTGTAGATGCAGTAATCATGCTATGATCAGTTTCACTACCGATTGTAGATGCAGGTACCATGATTGGATCAGCATCACTGCAGAATGTAGATGCCGTAACCATTTATTGATTAGCTTCACTGCAGTTTGTAGAAGCAGTTACCATGCTTTGATAAGCTTCACAGTAGAACCAGTTAGGTTTTGATCAGCTTCACTGCAGATTTTAGATGCAGCAACCATGTTTGGATCAGCTTCACTGCAGACTGTAGATGCAGTAACCATGTTTTGATCAGCTTCACTGCAGATTGTAGATGCAGTTATCATTTTTTGATCAGTTTCACTACAGATTGTAGATGCAGGTATCATGTTTGGATCAGCGACACTGCAGATTGTAGATGCAGTAACCATGTTTGGATCAGCTCCACTACCAATTGTAGATGAAGTTATCATGTTATGAACAGTTTCACTACCGATTGTAAATGCAGGTCCCATGTTTGGATCAGTTTCACCTTAGATTGTAGATGCAGTTATGTTTGGATCAGCTTCACTGCAGATTGTAGACGCAGCAACCATGTTTGGATCAGCTGCACTGCAGATTGTAGATGCAGTAATCATGTTATGATCAGTTTCACCGCAGATTGTAGATGCAGGTACCGTGTTTCGAACAGCTTCACTGCAGATTGTAGATGCAGGTACCATGTTTGGATCAGCTTCACTGCAGATTGTAGATGCAGGTTCCATGTTTGGATCAGCTTCACTGCAGATTGTAGATTCTGTTATGATGTCTTGATCAGTTTCACTACAGATTGTAGATGCAGGTCCCATGTATGGATAAGCTTCACTGCAGTGTGTAGATGCAGTTACCAAGTTTAGATCAGTTTCACTAGAGTTTTTGGATGCAGGTAGCATGTTTGGATCAGCTTCACTGCAGATTGTAGATGCAGTTACCATGTTTTGATGAGCAACACTGCAGATTGTAGATGCAGTTACCAAAATTAGATCAGCTTCACTGCTCATTGTAGATGCAGTTACGATGTTTTGATGAGCTACACTGCAGATTGTAGATGCAGTAACTATGTCTGGTTCAGATCCACTACCGATTGTAGATACAGGTACCAGGTTTGGATCAGCATCACTGCAGAATGTAGATGCAGTCACCAAGTTTAGATCAGCTTTACTTCGGATTATAGATGTAGGAACCATGTTTTGATGAGCTAGATGGTAGATTGTAGATGCAGGTACCATGTTTGGATCAGCTTCACTGCAGATTCTAGATGCAGATACCAATTTTGGATCAGCTTTTACTGCAGATTGTAGATGCAGTTACGATGTTTTGATGAGCTATACTGCAGATTGTAGATGCAGTTATCAGGTTTTGATCAGCTTTACTGCAGTTTGTAGATGCAGCAACCATGTTTGGATCAGCTTCACTGCAGATTGTAGATGCAGTAACCAAGTTCAGATCAGCTTTACCGCAGATTGTAGATGCAGGTACCATGTTTTGATGAGCTACACGGTAGATTGTAGATGAAGGTACCATGTTTGGATCAGCGTCACTGCAGATTGTAGATGCAGGTACCATGTTTTGATCAGTTTCACTACAGATTGTAGATGCAGGTACCATATTAAGATCAG
Organism: Alitta virens; assembly: GCA_932294295.1. Lineage (NCBI taxonomy): Eukaryota > Metazoa > Annelida > Polychaeta > Phyllodocida > Nereididae > Alitta > Alitta virens. Next base: position 11,390,878 of record OW028579.1, on the reverse strand, counting down.
CTTCACTGTACATTGTAGATGCAGGCACCATGTTTTGATGAGCTACACGGTAGATTGTAGATGCAGGTTCCATGTTTGGATCAGCTTCACTGCAGATTGTAGATGCAGTTACCAAGTTTTGATCAGCTTCACTGCAGATTGTAGATGCAGTTACCGTGTTTTGGTGAGCTATACTGCAGATTGTAGATGCAGTTATCAGGTTTTGATCAGCTTCACTGCAGTTGGTAGATGCAGTTACCATGTTTTGATCAGCTTCACTGCAGATTGTAGATGCAGCAACCATGTTTGGATCAGCTTCACTGCAGAATGTAGATGCAGATACCAGGTTTGGATCAGCTTTTACTGTAGATTGTAGATGCAGTTACCATGTTTTGGTGAGCTATACTGCAAATTGTATATGCAGTTATCAGGTTTTGATCAGCTTAACAGCAGTTTGTAAATGCAGTTATGTTTTGATCAGCTTCACTGCAGATTGTAGATGCAGTAATCATGTTATGATCAGTTTCACTACCGATTGTAGATGCAGGTGACATGCTTGGATCAGCTTCACTGCAGACTGTAGATGCAGTTATTTTGTTTTGATCAGTTTCACTACAGATTGTAGATGCAGGTACCATATTAAGATCAGCTTCACTGTACATTGTAGATGCAGGCACCATGTTTTGATGAGCTATGCTGTAGATTGTAGATGCAGTAACGAAGTTTAGATCAGCTTCACTGCAGATTGTGGATGCAGGTCCCATGTTTGAATCAGCTTCACTGCAGACTGTAGATGCAGTTATTTTGTTTTGATCAGTTTCACTACAGATTGTAGATGCAGGTACCATATTAAGATCAGCTTCACTGTACATTGTAGATGCAGGCACCATGTTTTGATGAGCTATGCTGTAGATTGTAGATGTAGTTACCAAGTTTAGATCAGCTTTACTGCAGATTGTAGATGCAGGTTACCATGTTTGGATCAGATACAGTTACCAAGCTCAGATCAGCTTCACTGCAGATTGTAGATGTAGACGCCAGGTTTGGATCAGCTTTTACTGCAGATTGTAGATGCAGTTATAATGTTTTGATCAGTTTCACTACAGATTGTAGATGCAGGTATCATGTTTGGATCAGCGTCACTGCAGATAGTAGATACAGTTACCATGTTTGGATCAGCTCCACTACCGATTGTAGATGCAGGTACCAGGTTTGGATCAGCATCACTGCAGAATGTAGATGCAGTCACCATATTTTGATCAGCTTCACTGCAGTTTATGCAGTTACCATGTTTTGATCAGCTTCACTGTAGATCCAATTCTGTTTTGATCAGCTTTACTGCAGATTGTAGATGCAGCAACCATGTTTGTATCAGCTTCACTGCAGATTGTAGATGCATTTAACATGTTTGGATCAGCTTCACTGCAGATTGTAGTTGCAGTTATCATGTTATGATCAGTTTCACTACCGATTGTAGATGCAGATACCATGTTTTGATCATCGTCACTGCAGATTGTAGATAATAATCATGTGATGATCAGTTTCACCAATTGTAGATGCAGACACCATGTTTGGATCGGCTTCACTGTTGATTGTATATGCAGTTACCATGTTTTGATGAGCTAAACCGCAGATTGTAGATGTAGTTACCATGTTTAGATCAGCTTCACTTCGGATTGTAGATGTAGGTACCATGTTTTGATGAGCTACACGGTTGATTGTGGATGCAGGTACCATGTTAGAATCAGCTTAACTGCAGATTGTAGATTCAGTTATCATGTTATGATGAGTTTCGCTAGAGATTGTAGATGCAGGAAGATTGTTTGGATTAGCTTCACTGCAGATTGTAGATGCGGTTACCAAGTTCAGATCAGCTTTACTGCAGATTGTACATGCAGTAACCATGTTTTGATAACCTACACTGCAGAAAGTAGATGCAGATACCAGGGTTTGATGACCTATACTGTAGATTGTAGATGCAGTTATAATGTTTTGATCAGTTTCACTAGAGATTGTAGATGCAGGTACCATGTTTGTAAAAATTTCACTGCAAATTGTAGATGCAGTTACTGTGTTTTGATGAGCGTCACTGCAGATTGTAGATGCAGGTACCATGTTTGGATCAGTGTCACTGCTGATTGTAGATGCTGTTAACATGTATTGATGAGCTACACTGTAGATTGTAGATGCAGTAACCATGTTTGGATCAGCTTCACTGCAGATTGTAGATGCAGTTACCATTTTTGGATCAGATCACTGCAGATCGTAGATGCTGTTACCACAGTTTGATCAGCTTCTCTGCAGATTATAGATGCAGTAACCTTGTTTTGATCAGCTACACTGCAGATTGTAGATGCAGTTATCATGTTTTGATCAGTTTCATAACAGATTTTAGATGCAGGTACCATGATTGGATCAGCATCACTGCAGATTGTTGATGCAGGCACCATGTTTTGATGAGCTTCACTTCGTTGTAGTGAATGATTCCTTCATGAGGGTTTGTTTCTCGTTACTGTGATGAGGTCCGGGTGGACCTGTTGACTGCCGGAAGTCAGGCTGTGTCCCTTACAGTGTCATGGAATTAGCTCTCTGCTATGATCTTTCCCCCTCCTCTCTCTCTTGCTGTTGTTTCTCTCTCTCTGCCTTCCCCCTCTCTGATTCTTGCTGTTTACTTCATCTTACTAATGCTAGCCAAAATGTAACCAATTGTAGCGATTCTAGGGTCGTTTTGCGTCGTAGGTATTACGACGTTGCACCAAGTGACTTTCCTTCTCCTCAGCCCTGGTGCCCATTTACTGAACAAAACTGCTTTGCACATGCCTAGGGCTCTTTTACTGAACTAACACGATCTTTCACAGCCCTAGTGTTCTTGCACTAAACTAAACCCAACTAACTGCCTTGCCCAGTTAATTCACGATAGACAATCTTGCTAGTGGCATGACTATGCCAAATGCCCGCCGTTCTTTTTTGGCATAAAGCTAGCTAGCTAACAGAAAGTTAGACTATCTCAACTGGAAAAATTATAGCGATGCATACTACTTTAAAATACTAACACAAAATAATAATTGGAAATCCTAATATACGGAATCTACTGGTAAGTAAAGTGACTAAATAACATCAATCAATCAAATCGAATACAATATTACAATAAATTATCAAAGGCTATAAATAATCAATCACAACAATGGATATCAATTTTTGATAGTCAATAGTCCAAAACTGCATCTGAAGGTGATCCATTGGCACACACTATTCTTTTAGAAGTCAATGATTCGGAATTTGAACCCATCTCTGCATATGCTTTCTCTGAAAGATGCACATACTACACATTCTTATGACATTACCCTGGGCCGAAAGTCCAAGCTTATTTCACTTAATATCGGTCTGGTAGAATGTCACAGAATACGATCTGTCATGCTTCCATGATAGAAATGGTAGACCACGAAGAAATCACAGTAGATTGATATTTCACGGTAGTTGATATTCCACGGTAGATGGATATTTCATGGTAGATTGATATCTCAAGGTAGATGATATTCCACGATCTCCATATTTGTACGGATGTCCACAGTTGCAAAACGGTACATTGATGTGGTATTCATACCGGATGATTGTGAGGAAGAAGCTCATTCTGCACATATTGAGTTCATTGTATCATGATAAGTCTTACTTAGCCACGGTTTGATTGCGTGATGCTTTCACGGTCGAAATTCCACGGTTGAAACGATGGAACTCACGGTTGACGGAGTTGTTCCATATGGGCTGCTGAAACACGTTGAGCGATAGCATGTTCATCCCGAACTGTTCGTTATTCATGAAGATGCCGTGGATTTTCACGACGCCTGGTCATTAGATGATTCGTCCTTGCGGAAGATCCATATGTAGATCTGCCTAAATCCTGGCAAATGGGGAGAAGAGTGCAATCGAACATACAAGCAGTACAGAATTATATGGTCAACTTGGTAAACAAACCTAGCGAAAGTGCGAAACTAAACTACAATAAACTCTCCGAATTAGCTCCGACGTCAATTATCTGATTATAAATGCTATAATATTAATGTCATTGTCCAAGGATTGGACCATTCTCAGAAATAATCTCATTAGAAATTCCTGACAATATGTAAATATATGCATACTGCCAGTAGCAATCATGAAACACTGATAATTGGACCTCATGATGCAAATTAATTTTCTTTCGCTTAATCAATGGTACTTATATATATTAAAGAAGGCAATTCCAAACTTAAAGTATCTACTAATAGATAGCAAATGGAATGGTCCCAATTTGGTCTAATTATTAAATACAATCTGTGATCATCTACTGGGACATCTGCCACAGTGATGTGACCCACAAATTGAATAGTAGAAACCAGAGCACTGACAGTGACATGAGTATAGAAAATTTCCACCTGGGGACGTTTTCTGAATGTGCTTGGAAATTGCTAATTATCAATCTCAATGTCTATGCTCAGTCAATTGCCTTAGCTTGGACAAGTATTACCTCATATTGTCCCTGTTTATCGGGAACCCTGTCAATTTTGACAATACATCAGCAATCTGATTGACAATACATCAGCAATCTGATTGACAATACATCAGCAATCTGATATTATAATATCTATACAAAAAAACGATCACCTGCTCCTCAGAAGCCATTGCTTGCTAAAGGGGCAGAGTACTGAAGCTGATTATGAGTGATCTATTATCACTGAAATAATACATATAGAATATAATACATTATAACTGACCATTATGCATAATACTATTTACTACAAAACCACTGCTAAGTTTTTACGAAGTGAATATGCTCTCACTGGCATCAGTTTTGTGCTCTCTCTGGCATCAATGCTTTTGACTGTGCTCTCTCTGGCATCAGTTCTGTGCTCTCTATGCCATAAGTTTTGTGCTCTCTATGGCGTCAATGCTTTTATTACTTAATTGACTGTGCTCTCTCTGGCATCAATACTTTGTGCTCTCTCTGGCATCAATACTTTGTGCTCTCTCTGGCATCAATATTGTGCTCTCTCTGGCATCAATATTTATTTCTTTATTTACTGTGCTCTCTCTGGCATATATCTATACAAAAAAACGATCACCTGCTCCTCAGAAGCCATTGCTTGCTAAAGGGGCAGAGTACTGAAGCTGATTATGAGTGATCTATTATCACTGAAATAATACATATAGAATATAATACATTATAACTGACCATTATGCATAATACTTTTTACTACAAAACCACTGCTAAGTTTTTACGAAGTGAATATGCTCTCACTGGCATCAGTTTTGTGCTCTCTATGGCGTCAATGCTTTTATTACTTAATTGACTGTGCTCTCTCTGGCATCAATACTTTGTGCTCTCTCTGGCATCAATATTGTGCTCTCTCTGGCATCAATATTTATTTCTTTATTTACTGTGCTCTCTCTGGCATCAGTATTGAGTGACATGTGAAAAGAAAATTTTCTTTTATACTAATGCATGTATACAAATCAATGTTAGATCAGAAGTGCCATATTCTTCTGAGTTTAGAATATAGCCTCATATAAGGTCAGTCTTCGCACATTAATTCCCAATCCAAGTCAAGTAAATGGAATATGAAATTTTTATTTTTATTTTTTTCTGGTCATGCCAACCTCATAAATACATCACGATGACAAAGCTCATAGCAAATGCTAATACACACTTGACTTGATGTTGGATTCCTGGCATTTTGCCGTATTTGAGATAGGCAACTAATGGACCCAAAATTTCATCTTGCCTTTGAGCAATGGCTATCTCTGCTTGTGTGTGTGGTATCTTTATGTATGTTATCACATTATTGACATATTTGTTTATTGCATCTTCTAACTCAAATTGATGGCATCTTACTCAGAATTCTATGTCTCTCCTTTGCCTCTATTAGGTCTTTAGGATCTAGTCTGGGTAATTCATACTTGGTCATCTCTTCATTACTATTGCCTGACTGAACTTGCTGATCTGGCTGAACTGTTTTTCACTCATATGTTTTTCTCCCAAACAGATTGGGATGATTAATGATTCTGATTGCTGCCAGCTCTTCCCTAGTTGTCTTGATAACATATTAACCAATAATAATTCACTCGTATCTGGTTTTACATATGACTGTAAATATGAATGACTGGAGCTTCCAGTATAACGTTCTAAGACGTCTTGTAGCAAACTCTGCTGATGACATTAATATTTGCTCAAGTGGTTTATGATCAGTCAATGCATAAAAGTGATTCTGACCTATGATATCTTGGTCAATATTGTTTTTTTACCTTTACCATCTTCCAGCTCTTTTTCCCAATTAAACTTCACATTTTTCTTTAATAATGCTGTTAATGGCATTTCTATGCCCTAGTAATTTTGAATGAACATTGACACAATTTGATATACCCCAAGTATTGATTTACCTTTTTCTTTGTTTGTGGTTTATGCAACTGCAAGAATGCACCTATCCGCCGTTCACATCCCGCCAAGCATTGGCCATTTGCTTGACGCGAAAAACAGCTAGGATGATAGCACTCCCACAGCTGCCAAAATCCACAAACTCTACTTGACTTACATTTCTGGTTGCACTATCTTTGGCTTGGCTGCTGCTGCAGCTGCCTCACTCTGCATCACTATAGTTGCAAGTACTTTGGATTCTGCGCTGTCTTAGTGAATTTCTCCCACTAAAAGATCAGCTGGCAGTCTAAAATAATTTGAACTCTTATTTGTTAGCTGATTTTTACATTCTTCATTCTCAAATTTCTTACTCATACCTATTTAATAATGCTCTGACATTTTAAGTGAATTTTGACATGACTCGGAAAATTAAATTTATAACAACTTTCTCAAATTCACCCTATTTACATTCAAAGACAATGTATTATCCTCATCAACATACATGACTTTAAACTCTTGCTGAGCATCCATTCCCAAAATTCTTCAGATTAATTGGCCCGGCTTCTTTTAAAATATATGACTTCAATGGCACTTGATGCAATCAAATTTTGCAATAAACTCAATGAAATTATCAACAAAAAACTGATTTTTTGTTTAATCAAATTATGAAATTATCTGCATTCAAATCTACTAATGGCTCAAAATTTGGATATTCCTGAATATCTTTATTTTTGGCAATTTTGGAATGTCACTTGGCATAGATGGACATTTTGGGAGTCAATTTTGCCCTCTATTTTTGCATCCTGTCCCAGCAGTTCCTCCGAAGGTGGCCTTCTTTACCACAGAAATAGCATTTATTGCTCTTAATTTCCATTTCCCTTATTGTTACAGCATTTTGCAATGTTTGAGGTAAGCCCTCAAATCTATTTTCCATTGATTTTAAACCCTTTTGCAATTCAGTGATTGCCATTGTAAAATCTCTTGCCATTGCCCCAGTATCAGTAGGTACTATGGAGTGCACTGGAGTGTTTTTTCCAAGTTGCTGCCCCTCCATTATTGACTGTGTCATTCTGACCATTTCATCAATTTTACTACTTTTTAATAGTATTAATGTCATTTTTGTTTCTTGTGGCAATCCAGCCAAAACAAAACTTTACCAATTTTCTTGGGCAATCCTAATCTAGCTACTAACTCCTGAATGTCATTTAAATATTTATAAACTGACATTCCTGTTGTCCAGCGTGTTTGTGTCAAAGACTGCAAAACTGCCTCTCTTGTATGTAGCAAACCAAAACGATGCAGAAATTCCTGCTCCAATTTGTCTAATGTGTTTACATTTACACTATCAACCCACTTTCTGGCACTGCCTTCAGTGCAATATTTCATGCGTTCCAGAATTTCACTTCCTTCATGCAATGAAACAATCTTTAAATTGTACTATCCATGCACTCGGGTCAACAGAAGTATCATCACCAGTGAATCTGCTTGGCAGCATTTCTGATAACTGTAAGCTTGACATTTTGATTGCCGGTTTTGACTGATTTAAATCAAAATAATTTGTATTTCTTTCTTGAGAAGTCTTTGAATTAAAAAAACTTATTTCACAGCCCTAGTATTCTTGCACTAAACTAAACCCAAGTAACTGCCTTGCCCAGTTAATTGACGATAGACAATTTTGCTAGTGGCATGACTATGCCACAACATGGTTGATTGTAGATGCAGGTTTCATGTTATGATCAGCATCACTGCAGATTGTAGGTGCAGTAATCATGTTATGATCAGTTTCACCGCAGATTGTAGATGCAGGTACCGTGTTTCGAACAGCTTCACTGCAGATTGTAGATGCAGGTACCATGTTTGGATCAGCTTCACTGCAGATTGTAGGTGCAGTAATCATGTTATGATCAGTTTCACCGCAGATTGTAGATGCAGGTACCGTGTTTCGAACAGCTTCACTGCAGATTGTAGATGCAGGTACCATGTTTGGATCAGCTTCACTGCAGATTGTAGATGCAGGTTCCATGTTTGGATCAGCTTCACTGCAGATTGTAGATTCTGTTATGATGTCTTGATCAGTTTCACTACAGATTGTAGATGCAGTTACCATGTTTTGATGAGCTACACTGCAGATTGTAGATGCAGTTACCAAAATTAGATCAGCTTCACTGCTGATTGTAGATGCAGTTACGATGTTTTGATGAGCTACACTGTAGATTGTAGATGCAGATACCAGTTTTGGAACAGCTTTTACTGCAGATTGTAGATGCAGTTAACATGTTTTGATGAGCTACAATGTAGATTGTAGATGGAGTAACGAAGTTTAGATCAGCTTCACTGCAGATTGTAGATGCAGGTTCCATGTTTGGATCAGCTTCACTGCAGATTGTAGATGCAGTTATAATGTTTTGATCAGTTTCACTACAGATTGTGGATGCAGGTCCCATGTTTGGATCAGCTACACTGCAGATTATAGATGCAGATACCAGTTTTGGATCAGCTTTTACTGCAGATTGTAGATGCAGTTATCAGGTTTTGATCAGCTTTACTGCAGTTGGTAGATGTAGTAACCATGTTTGGATCAGCTTCACTGCGGATTGTAGATGCAGTTCCGATGTTTTGATGAGCTACACTGTAGATTGTAGATGCAGGTACAGTGTTTTGATGAGCTACACGGTAGATTGTAGATGAAGGTACCATGTTTGGATCAGCGTCACTGCATATTGTAGATGCAGTTATGTTATGATCAGTTTCACTACCGATTGTAGATGCAGGTACCATGTTTGGATCAGCGTCACTGCAGATTGTAGATGCAGTTATCGTGTTTTGACCAGTTTCACTACGATTGTAGATGCAGGTACCATGTTTGGATCAGTTTCACTGCAGATTGTTGATGCAATAACCATGTTTTGATGAGCTACACTGCAGATTGTAGATGCAGTTATGTTATGATCAGTTTCACTACAGATTGTAGATGCAGTTATAATGTTTTGATCCGTTTCACTGCAGATTGTAGATGCAGATACCATGTTTTGATGAGCTACACTGCAGATTGTAGATGCAGTTACCAAATTCAGTTCAGCTTCACTGCGGATTGTAGATACAATGTTTTGATGAGCTACACGGTAGATTGTAGATTCAGGTACCATGTTTGGATCAGTTTCACTGCAGATTGTAGATGCCGTGACGATGTTTTGATGAGCTACACTGTAGATTGTAGGTGTAGTTATCATGTTATGATCAGTTTCACTACAGATTGTACATGCAGTTACATTTTGATCAGCTTCACAGCAGATTGTAGATGCAGTAACCATTTTTTGATCAGCTTCACTGCAGATTGTTGATGCAGTTACCATTTTTGGATCAGCTTCACAGCAGATTGTTGATGCAGTTATCATGTTTTGATGAGCTACACAGTAGATTGTAGATGCAGTTATCATGTTATGATCAGTTTCATTTCCGATTGTAGATGTAGGTACCATAATTTAATGAGCTACACTGCAGATTGTAAATGCAGGTAAGATGTTTGGATCAGTTTCACTACAGATTGTAGATGGAGGTACCATCCTTTGATGAGCTACACTGCAGATTGTAGATGCAGTCATAATGTTTTGGTCAATTTCACCACAGATTGTAGATGCAGGTACCAGCTTGGATCAGGTTCACTGCAGACTGTAGATGCAGTTATCATGTTTTGATCAGTTTCACAGCAAATTGTAGATGCGGTTACCGTGTTTTGATGAGCAACACTGCAGATTGTAGATGCAGGTACCATGTTTGGATCAGCTTCACGGCAAATTGTAGATGTAGTTACCATGTTTTGATCAGCTTCACTGCAGATTGTAGATGCAGTTACCATGTTTGGAACAGCGTCACTGCAGATTGTTGATGCAGTTGACATATTTGATGAGCTACACTGTAGATTGTAGATGGAGTAACCATGTTTGGATCAGCTTCACTGCAGATTGTAGATGCAGTTATCGTGTTATGATAAGTTTCACTACCGATTGTAAATGCAGGTCCCATGACTGGATCAGCTTCATTGCAGATTGCAGATGCAGTAACCATGTTTTAATCAGCTACACTGCAGAATGTAGATGCAGTTATCGTGTTTTGATCAGTTTCACTACAGATTGTTGATGCGGTGTAACTCTGGGGTGGTTTTCAATAGATCTTGGGAAACAGTATTTTCTGTAGCGGCTGTATAATTGGTCATGAAAACTCAGCAGTGTTGTTCACAGGGATACTTCCAAACACCCTCTTGAACCAGGAATGATGCTTGCAATACTGTCTTCAGGTTTGAAAAGCTCTGTTGGATGAGGATTCATGTTCAGTCGTCACAGCAGTCCTACTATGGAAGTACCCGTAGATGTGCAAGATGTAACATCAAGATGTCCATATTCCTGTCTTTGCAAAGAAGGGACATCTGGAGTGGACTGCAACATCATACTATCTCTCTTCAGCATCATAGGCCGTTGACAGGTAGTTTTTACTGAAGATTGTAGATGTAGTTACCATGTTTGGATCAGCTTCACTGTAGATTGTAGATGCAGTTACCATGTTTGGATCAGCTTCACTGTAGATTGTAGATGGAGTAACTAAGTTCAGATCAGCTTTACTGAAGATTGTAGATGCGATAACCATATTTGCATCAGCTGCACTGCAGATTGTATATGCAGTAACCATGTTTTGATCAGCTTCACAGTAGATTGTAGATGCAGTTACCATGTTTGGGTCAGCTTCACTGCAGAATGTAAATGCAGTTGACATGTTTTGTTGAGCTACACTGTAGATTGCAGATGGAGTAACCAAGTTCAGATCAGTTTCACTGCAGATTTTAGATGTGGTTACCATGTTTTGATATGCAACACTGCAGATTGTAGATACAGGTACAATGTTTGGATCAGCTTCACTGCAGATTGTAGATGCATTTAACATGTTGGGATCAGCTTCACTGCAGATTGTAGATGCAGTAATCAAGATCAAATCAGCTTCACTGCAGATTTTGGATGCAGGTGACATGTTTGGATCAGCTTCACTGCAGACTGTAGATGCAGTAATCAAGATCAAATCAGCTTCACTGCAGATTTTGGATGCAGGTGACATGTTTGGATCAGCGTCACTGCAGACTGTAGATGCAGTTATCATGTTTTGATCAGTTTCACTAGAGATTCTAGATGCAGGTAGCATGTTTGGATCAGCTTCACTGCAGATTGTAGATGCATTTACCATATTTGGATCAGCTTCACTGCAGATTGTAGATGCAGTAACCATATTTGGATCAGCTTCACTGCAGATTGTTGATGCAGGTTATAATGTTTTGATCAGTTTCACAACAGACGGTAGATGCAGGTCCCATGTTTGGATCAGCTTCACTGTCGATTGTAGATGCAGGTCCCATGTTTGGATCAGCTTCACTGAAGATCGTGGATGCAGTTGCCTTGTTTTGATGAGTTACACTGCAGATTGTAGATGCCGTTATCATGTTTGGATCAGCTTCACTGCAGTGTGTAGATGCAGTAACCAAGTTCAGATCAGCTTCACCGCAGATTGTAGATGCAGGTACCATGTTTGGATCAGCTTCACTGCAGAATGTAGATGCATTAACCATATTTTGATCAGCTTCACTGCAGTTTGTAGATGCAGTTACCATGTTTTGATCAGCTTCACTGCAGATTGTAGATCCAGTTATGTTTTGATCAGGTTCACTGCAGATTGTAGATGAAGCAACCATGTTTGCATCAGCTTTACTGCAGATTGTAGATGCAGTTACCATGTTTGGATCAGCTTCACGCAGATAGTAAATGCAGTTATTTTATGGTCAGTTTCACTACCTATTGTAGATGCAGGTACCATGATTGGATCAGCATCACTGCAGAATGTAGATGCCGTAACCATATTTTGATCAGCTTCACTGCAGTTTGTAGATGCAGTTACCATGCTTTGATGAGCTTCACAGTAGATCCAGTTAGGTTCTGATCAGCTTCACTTTAGACTTTAGATGCAGCAACCATGTTTGTATCAGCTTCACTGCATATTGTAGATGCAGTTAACATGTTTGGATCAGCGTCACTGCAGATTCTAGATGCAGTTATAATGTTTTGATCAGTTTCACTACAGATTGTGGATGCAGGTCCCATGTTTGGATCAGCTACACTGCAGATTATAGATGCAGATACCAGTTTTGGATCAGCTTTTACTGCAGATTGTAGATGCAGTTACGATGTTTTGATGAGCTGTACTGCAGATTGTAGATGCAGTTATCAGGTTTTGATCAGCTTTACTGCAGTAGGTAGATGTAGTAACCATGTTTGGATCAGCTTCACTGCTGATTGTAGATGCAGTTCCGATGTTTTGATGAGCTACACTGTAGATTGTAGATGCAGGTACAGTGTTTTGATGAGCTACACGGTAGATTGTAGATGAAGGTACCATGTTTGGATCAGCGTCACTGCATATTGTAGATGCAGTTATGTTATGATCAGTTTCACTACCGATTGTAGATGCAGGTACCATGTTTGGATCAGCGTCACTGCAGATTGTAGATGCAGTTATCGTGTTTGGATCAGCTTCACTGTGGATTGTAGATTCAGTTACCATGTTTTGATGAGCTTTACTTCACATTGTAGATGCAGTTATCAAGTTTTGATCAGTTTCACTACAGATTGTAGATGCAGGTACCATGTTAAGATCAGCTTCACTGCAGATTGCAGATGCAGTTACCATGTTTGGATCAGCTCCACAACCGATTGTAGATGCAGTTACCATGTTCAGATGAGCTTCACTGTAGATCCAGTTAGGTTTTGATCAGCTTCACTGCAGATTGTAGATGCAGTAACCATGTTTGGATCAGGTTCACTGCAGATTGTAGATGCAGTAACCATGTTCAGATCAGCTTCACCACAGATTGTAGATGCAGGTACCGTGTTTGGATCAGCTTCACTGCAGATTGTAGATGCAGGTCCCATGTTTGGATCAGCGTCACTCCAGATTGTAGATGCAGGTACCATGTTTGTATCAGCTTCACTACAGTTTGTAGATGCAGTTACCATGTACGGTTCAGCTTCACTGCAGATTCTAAATGCAGTTATCATGTCATGATCAGTTTCACTACCTATTGTAGATGCAGGTACCATGTTTGGATAAACTTCATTATAGATTGTAGATGCAGGTACCATGTTTGCATCAGCTTTACTGCAGATTGTAGATGCAGTTGTCATGTTTGGATCAGCTCCACTGCAGCTTGTAGATGCAGTTACCAAGGTTAGATCAACTTCACTGTGGATTGTAGATGTAGGTACCGTGTTTTGATGAGCTACAGGGTAGATTGTAGATGCAGCTACCATGCTTGGATCAGCTTCACTGCAGATTGTAGATGCAGTTATAATGTTTTGATCAGGTTCACTGTAGATTATAGATGCAGGTCCCCTGTTTGGATCAGCTTCACTGTAGATTGTAGATGCAGGTCCCATGTTTGGATTAGCTTCACTGTAGATTGTAGATGCAGTTACCATGTTTTGATGGGCTACACTGTAGATTTTAGATGGAGTAACCAAGTTAAGATCAGGTGCACTGCAGATTGTAGATGCAGTTACTAAGTTTAGATCAGCTTCACTGCAGATTGTAGATGCAGATTATCATGTTTTGGATCAGCTTCACTGCAGATTGTAGATGCAGGTACCATGTTAAGATCAGCTTCACTATACATTGTAGATGCAGTTACCAAGTTCAAATCAGCTTCACTGTAGATTGTAGGTGCAGAAACAAGGTTTGGATCAGCTTTTACTGCAGATTGTAGATGCAGGTCCCATGTTTGGATCAGCTTCACTGTCGATTGTAGATGCAGGTCCCATGTTTGGATCAGCTTCACTGTAGATTGTAGATGCAGGTCCCATGTTTTGATGAGCTACAGAGAGGATTGTAGATGCAGTTACAAAATTTAGATCAGCTTCACTGCGGATTGTAGATGCAGTTACGATGTTTTGATGAGCTACACTGCAGATTTTAGATGCAGTTATCATTTTTTGATCAGTTTTACCACAGATTGTAGATGCAGGTATCATGTTTGGATCAGCGACACTGCAGATTGTAGATGCAGTAACCATGTTTGGATCAGCTCCACTACCAATTGTAGATGAAGTTATCATGTTATGAACAGTTTCACTACCGATTGTAAATGCAGGTACCATGTTTGGATCAGCTTCACTGTAGATTGTAGATGCAGTTACCATGTTTTGTTCAGCTTCACTGCAGATTGTAGATCCAGTTATGTTTGGATCAGCTTCACTGCCGATTGTAGATGCAGCAACCATGTTTGGATCAGCTGCACTGCAGATTGTAGATGCAGTAATCATGTTATGATCAGTTTCACCGCAGATTGTAGATGCAGGTACCGTGTTTCGAACAGCTTCACTGCAGATTGTAGATGCAGGTATCATGTTTGGATCAGCTTCACTGCAGATTGTAGATGCAGTTACCATGTTTATATGAGCTTCACTGTAGATCCAGTTAGGTTTTGATCAGGTTCAATGGAGATTGTAGATGCAGGTACCGTGTTTGGATCATCTTCACTGCAGATTGTAGATGCAGGTACCATGTTTGGATCAGCTTCACTCCAGATTGTAGATGCAGGTACCATGTTTGGATAAGCTTCACTATAGATTGTAGATGCAGGTACCATGTTTGCATCAGCTTTACTGCAGATTGTAGATGCAGGTCCCCTGTTTGGATCAGCTTCACTGTAGATTGTAGATGGAGTAACCAAGTTAAGATCAGCTTCACTGCAGATTGTAGATGCAGTTACTAAGTTTAGATCAGCTTCACTGCAGATTGTAGATGCAGATTACCATGTTTGAATCAGCTTCACTGCAGATTGTAGATGCATTTACCATGTTTGGATCAGCTTCACTGCAGATTGTAGATGCAGGTACCATGTTTTGATGAGCTACACTGTAGATTGTAGATGAAGTAACCAAGTTTAGATCAGCTTCATTGCGGATTGTAGATACAATGTTTCATGAGCTACACGGTAGATTGTAGATGCAGCAACCATGTTTGGATCAGCTTCACTGCAGATTGTAGATGCAGTTAACATATTTGGATCAGCTTCACTGTATATTGTAGATGCAGTTACCATGTTTTGATGAGCTACCCTGCAGATTGTAGATGCAGTAACCAAATTTAGATCAGCTTCACTGCGGATTGTAGATGCAGTTAACATGTTTTGATCAGTTTCACTACAGATTGTAGATGCAGGTACCATGTTAAGATCAGCTTCACTGCAGATTGTAGATGCATTTAACATGTTGGGATCAGCTTCACTGCAGATTGTAGATGCAGTAATCAAGATCAAATCAGCTTCACTGCAGATTTTGGATGCAGGTGACATGTTTGGATCAGCTTCACTGCAGACTGTAGATGCAGTAATCAAGATCAAATCAGCTTCACTGCAGATTTTGGATGCAGGTGACATGTTTGGATCAGCGTCACTGCAGACTGTAGATGCAGTTATCATGTTTTGATCAGTTTCACTAGAGATTCTAGATGCAGGTAGCATGTTTGGATCAGCTTCACTGCAGATTGTAGATGCATTTACCATATTTGGATCAGCTTCACTGCAGATTGTAGATGCAGTAACCATATTTGGATCAGCTTCACTGCAGATTGTTGATGCAGGTTATAATGTTTTGATCAGTTTCACAACAGACGGTAGATGCAGGTCCCATGTTTGGATCAGCTTCACTGTCGATTGTAGATGCAGGTCCCATGTTTGGATCAGCTTCACTGAAGATCGTGGATGCAGTTGCCTTGTTTTGATGAGTTACACTGCAGATTGTAGATGCCGTTATCATGTTTGGATCAGCTTCACTGCAGTGTGTAGATGCAGTAATCAAGTTCAGATCAGCTTCACCGCAGATTGTAGATGCAGGTACCATGTTTGGATCAGCTTCACTGCAGAATGTAGATGCATTAACCATATTTTGATCAGCTTCACTGCAGTTTGTAGATGCAGTTACCATGTTTTGATCAGCTTCACTGCAGATTGTAGATCCAGTTATGTTTTGATCAGGTTCACTGCAGATTGTAGATGAAGCAACCATGTTTGCATCAGCTTTACTGCAGATTGTAGATGCAGTTACCATGTTTGGATCAGCTTCACGCAGATAGTAAATGCAGTTATTTTATGGTCAGTTTCACTACCTATTGTAGATGCAGGTACCATGATTGGATCAGCATCACTGCAGAATGTAGATGCCGTAACCATATTTTGATCAGCTTCACTGCAGTTTGTAGATGCAGTTACCATGCTTTGATGAGCTTCACAGTAGATCCAGTTAGGTTCTGATCAGCTTCACTTTAGACTTTAGATGCAGCAACCATGTTTGTATCAGCTTCACTGCATATTGTAGATGCAGTTAACATGTTTGGATCAGCGTCACTGCAGATTCTAGATGCAGTTATAATGTTTTGATCAGTTTCACTACAGATTGTGGATGCAGGTCCCATGTTTGGATCAGCTACACTGCAGATTATAGATGCAGATACCAGTTTTGGATCAGCTTTTACTGCAGATTGTAGATGCAGTTACGATGTTTTGATGAGCTGTACTGCAGATTGTAGATGCAGTTATCAGGTTTTGATCAGCTTTACTGCAGTTGGTAGATGTAGTAACCATGTTTGGATCAGCTTCACTGCTGATTGTAGATGCAGTTCCGATGTTTTGATGAGCTACACTGTAGATTGTAGATGCAGCTACAGTGTTTTGATGAGCTACACGGTAGATTGTAGATGAAGGTACCATGTTTGGATCAGCGTCACTGCATATTGTAGATGCAGTTATGTTATGATCAGTTTCACTACCGATTGTAGATGCAGGTACCATGTTTGGATCAGCGTCACTGCAGATTGTAGATGCAGTTATCGTGTTTTGACCAGTTTCACTACGATTGTAGATGCAGGTACCATGTTTGGATCAGTTTCACTGCAGATTGTTGATGCAATAACCATGTTTTGATGAGCTACACTGCAGATTGTAGATGCAGTTATGTTATGATCAGTTTCACTACAGATTGTAGATGCAGTTATAATGTTTTGATCCGTTTCACTGCAGATTGTAGATGCAGATACCATGTTTTGATGAGCTACACTGCAGATTGTAGATGCAGTTACCAAGTTTAGATCAGCTTCATTGCGGATTGTAGATACAATGTTTGATGAGCTACACGGTAGATTGTAGATGCATTTACCATGTTTTGATGAGCAACACTGCAGATTGTTGATGCAGTTACCAAAATTAGATCAGCTTCACTGCTCATTGTAGATGCAGTTACGATGTTTTGATGAGCTACACTGAAGATTGTAGATGCAGGTATCATGTTTGGAACAGCGTCACTGCATATTGTAGATGCAGTTACTATGTCTGGATCAGCTCCACTACCGATTGTAGATGCAGGTACCAGGTTTGGATCAGCATCACTGCCGAACGTAGATGCAGTCACCAAGTTTAGATCAGCTTCATTGCAGATTATAGATGCAGATACCAGTTTTGGATCAGCTTTTACTGCAGATTGTAGATGCAGTTACGATGTTTTGATGAGCTATACTGCAGATTGTAGATGCAGTTATCAGGTTTTGATCTGCTTTACTGCAGTTTGTAGATGCAGCAACCATGTTTGGATCAGCTTCACTGCAGATTGTAGATGCAGTAGCCAAGTTCAGATCAGCTTTACCGCAGATTGTAGATGCAGGTACCATGTTTTGATGAGCTACACGGTAGATTGTAGATGAAGGTACCATGTTTGGATCAGCGTCACTACAGATTGCAGATGCAGGTCCCAAGTTTGGATCAGCTTCACTGTGGATTGTAGATTCAGTTACCATGTTTTGATAAGCTTTACTTCAGATTGTAGATGCAGTTAACAAGTTTTGATCAGTTTCACTACAGATTGTAGATGCAGGTACCATGTTAAGATCAGCTTCACTGCAGATTGCAGATGCAGTTACCATGTTTGGATCAGCTCCACAACCGATTGTAGATGCAGTTACCATGTTTAGATGAGCTTCACTGTAGATCCAGTTAGGTTTTGATCAGCTTCAATGGAGATTGTAGATGCAGCAACCATGTTTGGATCAGCTTCACTGCAGATTGTAGATGCAGTAACCAAGTTCAGATCAGCTTCATCGCAGATTGTAGATGCAGGTACCGTGTTTGGATCAGCTTCACTGCAGATTGTAGATGCAGGTACCATGTTTGGATCAGCTTCACTCCAGATTGTAGATGCAGGTACCATGTTTGTATCAGCTTCACTGCAGATTGTAGATGCAGTTACCATGTACGGATCAGCTTCACTGCAGATTCTAGATGCAGTTATCATGTCATGATCAGTTTCACTACCTATTGTAGATGCAGGTACCACGTTTGGATAAGCTTCACTATAGATTGTAGATGCAGGTACCATGTTTCCATCAGCTTTACTGCAGATTGTAGATGCAGTTGTCATGTTTGGATCAGCTCCACTGCAGCTTGTAGATGCAGTTACCAAGGTTAGATCAACTTCACTGTGGATTGTAGATGTAGGTACCGTGTTTTGATGAGCTACAGGGTAGATTGTAGATACAGCTACCATGTTTGGATCAGCTTCACTGCAGATTGTAGATGCAGTTATAATGTTTTGATCAGTTTCACTACAGATTGTAGATGCAGGTCCCCTGTTTGGATCAGCTTCACTGTAGATTGTAGAAGCAGGTCCCATGTTTGGATCAGCTTCACTGCAGATTGTAGATGCAGTTACCATGTTTTGATGAGCTACACTGTAGATTTTAGATGGAGTAACCAAGTTAAGATCAGCTTCACTGCAGATTGTAGATGCAGGTACCATGTTTGGATCAGCTTCACTGCAGATTGTAGATGCAGATTACCATGTTTGGATCAGCTTCACTGCAGATTGTAGATGCAGGTACCATGTTAAGATCAGCTTTACTATACATTGTAGATACAGTTACCAAGTTCAAATCAGCTTCACTGTAGATTGTAGGTGCAGAAACAAGGTTTGGATCAGCTTTTACTGCAGATTGTAGATGCAGTTATGATGTTTTGATCAGTGTCAATACAGATTGTAGATGCAGGTCCCATGTTTGGATCAGCTTCACTGCAGATTGTAGATGCAGTAACCATGTTTTGATGAGCTACACTGCAGATTGTAGATGCAGTTATCATGCTATGATCAGTTTCATTACCGATTGTAGATGCAGGTACCATGTTTGGATCAGCTTCACTGCAGATTGTAGATGCATTTACCATGTTTGGATCAGCTTCACTGCAGATTGTAGATGCAGGTACCATGCTTTGATGAGCTACACTGTAGATTGTAGATGAAGGAACCAAGTTTAGATCAGCTTCATTGCGGATTGTAGATACAATGTTTGATGAGCTACACGGTAGATTGTAGATGCAGTTACCATGTTTTGATGAGCAACACTGCAGATTGTAGATGCAGTTACCAAAATTAGATCAGCTTCACTGCTCATTGTAGATGCAGTTACGATGTTTTGATGAGCTACACTGAAGATTGTAGATGCAAGTATCATGTTTGGAACAGCGTCACTGCAGATTGTAGATACAGTTATTATGTCTGGATCAGCTCCACTACCGATTGTAGATGCAGGTACCAGGTTTGGATCAGCATCACTGCAGAACTTAGATGCAGTCACCAAGTTTAGATCAGCTTCACTTCGGATTATAGATTTAGGAACCATGTTTCGATGAGCTACATGGTAGATTGTAGATGCAGGTACCATGTTTGGATCAGCTTCACTGCAGATTGTAGATGCAGTTACCAGTTTTGAATCAGCTTTTACTGGAGATTGTAGATGCAGTTACGATGTTTTGATGAGCTATACTGCAGATTTTAGATGCAGTTATCAGGTTTTGATCTGCTTTACTGCAGTTTGTAGATGCAGCAACCATGTTTGGATTAGCTTCACTGCAGATTGTAGATGCAGTAACCAAGTTCAGATCAGCTTTGCCGCAGATTGTAGATGCAGGTACCATGTTTTGATGAGCTACACGGTAGATTGCAGATGAAGGTAACATGTTTGGATCAGCGTCACTGCAGATTGTAGATGCAGGTACCATGTTTTGATCAGTTTCACTACAGATTGTAGATGCAGGTACCATATTAAGATCAGCTTCACTGTACATTGTAGATGCAGGCACCATGTTTTGATGAGCTTCACGGTAGATTGTAGATGCAGTAACCATGTTTGGATCAGCTTCACTGCAGATTGTAGATGCAGTTACAAAGTTTAGATCAGCTTCACTGCAGATTGTAGATGCAGCAACCATGTTTGGATCAGCTTCACTGCAGATTGTAGATGCAGTTAACATATTTGGATCAGTTTCACTGTAGATTGTAGAAGCAGTTAGCATGTTTGGATCAGCTTCACTGTAGATTGTAGATGCAGTTACCATGTTTTGATGAGCTACACTGCAGATTGTAGATGCAGTAACCAAGATCAGATCGGCTTCACCACAGATTGTAGATGGAGGTACCGTGTTTTGATGAGCTACACGGTAGATTGTAGATGAAGGTACCATGTTTGGATCAGCGTCACTACAGATTGCAGATGCAGGTCCCATGTTTGGATCAGCTTCATCGTGGATTGTAGATTCAGTTACCATGTTTTGATGAGCTTTACTTCAGATTGTAGATGCAGTTATCAAGTTTTGATCAGTTTCACTACAGATTGTAGATGCAGGTACCATGTTAAGATCAGCTTCACTGCAGATTGCAGATGCAGTTACCATGTTTGGATCAGCTCCACAACCGATTGTAGATGCAGTTACCATGTTCAGATGAGCTTCACTGTAGATCCAGTTAGGTTTTATCAGCTTCAATGGAGATTGTAGATGCAGCAACCACGTTTGGATCATCTTCACTGCAGATTGTAGATGCAGTAACCAAGTTCAGATCAGCTTCACCGCAGATTGTAGATGCAGGTACCGTGTTTGGATCAGCTTCACTGCAGATTGTAGATGCAGGTACCATGTTTGGATCAGCTTCACTGCAGATTGTAGATGCAGATTACCATGTTTGGATCAGCTTCACTGCAGATTGTAGATGCAGGTACCATATTAAGATCAGCTTCACTGTACATTGTAGATGCAGGCACCATGTTTTGATGAGCTTCACGGTAGATTGTAGATGCAGGTACCATGTTTGGATCAGCTTCACTGCAGATTGTAGATGCAGTTACAAAGTTTAGATCAGCTTCACTGCAGATTGTAGATGCAGCAACCATGTTTGGATCAGCTTCACTGCAGATTGTAGATGCAGTTAACATAATTGGATCAGTTTCACTGTAGATTGTAGAAGCAGTTAGCATGTTTGGATCAGCTTCACTGTAGATTGTAGATGCAGTTACCATGTTTTGATGAGCTACACTGCAGATTGTAGATGCAGTAACCAAGATCAGATCGGCTTCACCACAGATTGTAGATGGAGGTACCGTGTTTTGATGAGCTACACGGTAGATTGTAGATGAAGGTACCATGTTTGGATCAGTGTCACTACAGATTGCAGATGCAGGTCCCATGTTTGGATCAGCTTCACCGTGGATTGTAGATTCAGTTACCATGTTTTGATGAGCTTTACTTCAGATTGTAGATGCAGTTATCAAGTTTTGATCAGTTTCACTACAGATTGTAGATGCAGGTACCATGTTAAGATCAGCTTCACTGCAGATTGCAGATGCAGTTACCATGTTTGGATCAGCTCCACAACCGATTGTAGATGCAGTTACCATGTTCAGATGAGCTTCACTGTAGATCCAGTTAGGTTTTGATCAGCTTCAATGGAGATTGTAGATGCAGCAACCATGTTTGGATCAGCTTCACTGCAGATTGTAGATGCAGTAACCAAGTTCAGATCAGCTTCACCGCAGATTGTAGATGCAGGTACCGTGTTTGGATCAGCTTCACTGCAGATTGTAGATGCAGGTACCATGTTTGGATCAGCTTCACTCCAGATTGTAGATGCAGGTACCATGTTTGTATCAGCTTCCCTGCAGATTGTAGATGCAGTTACCATGTACGGATCAGCTTCACTACAGATTCTAGATGCAGTTATCATGTCATGATCAGTTTCACTACCTATTGTAGATGCAGGTACCATGTTTGGATCAGCTCCACTGCAGCTTGTAGATGCAGTTGCCAAGGTTAGATCAACTTCACTGTGGATTGTAGATGTAGGTACCGTGTTTTGATGAGCTACAGGGTAGATTGTAGATGCAGCTACCATGTTTGGATCAGCTTCACTGCAGATTGTAGATGCAGTTATAATGTTTTGATCAGTTTCACTGTAGATTGTAGATGCAGGTCCCATGTTTGGATCAGCTTCACTGTAGATTGTAGATGCAGTTACCATGTTTTGATCAGCTACACTGTAGATTTTAGATGGAGTAACCAAGTTAAGATCAGCTTCACTGCAGATTGTAGATGCAGTTACTAAGTTTAGATCAGCTTCACTGCAGATTGTAGATACAGATTACCATGTTTGGATCAGCTTCACTGCAGATTGTAGATGCAGGTACCATTTTAAGATCAGCTTCACTATTCATTGTAGATGCAGTTGCCAAGTTCAAATCAGCTTCACTGTAGATTGTAGGTGCAGAAACAAGGTTTGGATCAGCTTTTACTGCAGATTGTAGATGCAGTTATGATTTTTTGATCAGTGTCAATACAGATTGCAGATGCAGGTCCCATGTTTGGATCAGTTTCACTGTATATTGTAGATGCAGGTCCCATGTTTTGATGAGCTACAGAGAGGATTGTAGATGCAGTTACAAAATTTAGATCAGCTTCACTGCGGATTGAAGATGCAGTTACAATGTTTTGATGAGCTACACTGCAGATTGTAGATGCAGGTATCATGTTTGGATCAGCGACACTGCAGATTGTAGATGCAGTAACCATGTTTGGATCAGCTCCACTACCAATTGTAGATGAAGTTATCATGTTACGAACAGTTTCACTACCGATTGTAAATGCAGGTACCATGTTTGGATCAGTTTCACTGTAGATTGTAGATGCAGTTACCATGTTTTGTTATGCTTCACTGCAGAATGTAGATCCAGTTATGTTTGGATCAGCTTCACTGCAGATTGTAGACGCAGCAACCATGTTTGGATCAGCTGCACTGCAGATTGTAGATGCAGTAATCATGTTATGATCAGTTTCACCGCAGATTGTAGATGCAGGTACCGTGTTTCGAACAGCTTCACTGCAGATTGTAGATGCAGGTTCCATGTTTGGGTCAGCCTCACTGCAGATTGTAGATTCTGTTATGATGTCTTGATCAGTTTCACTACAGATTGTAGATGCAGGTCCCATGTTTGGATCAGCTTCACTGTAGATTGTAGAATCAGTAACCATGTATGGATAAGCTTCACTGCAGTGTGTAGATGCAGTTACCAAGTTTAGATCAGTTTCACTAGAGTTTTTGGAAGCAGGTAGCATGTTTGGATCAGCTTCACTGCAGATTGTGGATGCAGTTACCAAAATTAGATCAGCTTCACTGCTCATTGTAGATGCAGTTACGATGTTTTGATGAGCTACACTGAAGATTGTAGATGCAGGTATCATGTTTGGAACAGCGTCACTACAGATTGTAGATGCAGTTACTATGTCTGGATCAGCTCCACTACCGATTGTAGATGCAGGTACCAGGTTTGGATCAGCATCACTGCAGAACGTAGATGCAGTCACCAAGTTTAGATCAGCTTCACTTCGGATAATATATGTAGGAACCATGTTTTGATGAGCTACATGGTAGATTGTAGATGCAGGTACCATATTTGGATCAGCTTCACTGCAGATTATAGATGCAGATACCAGTTTTGGATCAGCTTTTACTGCAGATTGGAGATGCAGTTACGATGTTTTAATGAGCTATACTGCAGATTGTAGATGAAGGTACCATGTTTGGATCAGCTTCACTGCAGATTGTAGATGCAGTAACCAAGTTCAGATCAGCTTTACCGCAGATTGTAGATGCAGGTACCATGTTTTGATGAGCTACACGGTAGATTGTAGATGAAGGTACCATGTTTGGATCAGCGTCACTGCAGATTGTAGATGCAGGTACCATGTTTTGACCAGTTTCACTACAGATTGTAGATGCAGGTACCATATTAAGATCAGCTTCACTGTACATTGTAGATGCAGGCACCATGTTTTGATGAGCTACACGGTAGATTGTAGATGCAGGTTCCATGTTTGGATCAGCTTCACTGCAGATTGTAGATGCAGTTACCAAGTATAGATCAGCTTCACTGCAGATTGTAGATGCAGTTACCAAGTTTAGATCAGCTTCACTGCAGATTGTAGATGCAGGTTCCATGTTTGGATCAACGACACTGCAGATTGTAGATGCAGCAACCATGTTTGGATCAGCTTCACTGCAGATTGTAGATGCAGTTAACATCTTTGGATCAGTTTCACTGTAGATTGTAGAAGCAGTTAGCATGTTTGGATCAGCTTCACTGTAGATTGTCGATGCAGCTACCATGTTCAGATGAGCTTCACTGTAGATCCAGTTAGGTTTTGATCAGCTTCAATGGAGATTGTAGATGCAGCAACCATGTTTGGATCAGGTTCACTGCAGATTGTAGATGCAGTAACCAAGTTCAGATCAGCTTCACCGCAGATTGTAGATGCAGGTACCTTGTTAGGATCAGCTTCACTGAAGATTGTAGATGCAGGTACCATGTTTGTATCAGCTTCACTCCAGATTGTAGATGCAGGTACCATGTTTGTATCAGCTTCACTGCAGATTGTAGATGCAGTTACCATGTACGGATCAGCTTCACTGCAGATTCTAGATGCAGTTATCATGTCATGATCAGTTTCACTACCTATTGTAGATGCAGGTACCATGTGTGGATAAGCTTCACTATAGATTGTAGATGCAGGTACCATGCTTGCATCAGCTTTACTGCAGATTGTAGATGCAGTTGTCATGTTTTGGTGAGCTATACTGCAGATTGTAGATGCAGTTATCAGGTTTTGATCAGCTTCACTGCAGTTGGTAGATGCAGTTACCATGTTTTGATCAGCTTCACTGCAATTTGTAGATGCAGCAACCATGTTTGGATCAGCTTCACTGCAGATTGTAGATGCATTTACCATGTTTGGATCAGCTTCACTGCAGATTGTAGACGCAGGTACCATGTTTTGATGAGCTACACTGTAGATTGTAGATGAAGTAACCAAGTTTAGATCAGCTTCATTGCAGATTGTAGATACAATGTTTGATGAGCTGCACGGCAGATTGTAGATGCAGGTACCAGGTTTAGATCAGCTTCACTGCAGATTGTAGATGCACTTATGCTATGATCAGTTTCACTAACGATTGTAGATGCAGTTACGTTTTGATCAGTGTCACTGCAGATAGTAGATGCAGTAACCATGTTTGAATCAGCTTCCCTGCAGACTGTAGATGCATTTATGTTTTGATCAGCTTCACTGCAGATTGTACATGCAGGTATCATGTTTGGATCAGCTTCATTGCAGACTGTAGATGCATTTATGTTTTGATCAGATTCACTGCAGATTGTAGATGCAGTAACCATGTTTGGGTCAGCTTCGCTGCAGACTGTAGATGCAGTAACCATGTTTTGATCAGCTTCACTGCAGATTGTAGATGCAGTAACCATGTTTCGATGAACTACACCACAGATTGTAGATGCAGGTACCATGTTAGGGTCAGCCTCACTGCAGATTGTAGATGTAGTTACCATGTTTGGATCAGCTTCACTGTAGATGGTAGATGCAGTTACGTTTTGATCAGCTTCACGGCAGATTGTAGATGCAGTTACCATGTTTGGGTCAGCTTCACTGCAGACTGTAGATGCAGTAACCAAGTTTTGATCAACTTCACTGCAGATTGTAGATGCAGTTACCATGTTTGGATCAGCTTCACTGCAGACTGTAGATGCGTTTATTTTTTGATCAGCTTCACTGCAGATTGTAGATGCAGTTACCATGTATGGGGGGAGGGGGTATTGCCTAACGATGTTTCTACCTGGAGTGGTCACATATATCTGGCTATCGTACGGTGGTCTCATAATGTAAATTCCAAGGTAGCTTTTGCGTTTTCGGAAAATGGTACGAGGCAAAACTTCATTGTTTCTAACTATGCGGTAGTTTTCAACAGATCTTGGGAAACAGTATTTCCTGTAGCGGCTGTATAATTGGTCATGAACACTTAGCAGTGCTGTTCATAGGGATCCTTCCAGAACCAGGAATGAAGCTTCCAATACTGTCTTCAGGTTTGAAAAGCACTGTTGGATGAGGCATGTTGGGATTCATGTTCGGTCATCACAGCTGTCCTAGTATGGAAGTATGGATGTGCAAGATGTAACATCAAGATGTCCATATTCCTGTCTTTGCAAAGAAGGGACATCCGGAGTGGACCGCATAGATTCTGTAAATATAAAAATATTAGAAAATGAAAGAATTCATAATGAAAGTCCACTTCATCCTTTTTTCATCAAATTGATGGGTAACTATTGCTAGAAAATGCCCTAAGGGATAAGAATAGACAAAGTGATTGTAAAAATTCAGGAAAGCTGAATTAGAAAGTTTATGTGTTAATTAATGGAACTTACCTTCTGTAAGTCATCAATCCATCGAAGGTCATCACTCCATTTTCATTGAAATCATCAGATGCCAGGTAGAGAACATGATATTATCTCTCTTCAGCATCATAGGCCGTTCACAGGTAGTTTTTAATGAAGATTGTAGATGTAGTTACCATGTTTGAATCAGCTTCACTGTAGATTGTAGATGGAGTTACGTTTGGATCAGCTTCACTGCAGATTGTGGATGCAGTAACCATGATTGGGTCAGCTTCACTGCAGACTGTAGATGCAGTAACCATGTTTTGATCAGCTTCAATGCAGATTGTAGATGCAGTTACCATGTTTGGATCAGTTTCACTGCAGACTGTAGATGCATTTATGTTTTGATCAGCTTCACTGCAGATTGTAGATGCAGGTACCATGTTAGGGTCAGCCTCACTGCAGATAGTAGATGCAGTTATCATGTTATGATCAGTTTCA
The DNA here is from genome assembly GCA_932294295.1 of Alitta virens. NCBI lineage: Eukaryota > Metazoa > Annelida > Polychaeta > Phyllodocida > Nereididae > Alitta > Alitta virens. Next base: position 11,363,397 of record OW028579.1, on the reverse strand, counting down.
CTGCAGACTGTAGATGCGGTTACCATGTTTCGATGAGCTACACCGCAGATTGTAGATGCAGTTATAATGTTTTGATCAGTTTCACTACGGATTGTAGATGCAGCTATCATGTTTGGATCAGCTTCACTGTAGAAACAGTATTTTCTGTAGCGGCTGTATATAATTGTATAATTGGTCATGAACACTCAGCAGTGCTGTTCATAGGGATCCTTCCAGAACCAGGAATGATGCTTCCAATACTAGCTGTCTTCAGGTTTGAAAAGCTCTGTTGGATAAGGCATGTTGGGATTCATGTTCAGTCATCACAGCTGTCCTAGTATGGAAGTATGGATGTGCAAGATGTAACATCAAGATGTCCATATTCCTGTCTTTGCAAAGAAGGGACATCCGGAGTGGACCGCAATGATTCTGTAAAGATAAAAATATTAGAAAATGAAAGAATTCAATAATGAAAGTCCACTTCATCCTTTTTTCATCAAATTGATGGGTCACTATTGCTAGAAAATCCCCTAAGGGATAAGAATAGACAAAGTGATTGTAAAAATTCAGCTAAGCTGAATTAGAAAGTTTATGTGTTAATTAATGGAACTTACCTTCTGTAAGTCATCAATCCATCGAAGGTCATCACTCCATTTTCATTGAAAACATCAGTTGCCAGGTAGAGAACATGATATTATCTCTCTTCAGCAGCATAGGCCGTTGACAGGTAGTTTTTACTGAAGATTGTAGATGTAGTTACCATGTTTGGATCAGCTTCACTGTAGATTGTAGATGGAGTAACCAAGTTCAGATCAGCTTCACTGAAGATTGTAGATGCAGTTACGTTTTGATCAGCTTCACTGCAGATTGCAGATGCAGTAACCATGTTTGGATCAGCTTCACTGCAGACTGTAGATGCATTTATGTTTTGATCAGCTTCACTGCAGATTGTAGATGCAGGTACCATGTTAGGGTCAGCCTCACTGCAGATTGCAGATGCATTTATCATGTTTTGATCAGTTTCACTGCAGACTGTAGATGCGGTTACCATGTTTCAATGAGCTACACGGCAGATTGTAGATGCAGTTACTATGTTTTGATCAGTTTCACTACGGATTATAGATGCAGCTATCATGTTTGGATCAGCTTCACTGTACAATGTTTCTACCTGGAGTGGTCACATATATCTGGCTATCGTACGGTGGTCTCATAATGTAAATTCCAAGGTAGCTTTTGCGTTTTCGGAAAATGGTACGAGGCAAAACTGCATTGTTTCTAACTATGCGGTAGTTTTCAACAGATCTTGGGAAACAGTATTTTCTGTAGCGGCTGTATAATTGGTCATGAACACTCAGCAGTGCTGTTCATCGGGATCCTTCAGAACCAGGAATGATGCTTCCAATACTAGCTGTCTTCAGGTTTGAAAAGCTCTGTTGGATGAGGTATGTTGGGATTCTTGTTCAGTCGTCACAGCTGTCCTAGTATGGAAGTATGGATGTGCAAGATGTAACATCAAGATGTCCATATTCCTGTCTTTGCAAAGAAGGGACATCCGGAGTGGACCGCAATGATTCTGTAAAGATAAAAATATTAGAAAATGAAAGAATTCCTAATGAAAGTCAATTTCATCCTTTTTTCATCAAATTGATGGGTCACTATTGCTAGAAATTCCCCTAAGGGATAAGAATAGACAAAGTGATTGTAAAAATTCAGCTAAGCTGAATTAGAAAGTATATGTGTTAATTAATGGAACTTACCTTCTGTAAATCATCAATCCATCGAAGGCCATCACTCCATTTTCATTGAAATCATCAGATGCCAGGTAGAGAACATGATATTATCTCTCTTCAGCATCACAGCCGTTGACAGGTAGTTTTTACTGAAGATTGTAGATGTAGTTACCATGTTTGGATCAGCTTCACTGTAGATTGTAGATGAAGTAACTAAGTTCAGATCAGCTTCACTGAAGATTGTAGATTCAGTTACGTTTTGATCAGCTTCACTGCAGATTGTAGATGCAGTAACCATGTTTTGATCAGCTTTAATGCAGATTGTAGATGCAGTTACCATGTTTGGATCAGTTTCACTGCAGATTGTAGATGCATTTATGTTTTGATCAGCTTCACTGCAGATTGTAGATGCAGGTACCATGTTAGGGTCAGCCTCACTGCAGATAGTAGATGCAGTTATTATGTTATGATCAGTTTCACTGCAGACTGTAGATGCGGTTACCATGTATCGGTGAGCTACACCGCAGATTGTAGATGCAGTTATAATGTTTTGATCAGTTTCACTACGGATTGTAGATGCAGCTATCATGTTTGGATCAGCTTCACTGTAGATTGTAGATGCAGTTACTATGTTTGGATAAGCTTCACTGCAGATTGTAGATGCAGTTACCATGTATGGGGGGGGGGGTATTGCCTAACGATGTTTCTACCTGGAGTGGTCACATATATCTGGCTATCGTACGGTGGTCTCATAATGTAAATTCCAAGGTAGCTTTTGCGTTTTCGGAAAATGGTACGAGGCAAAACTGCATTGTTTCTAACTATGCGGTAGTTTTCAACAGATCTTGGGAGACAGTATTTTCTGTAGCGGCTGTATAATTGGTCATGAACACTCAGCAGTGCTGTTCATAGGGATCCTTCCAGAACCAGGAATGATGCTTCCAATACTAGCTGTCTTCAGGTTTGAAAAGCTCTGTTGGATAAGGCATGTTGGGATTCATGTTCAGTCATCACAGCTGTCCTAGTATGGAAGAATGGATGTGCAAGATGTAACATCAAGATGTCCATATTCCTGTCTTTGCAAAGAAGGGACATCCGGAGTGGACCGCAATGATTCTGTAAAGATAAAAATATTAGAAAATGAAAGAATTCAATAATGAAAGTCCACTTCATCCTTTTTTCATCAAATTGATGGGTCACTATTGCTAGAAAATCCCCTAAGGGATAAGAATAGACAAAGTGATTGTAAAAATTCAGCTAAGCTGAATTAGAAAGTTTATGTGTTAATTAATGGAACTTACCTTCTGTAAGTCATCAATCCATCGAAGGTCATCACTCCATTTTCATTGAAAACATCAGTTGCCAGGTAGAGAACATGATATTATCTCTCTTCAGCATCATAGGCCGTTGACAGGTAGTTTTTACTGAAGATTGTAGATGTAGTTACCATATTTGGATCAGCTTCACTGTAGATTGTAGATGGAGTAACCAAGTTCAGATCAGCTTCACTGAAGATTGTAGATGCAGTTACGTTTTGATCAGCTTCACTGCAGATTGTAGATGCAGTAACCATGTTTGGATCAGCTTCACTGCAGACTGTAGATGCATTTATGTTTTGATCAGCTTCACTGCAGATTGTAGATGCAGGTACCATGTTAGGGTCAGCCTCACTGCAGATTGCAGATGCATTTATCATGTTTTGATCAGTTTCACTGCAGACTGTAGATGCGGTTACCATGTTTCAATGAGCTACACGGCAGATTGTAGATGCAGTTACTATGTTTTGATCAGTTTCACTACGGATTATAGATGCAGCTATCATGTTTGGATCAGCTTCACTGTACAATGTTTCTACCTGGAGTGGTCACATATATCTGGCTATCGTACGGTGGTCTCATAATGTAAATTCCAAGGTAGCTTTTGCGTTTTCGGAAAATGGTACGAGGCAAAACTGCATTGTTTCTAACTATGCGGTAGTTTTCAACAGATCTTGGGAAACAGTATTTTCTGTAGCGGCTGTATAATTGGTCATGAACACTCAGCAGTGCTGTTCATCGGGATCCTTCAGAACCAGGAATGATGCTTCCAATACTAGCTGTCTTCAGGTTTGAAAAGCTCTGTTGGATGAGGTATGTTGGGATTCTTGTTCAGTCGTCACAGCTGTCCTAGTATGGAAGTATGGATGTGCAAGATGTAACATCAAGATGTCCATATTCCTGTCTTTGCAAAGAAGGGACATCCGGAGTGGACCGCAATGATTCTGTAAAGATAAAAATATTAGAAAATGAAAGAATTCCTAATGAAAGTCAATTTCATCCTTTTTTCATCAAATTGATGGGTCACTATTGCTAGAAATTCCCCTAAGGGATAAGAATAGACAAAGTGATTGTAAAAATTCAGCTAAGCTGAATTAGAAAGTATATGTGTTAATTAATGGAACTTACCTTCTGTAAATCATCAATCCATCGAAGGCCATCACTCCATTTTCATTGAAATCATCAGATGCCAGGTAGAGAACATGATATTATCTCTCTTCAGCATCACAGCCGTTGACAGGTAGTTTTTACTGAAGATTGTAGATGTAGTTACCATGTTTGGATCAGCTTCACTGTAGATTGTAGATGAAGTAACTAAGTTCAGATCAGCTTCACTGAAGATTGTAGATTCAGTTACGTTTTGATCAGCTTCACTGCAGATTGTAGATGCAGTAACCATGTTTTGATCAGCTTTAATGCAGATTGTAGATGCAGTTACCATGTTTGGATCAGTTTCACTGCAGATTGTAGATGCATTTATGTTTTGATCAGCTTCACTGCAGATTGTAGATGCAGGTACCATGTTAGGGTCAGCCTCACTGCAGATAGTAGATGCAGTTATTATGTTATGATCAGTTTCACTGCAGACTGTCGATGCGGTTACCATGTATCGGTGAGCTACACCGCAGATTGTAGATGCAGTTATAATGTTTTGATCAGTTTCACTACGGATTGTAGATGCAGCTATCATGTTTGGATCAGCTTCACTGTAGATTGTAGATGGAGTAAGCAAGTTCAGATCAGCTTCACTGAAGATTGTAGAAACAGTTACGTTTGGATCAGCTTCACTGCAGACTGTAGCTGCATTTATGTTTTGATCAGCTTCACTGCAGATTGTAGATGCAGGTACCATGTTAGGGTCAGCCGCACAGCAGATTGTAGATGCAGTTATCATGTTTTGATCAGTTTCACAACGGATTGTAGATGCAGCTATCATGTTTGGATCAGCTTCACTGTAGATTGTAGATGGAGTAAGCAAGTTCAGATCAGCTTCACTGAAGATTGTAGAAACAGTTACGTTTGGATCAGCTTCACTGCAGACTGTAGATGCATTTATGTTTTGATCAGCTTCACTGCAGATTGTAGATGCAGGTACCATGTTAGGGTCAGCGGCACAGCAGATTGTAGATGCAGTTATCATGTTTGGATCAGCTTCACTGTAGATTGTAGATGGAGTAAGCAAGTTAAGATCAGCTTCACTGAAGATTGTAGAAACAGTTACGTTTGGATCAGCTTCACTGCAGACTGTAGATGCATTTATGTTTTGATCAGCTTCACTGCAGATTGTAGATGCAGGTACCATGTTAGGGTCAGCCGCACAGCAGATTGTAGATGCAGTTATCATGTTTTGATCAGTTTCACAACGGATTGTAGATGCAGCTATCATGTTTGGATCAGCTTCACTGTAGATTGTAGATGCAGTTACTATGCTTGGATCAGCTTCACTGCAGATTGTTGATGCAGTTACCATGTTTTGATGAGCTACACTGCAGATTGTAGATACAATTTACATGTTTGGGGGAGGGGGGGGTATTGCCTAACGATGTTTTTACCTAGAGGGGTCACATATATCTGGCTATCGTATGGCATTCTCACTCAACAGAATTGGCCACGTTAGAATTGATAGAATTAATCATCACTGAAATGCACGTCAAAAAGTACCCATTAAGATTTATCTTGATTTATCAAAAACCTTTGATACACTGGAACATGAAATACTTTTGTTTAAATTAAAACACTATGGCGTGAATGATCTTTCAGTGAAATTACTTCGTAGGTATTTAACTAACAGAGTGCAATATGTTGTTGTAGACAATATCAAGTCTAATCATGTTCCACTACAGCTTGGTGTTCCACAAGGATCCATTCTTGGTCCTCTTTTAATTGTCATTTATGTCAATGATTTTGTCAATGCTACTTCTGTCTTTCATCCAATTGTTTATGCTGATGATACAACTCTTGTTGCTTCCCTGAATACTTTTCAGGGTGAAAGAAATCTAAGTGATGAGTTGGTCAGTGTGAGCAATTGGATGAAGGCAAATAAGCTATCTATTAACCAAAGCAAAACGAAAGCCATGATTTTCCATACACTCCAAAGAAGAGTTCAAATTCCTACTATTAAAATAGTTATCGAATTTGTCAATGAATTTAACTTCCTTGGCATAATGTTAGATAGACATCTAAATTGTAAAGCTCACCATGGTATGATTACAAAGAAATTGTCAAAAACAGTAGGCATTATGCACAGATTAAAAAAATATGTTGCCTCTCTGTGCCTTGTTACATAATATATACAATTCCCTTGTGTTATCACACTTAAACTATGGAGCTCTTCTTTGGGGTTGGCAATGTCAAAATATATTCATTTTACAAAAAAAGCTGTCAGAGCTCTTACTAACAGTAAATATAATTGTCATACTAGTGGTTTATTTAAAAAACTAAATCTTTTAAAATTCCATGATATCTGTGCACTGTGTGACCTGAAATTCTGCCATAAACGATTCAACAATGCCTTGCCACAGTATTTTCTTGAATACTACTGCTATTTAGAGATGATCCTCATTACTATGAAACTCGAATAGCTGGTCAACTATGACTTCCCTTAATTAAACATGAATTTGCAAAACAGAGTATTAAGTATAGATTTATAAAAACCTTAATAAATAATACATCCATAACTTACAGAGAAAAACTAGAAACACATAGTTTAGATGGATTTAAGAAATATGTGAAAAATAGCACTGTAGCATCTTATTCCACAGACTGCAGTATTGAAAATTGCTATATATGTATAAATGTTCATCCTACTGCTTCTTCATAATACTTTTCAACAATATATTCTTTAACTTGAGATGAGTAACGTAGATGAAACTACTACTGATGAGAGTAATTTCCATATTGTGTTTGATTTAATGTTCACTATGTATTATTAATTGATCTCTCCAGGTGGCCTCACGCTAGCGATAAAATATATTTATCTTTGTGATGTCTCCTTGCCAAACAAATGTTTATAAATGAACATATGAAAATAAATTGTAAATATGTTTTTGTTTGGCAAATTAAAAGAATCTGAATCTGAATCTGGTCTCATAATGTAAATACCAAGGTAGCTTTAGTGTGTTCGGAAAATGGTATGAGGCTACACGGCTTGTACATTGTTTCTAACTATGGGGTGGTTTACAACAGATCTTGGGAAACAGTATTTTCTGTAGCGGCTGTTTAATTGGTCATGAACACTCAGCTGTGCTGTTGACAGGGATTCTTCCAAACACCCTCTTGAACCAGGAATGATGCTTCCAATACTGTCTTCAGGTTTGAAAAGCTCTGTTGGATGAGGCATGTTGGGATTCATGTTCAGTCGTCACAGCTGTCCTAGTATGGAAGTACCCGTAGATGTGCAAGATGTATCATCAAGATGTCCATATTCCTGTCTTTGCAAAGAAGGGACATCCGGAGTGGACTGCAATGATTCTGTAAAATGTAAAGATAAAAATATTAGAAAAATGAAAGAATTCATAATGAAAGTCCACTTCATCCTTTTTTCATCAAATTGATGGGAAAAAAAATAAAATAAGACTTAGTGATTGTAATAATTCAGCTATGCTGAATTGGAAAGTTTATTTGTTAATTAATGGAACTTTACCTTCTGTAAAGTTATCAATCCATCGAAGGCCATCAGTCCATTTTCATTGAAATCATCAGATGCCAGGAAGAGAACATGATATTCTTCAGCATCATAGGCCATTGACAGGTAGTGTTTACTGAACATTGTAATGCAGTAACGATGTTTGGATCAGCTTCACTGCAGATTGTAGATGCAGTAACCATTTTTTTGATGAGCTACACTGTAGATTGTAGATGGAGTAACCAAGTTCAGATCAGCTGCACTGCAGATTGTAGATGCAGGTACCATGTTTGGATCAGCTTCACTGCAGATTGTAGATGCAGTTATCATGTTTTGATAAGTTTCACTGCAGATTGTAGATGCGGTTACCATATTTTGATGAGCTATACTGCAGATTGTAGATGCAGTTATGTTATGATCAGTTTCACTAATGATTGTTGATATAGGTACCATGTTTGGATCAGCTTCACTGCAGATTGAAGATGTAGTTACCATGTTTTGATGAGCTACACTGTTGATTGTAGATGGAGTGAGCAAGTTCAGATCAGCTGCACTGCAGATTGTAGATGCGGTTACCATATTTTGATGAGCTACACTGCAGATTGTAGATGCAGTTAAAATGTTTTGATCAGTTTCACTGCAGATTGTAGATGCAGGTGCCAAGTTTGGATCAGCTTCACTACAGATTGTAGATGCAGTTATGTTATGATCAGTTTCACTACTGATTGTGGATATAGGTACCATGTTTGGAACAGCTTCACTGCAGATTGTAGATTCAGATTCAGATATATTTATTTGACTTAAAGCTGGTATCAAAGAAAAACAAAATATCACAATCATGTCTATTATAATTTGCTTTAAGTAGGGTGACCCCTTTAAGACATCTTTGATGTCGCTGCCAAGGGGCCACCCTAGTCTTAATATAAAGAATGTCTTTCAAATTTCAATACTGCGACCAGTGGCAAGGGACAGACACTCAGTGGTTGTCTTAAAAATAAAAGTTAATAAATAAAAATTACAACGATTGAATAAATGACAGTAAATCCATGACAGAGATGACACTGGTCAACCCAAACCATTACAAATATAAGAATTAGTTCTATCACAATTAACATTATAAGATTCTAGAAAATTTTGTTTTACATAATATTTGAAACCATCTAGGCTATGAGTATATATTTTATCTTTTAAATTTTGATTCATTTCATTGAATATTTTCGGAAACCTATAGCTTATGCTATGTCTTGCAAATTCATGACTCGCAGCAGGCTTTGGTTAAGGATGAAGGTATTTCTGAGCAACATTTCAGACAAAAAGTAATCAGGTAACACATTGTTTCCAAATTCAAAGCAAAACGTAAAGCCATGCAGTGCACATAAATCATGTATCTTCAATATTCTTAGCTGTCTAAAAAGTTGACTAGTATGTGCATTGTATTTACTTTTTGTAGTTATTCTAACGGCTGTTTTTTGGAGTTCAAAAATTCTATTAGTTTGCCCCCCCCCATATAATCATTCCATAATTTAAATGTGGTGATGCTAAAGCCTTATAGATATTTAAAAGCGCACTTGTAGGTAAATATTTTTTGATTTTCTTCATTATCCCTATAGTTTTTGATATTTTCTTGGCTATCATATTAATGTGATGCAGGTACCATGTTTGAATGAGCGTCACTGCAGATTGTAGATGCAGTTAACATGTTTTGATGAGCTACACTGTAGATAGAGTAACAAAGTTCAGATCAGCTTCACTGCAAATTGTGGATGCAAGTACCATGATTGGATCAACTTCACTGTAGATTCTAGATGTAGTTACCATGTTTTGATGAGCTACACTGCAGATTGTAAATGCAGGTACCATGCTTGGGTCAGCATCACTGCAGATTGTAGAAGCAGTTACTATGTTTGGAACAGCGTCACTGCAGATTGTAGATGCAAATGACATGTTTTGATGAGCTACACTGTAGACTGTAGATGCAGTAACCATTTTTTGATCAGCGACTCTGCAGATTGTAGATGCAGTTACCATGTTTGGATCAGCTTCACTGCAAATTGTAAATAGCAGGTACCAGGTTTTGGATACAGGCCAAGGCCCAGGTAGATATGTGACCCCTCTGCAGTAACCATGTTTTGATGAGCTACACTGTAGATTGTAAATGAAGTAACTAAGTTCAGATCAGCTTCACTGAAGATTGTAGATGCAGTTACGTTTTGATCAGTTTCACTGCAGATTGTAGATGCAGTAACCATGTTTGGGTCAGCTTCACTGCAGATTGTAGATGCAATAACCATGTTTTGATCAGCTTCACTGCAGATTGTAGATGCATTTATGTTTGGATCAGCTTCACTGCAGACTGTAGATGCATTTATGTTTTGATCAGCTTCACTGCAGATTGTAGATACAGGTACAATGTAAGGGTCAGCTTCACTGCAGATTGTAGATGCAGTTACTATGTTTAGATAAGCTTCACTGCAGATTGTAGATGCAGTTACCATGTTTGGGGGGAGGGGGGGTATTATAATGTTTTGATCAGTTTCACTACAGATTGTAAATGCAGCTATCATGTTTTGATCAGCTTCGCTGCCGATTGTAGATGCAGTAACCATGTTTGGGTTAGCTTCACTGCAGACTGTAGATGCAGTTACCATGTTTCGATGAGCTACACCGCAGATTGTAGATGCAGTTATAATGTTTTGATCAGCTTCACTGCAGATTGTAGATGCAGTAACCATGTTTGGGTTAGCTTCACTGCAGACTGTAGATGCAGTAACCATGTTTTGATCAGCTTCACTGTAGATTGTAGATGCAGTAACCATGTTTGGATCAGCTTCACTGCAGACTGTAGATGCATTTATGTTTTGATCAGCTTCACTGCAGATTGTAGATGCAGGTACCATGTTAGGGTCAGCCTCACTGTAGATTGCAGATGCAGTTATCATGTTTTGATCAGTTTCACTGCAGACTGTAGATGCGGTTACCATGTTTCGATGAGCTACACCGCAGATTGTAGATGCAGTTATAATGTTTTGATCAGTTTCACTACGGATTGTAGATGCAGCTATCATGTTTGGATCAGCTTCACTGTAGATTGTAGATGCAGTTACTATGTTTGGATAAGCTTCACTGTAGATTGTAGATGCAGTTACCATGTATGGGGGGAGGGGGGGTATTGCCTAAAGATGTTTCTACCTGGAGTGGTCACATATATCTGGCTATCGTACGGTGGTCTCATTATGTAAATTCCAAGGTAGCTTTTGCGTTTTCGGAAAATTGTACGAGGCAAAACTGCATTGTTTCTAACTATGCGGTAGTTTTCAACAGATCTTGGGAAACAGCATTTTCTGTAGCGGCTGTATAATTGGTCATGAACACTCAGCAGTGCTGTTCATAGGGATCCTTCCAGAACCAGGAATGATGCTTCCAATACTGTCTTCAGGTTTGAAAAGTTCTGTTGGATGAGGCATGTTGGGATTCATGTTCAGTCGTCACAGCTGTCCTAGTATGGAAGTATGGATGTGCAAGATGTAACATCAAGATGTCCATATTCCTGTCTTTGCAAAGAAGGGACATCCGGAGTGGACCGCAATGATTCTGTAAAGATAAAAATATTAGAAAATGAAAGAATTCATAATGAAAGTCCACTTCATCCTATTTTCATCAAATTGATGGGTCACTATTGCTAGAAATTCCCCTAAGGGATAAGAATAGACAAAGTGATTGTAAAAATTCAGCTAAGCTGAATTAGAAAGTATATGTGTTAATTAATGGAACTTACCTTCTGTAAGTCATCAATCCATCGAAGGCCATCACTCCATTTTCATTGAAATCATCAGATGCCAGGTTGAGAACATGATATTATCTCTCTTCAGCATCACAGCCGTTGACAGGTAGTTTTTACTGAAGATTGTAGATGTAGTTACCATGTTTGGATCAGCTTCACTGTAGATTGTAGAAGGCGTAACTAAGTTCAGATCAGCTTCACTGAAGATTGTAGAAGCAGTTACATTTTGGATCAGCTTCACTGCAGACGGTAGATGCATTTATGTTTTGATCAGCTTCACGGCAGATTGTAGATGCAGTTACCATGTTTGGATCAGCTTCACTGTAGATTGTAGATGGAGTAACCAAGTTCAGATCAGCTTCACTGAAGATTGTAGATGCAGTTACCATGTTTGGATCAGCTTCACTGTAGATTGTAGATGGAGTAACCAAGTTTAGATCAGCTTCACTGAAGATTGTAGATGCAGTTACGTTTTGATCAGCTTCACTGCAGATTGTAGATGCAGTAACCATGTTTGGGTCAGCTTCACTGCAGACTGTAGATGCAGTAACCATGTTTTGATCAGCTTCATGGTAGATTGTAGATGCAGTAACCATGTTTGGATCAGTTTCACTGCAGACTGTAGATGCAGGTACCATGTTAGGGTCAGCCTCACTGCAGATAGTAGATGCAGTTATCATGTTCTGATCAGTTTCACTGCAGACTGTAGACGCGGTTACCATGTTTCGATGAGCTACACCGCTGATTGTAGATGCAGTTATAATGTTTTCATCAGTTTCACTATGGATTGTAGATGCAGCTATCATGTTTGGATCAGCTTCACTGTAGATTGTAGATGCAGTTACTATGTTTGGATAAGCTTCACTGCAGATTGTAGATGCAGTTACCATGTATGGGGGGAGGGGGGGTATTGCCTAACGATGTTTCTACCTGGAGTGGTCACATATATCTGGCTATCGTACGGTGGTCTCATAATGTAAATTCCAAGATAGCTTTTGCGTTTTCGAGAAATGGTACGAGGCAAAACTGCATTGTTTCTAACTATGCGGTAGTTTTCAACAGATCTTGGAAAACAGTATTTTCTGTAGCGGCTGTATAATTGGTCATAAACACTCAGCAGTGCTGTTCATAGGGATCCTTCCAGAACCAGGAATGATGCTTCCAATACTGTCTTCAGGTTTGAAAAGCTCTGTTGGATAAGGCATGTTGGGATTCATGTTCAGACATCACAGCTGTCCTAGTATGGAAGTATGGATGTGCAAGATGTAACATCAAGATGTCCATATTCCTGTCTTTGCAAAGAAGGGACATCCGGAGTGGACCGCAATGATTCTGTAAAGTGAAAAATATAAGAAAATGAAAGAATTCATAATGAAAGTCCACTTCATCCTTTTTTCATCAAATTGATGGGTCACTATTGCTAGAAAATCCCCTAAGGGATAAGAATAGACAAAGTGATTGTAAAAATTCAGCTAAGCTGAATTAGAAAGTTTATGTGTTAATTGCTAGAACTTACCTTCTGTAAGTCATCAATCCATCGAAGGCCATCACTCCATTTTCATTGAAATCATCAGATGCCAGGTAGAGAACATGATATTATCTCTCTTCAGCATCATAGGCCGTTGACAGGTAGTTTTTAATGAAGATTGTAGATGTAGTTACCATGTTTGGATCAGCTTCACTGTAGATTGTAGATGGAGTAACTAAGTTCAGATCAGCTTCACTGAAGATTGTAGATTCAGTTACGTTTTGATCAGCTTCACTGCAGATTGTAGATGCAGTAACCATGTTTGGGTCAGCTTCACTGCAGACTGTAGATGCAGTAACCATGTTTTGATCAGCTTCAATGCAGATTGTAGATGCAGTTACCATGTTTGGATCAGTTTCACTGCAGACTGTAGATGCATTTATGTTTTGATCAGCTTCACTGCAGATTGTAGATGCAGGTACCATGTTAGGGTCAGCCTCACTGCAGATAGTAGATGCAGTTATCATGTTATGATCAGCTTCACTGCAGACTGTAGATGCATTTATGTTTTGATCTGCTTCACTGCAGATTGTAGATGCAGGTACCATGTTAGGGTCAGCCTCACTGCAGATTGCAGATGCAGTTATCATGTTTTGATCAGTTTCACTGCAGACTGTAGATGCGGTTACCATGTTTCGATGAGCTACACCGCAGATTGTAGATGCAGTTATAATGTTTTGATCAGTTTCACTACGGATTGTAGATGCAGCTATCATGTTTGGATCAACTTCACTGTAGATTGTTGATGCAGTTACTATGTTTGGATAAGCTTCACTGCAGATTGTAGATGCAGTTACCATGTATGGGGGGAGGGGGGTATTGCCTAACAATGTTTCTACCTGGAGTGGTCACATATATCTGGCTATCGTACGGTGGTCTCATAATGTAAATTCCAAGGTAGCTTTTGCTTTTTCTGAAAATGGTACGAGGCAAAACTGCATTGTTTCTAACTATGCGGTAGTTTTCAACAGATCTTGGGAAACAGTATTTTCTGTAGCGGCTGTATAATTGGTCATGAACACTCAGCAGAACTGTTCATAGGGATCCTTCCAGAACCAGGAATGATGCTTCCAATACTGTCTTCAGGTTTGAAAAGCTCTGTTGGATAAGACATGTTGGGATTCATGTTCAGTCGTCACAGCTGTCCTAGTATGGAAGTATGGATGTGCAAGATGTAACATCAAGATGTCCATATTCCTGTCTTTGCAAAGAAGGGACATCCGGAGTGGACCGTAATGATTCTGTAAAGATAAAAATATTAGAAAATGAAAGAATTCATAAAGAAAGTCCACTTCATCCTTTTTTCATCAAATTGATGGGTCACTATTGGTAGAAAATCCCCTAAGAGATAAGAATAGACAAAGTGATTGTAAAAATTCAGCTAAGCTGAATTAGAAAGTTTATGTGTTAATTGCTAGAACTTACCTTCTGTGAGTCATCAATCCATCGAAGGCCATCACTCCATTTTCATTGAAATCATCAGATGCCAGGTAGAGAACATGATATTATCTCTCTTCAGCATCATAGGCCGTTGACAGGTAGTTTTAAGTGAAGATTGTAGATGTAGTTACCATGTTTGAATCAGCTTCACTGTAGATTGTAGATGGAGTAACCAAGTTCAGATCTGCTTCACTGAAGATTGTAGATGCAGTTACGTTTTGATCAGCTTCACTGCAGATTGTAGATGCAATAACCATGTTTGGGTCAGCTTCACTGCAGACTGTAGATGCAGTTACCATGTTTTGATCAGCTTCACTGCAGATTGTAGAAGCAGTAACCATGTTTGGATCAGTTTCACTGCAGACTGTAGATGCATTTATGTTTTGATCAGCTTCACTGCAGATTGTAGATGCAGGTACCATGTTAGGGTCAGCCTCACTGCAGATAGTAGATGCAGTTATCATGTTATGATCAGTTTCACTGCAGACTGTAGATGCGGTTACCATGTTTCGATGAGCTACACCGCAGATTGTAGATGCAGTTATAATGTTTTGATCAGTTTCACTACGGATTGTAGATGCAGCTATCATGTTTGGATCAACTTCACTGTAGATTGTAGATGCAGTTACTATGTTTGGATAAGCTTCACTGCAGATTGTAGATGCAGTTACCATGTATGGGGGGAGGGGGGTATTGCCTAACGATGTTTCTACCTGGAGTGGTCACATATATCTGGCTATCGTACGGTGGTCTCATAATGTAAATTCCAAGGTAGCTTGTGCGTTTTCGGAAAATGGTACGAGGCAAAACTGCATTGTTTCTAACTATGCGGTAGTTTTCAACAGATCTTGGGAAACAGTATTTTCTGTAGTGGCTGTATAATTGGTCATGAACACTCAGCAGTGCTGTTCATAGGGATCCTTCCAGAACCAAGAATGATGCTTCCAATACTGTCTTCAGGTTTGAAAAGCTCTGTTGGATAAGGCATGTTGGGATTCATGTTCAGTCATCACAGCTGTCCTAGTATGGAAGTATGGATGTGCAAGATGTAACATCAAGATGTCCATATTCCTGTCTTTGCAAAGAAGGGACATCCGGAGTGGACCGCAATGATTCTGTAAAGATAAAAATATTAGAAAATGAAAGAATTCATAATGAAAGTCCACTTCATCCTTTTTTCATCAAATTGATGGGTCACTATTGCTAGAAAATCCCCTAAGGGATAAGAATAGACAAAGTGATTGTAAAAATTCAGCTAAGCTGAATTAGAAAGTTTATGTGTTAATTAATGGAACTTACCTTCTGTAAGTCATCAATCCATCGAGGGCCATCACTCCATTTTCATTGAAATCATCAGATGACAGGTAGAGAACATGATATTATCTCTCTTCAGCATCATAGGCCGTTGACAGGTAGTTTTTAATGAAGATTGTAGATGTAGTTACCATGTTTGGATCAGCTTCACTGTAGATTGTAGATGAAGTAACTAAGTTCAGATCAGCTTCACTGAAGATTGTAGATTCAGTTACGTTTTGATCAGCTTCACTGCAGATTGTAGATGCAGTAACCATGTTTGGGTCAGCTTCACTGCAGACTGTAGATGCAGTAACCATGTTTTGATCAGCTTCAATGCAGATTGTAGATGCAGTTACCATGTTTGGATCAGTTTCACTGCAGACTGTAGATGCATTTATGTTTTGATCAGCTTCACTGCAGATTGTAGATGCAGGTACCATGTTAGGGTCAGCCTCACTGCAGATAGTAGATGCAGTTATCATGTTATGATCAGCTTCACTGCAGACTGTAGATGCATTTATGTTTTGATCTGCTTCACTGCAGATTGTAGATGCAGGTACCATGTTAGGGTCAGCCTCACTGCAGATAGTAGATGCAGTTATCATGTTCTGATCAGTTTCACTGCAGACTGTAGACGCGGTTACCATGTTTCGATGAGCTACACCGCAGATTGTAGATGCAGTTATAATGTTTTGATCAGTTTCACTACGGATTGTAGATGCAGCTATCATGTTTGGATCAACTTCACTGTAGATTGTAGATGCAGTTACTATGTTTGGATAAGCTTCACTGCAGATTGTAGATGCAGTTACCATGTATGGGGGGAGGGGGGTATTGCCTAACGATGTTTTTACCTTGAGTGGTCACATATATCTGGCTATCGTACGGTGGTCTCATAATGTAAATTCCAAGGTAGCTTTTGCGTTTTCGGTAAATGGTACGAGGCAAAACTGCATTGTTTCTAAATATGCGGTAGTTTTCAACAGATCTTGGGAGACAGTATTTTCTGTAGCGGCTGTATAATTGGTCATGAACACTCAGCAGTGCTGTTCATAGGGATCCTTCCAGAACCAGGAATGATGCTTCCAATACTGTCTTCAGGTTTGAAAAGCTCTGTTGGATAAGGCATGTTGAGATTCATGTTCAGTCGTCACAGCTGTCCTTGTATGGAAGTATGGATGTGCAAGATGTAACATCAAGATGTCCATATTCCTGTCTTTGCAAAGAAGGGACATCCGGAGTGGACCGCAATGATTCTGTAAAGATAAAAATATTAGAAAATGAAAGAATTCATAATGAAAGTCCACTTCATCCTTTTTTCATCAAATTGATGGGTCACTATTGCTAGAAAATCCCCTAAGGGATAAGAATAGACAAAGTGATTGTAAAAATTCAGCTAAGCTGAATTAGAAAGTTTATGTGTTAATTAATGGAACTTACCTTCTGTAAGTCATCAATCCATCGAAGGCCATCACTCCATTTTCATTGAAATCATCAGATGACAGGTAGAGAACATGATATTATCTCTCTTCAGCATCATAGGCCGTTGACAGGTAGTTTTTAATGAAGATTGTAGATGTAGTTACCATGTTTGGATCAGCTTCACTGTAGATTGTAGATGAAGTAACTAAGTTCAGATCAGCTTCACTGAAGATTGTAGATTCAGCTACGTTTTGATCAGCTTCACTGCAGATTGTAGATGCAGTAACCATGTTTGGGTCAGCTTCACTGCAGACTGTAGATGCAGTAACCATGTTTTGATCAGCTTCACTGCAGATTGTAGATGCAGTAACCATGTTTGGATCAGTTTCACTGCAGACTGTAGATGTATTTATGTTTTGATCAGCTTCACTGCAGATTGTAGATGCAGGTACCATGTTAGGGTCAGCCTCACTGCAGATAGTAGATGCAGTTATCATGTTATGATCAGTTTCACTGCAGACTGTCGACGTGGTTACCATGTTTCGATGAGCTACACCGCTAATTGTAGATGCAGTTATAATTTTTTGATCAGTTTCACTACGGATTGTAGATGCCGCTATCATGTTTGGATCAGCTTCACTGTAGATTGTAGATGCAGTTACTATGTTTGGATAAGCTTCACTGCAGATCGTAGATGCAGTTACCATGTATGGGGGGAGGGGGGGAATTGCCTAACGATGTTTTTACCTTGAGTGGTCACATATATCTGGCTATCGTACGGTGGTCTCATAATGTAAATTCCAAGGTAGCTTTTGCGTTTTCGGTAAATGGTACGAGGCAAAACTGCATTGTTTCTAACTATGCGGTAGTTTTCAACAGATCTTGGGAAACAGTATTTTCTGTAGCGGCTGTATAATTGGTCATGAACACTCAGCAGTGCTGTTCATAGGGATCCTTCCAGAACCAGGAATGATGCTTCCAATACTGTCTTCAGGTTTGAAAAGCTCTGTTGGATGAGGCATGTTGGGATTCATGTTCAGTCGTCACAGCTGTCCTAGTATGGAAGTATGGATGTGCAAGATGTAACATCAAGATGTCCATATTCCTGTCTTTGCAAAGAAGGGACATCCGGAGTGGACCGCAATGATTCTGTAAAGATAAAAATATTAGAAAATGAAAGAATTCATAAAGAAAGTCCACTTCATCCTTTTTTCATCAAATTGATGGGTCACTATTGGTAGAAAATCCCCTAAGAGATAAGAATAGACAAAGTGATTGTAAAAATTCAGCTAAGCTGAATTAGAAAGTTTATGTGTTAATTAATGGAACTTAACTTCTGTGAGTCATCAATCCATCCAAGGCCATCACTCCATTTTCATTGAAATCATCAGATGCCAGGTAGAGAACATGATATTATCTCTCTTCAGCATCATAGGCCGTTGACAGGTAGTTTTAAGTGAAGATTGTAGATGTAGTTACCATGTTTGAATCAGCTTCACTGTAGATTGTAGATGGAGTAACCAAGTTCAGATCTGCTTCACTGAAGACTGTAGATGCAGTTACGTTTTGATCAGCTTCACTGCAGATTGTAGATGCAGTAACCATGTTTGGGTCAGCTTCACTGCAGACTGTAGATGCAGTTACCATGTTTTGATCAGCTTCACTGCAGATTGTAGAAGCAGTAACCATGTTTGGATCAGTTTCACTGCAGACTGTAGATGCATTTATGTTTTGATCAGCTTCACTGCACATTGTAAATGCAGGTACCATGTTAGGGTCAGCCTCACTGCAGATAGTAGATGCAGTTATCATGTTATGATCAGTTTCACTGCAGACTGTAGATGCGGTTACCATGTTTCGATGAGCTACACCGCAGATTGTAGATGCAGTTATAATGTTTTGATCAGTTTCACTACGGATTGTAGATGCAGCTATCATGTTTGGATCAACTTCACTGTAGATTGTAGATGCAGTTACTATGTTTGGATAAGCTTCACTGCAGATTGTAGATGCAGTTACCATGTATGGGGGGAGTGGGGTATTGCCTAACGATGTTTCTACCTGGAGTGGTCACATATATCTGGCTATCGTACGGTGGTCTCATAATGTAAATTCCAAGGTAGCTTATGCGTTTTCGGAAAATGGTACGAGGCAAAACTGCATTGTTTCTAACTATGCGGTAGTTTTCAACAGATCTTGGGAGACAGTATTTTCTGTAGCGGCTGTATAATTGGTCATGAACACTCAGCAGTGCTGTTCATAGGGATCCTTCCAGAACCAGGAATGATGCTTCCAATACTGTCTTCAGGTTTGAAAAGCTCTGTTGGATAAGGCATGTTGGGATTCATGTTCAGTCGTCACAGCTGTCCTTGTATGGAAGTATGGATGTGCAAGATGTAACATCAAGATGTCCATATTCCTGTCTTTGCAAAGAAGGGACATCCGGAGTGGACCGCAATGATTCTGTAAAGATAAAAATATTAGAAAATGAAAGAATTCATAATGAAAGTCCACTTCATCCTTTTTTCATCAAATTGATGGGTCACTATTGCTAGAAAATCCCCTAAGGGATAAGAATAGACAAAGTGATTGTAAAAATTCAGCTAAGCTGAATTAGAAAGTTTATGTGTTAATTAATGGAACTTACCTTCTGTAAGTCATCAATCCATCGAAGGCCATCACTCCATTTTCATTGAAATCATCAGATGACAGGTAGAGAACATGATATTATCTCTCTTCAGCATCATAGGCCGTTGACAGGTAGTTTTTAATGAAGATTGTAGATGTAGTTACCATGTTTGGATCAGCTTCACTGTAGATTGTAGATGAAGTAATTAAGTTCAGATCAGCTTCACTGAAGATTGTAGATTCAGCTACGTTTTGATCAGCTTCACTGCAGATTGTAGATGCAGTAACCATGTTTGGGTCAGCTTCACTGCAGACTGTAGATACAGTAACCATGTTTTGATCAGCTTCACTGCAGATTGTAGATGCAGTAACCATGTTTGGATCAGTTTCACTGCAGACTGTAGATGTATTTATGTTTTGATCAGCTTCACTGCAGATTGTAGATGCAGGTACCATGTTAGGGTCAGCCTCACTGCAGATAGTAGATGCAGTTATCATGTTATGATCAGTTTCACTGCAGACTGTCGACGTGGTTACCATGTTTCGATGAGCTACAACGCTAATTGTAGATGCAGTTATAATTTTTTGATCAGTTTCACTACGGATTATAGATGCCGCTATCATGTTTGGATCAGCTTCACTGTAGATTGTAGATGCAGTTACTATGTTTGGATAAGCTTCACTGCAGATCGTAGATGCAGTTACCATGTATGGGGGGAGGGGGGGAATTGCCTAACGATGTTTTTACCTTGAGTGGTCACATATATCTGGCTATCGTACGGTGGTCTCATAATGTAAATTCCAAGGTAGCTTTTGCGTTTTCGGTAAATGGTACGAGGCAAAACTGCATTGTTTCTAACTATGCGGTAGTTTTCAACAGATCTTGGGAAACAGTATTTTCTGTAGCGGCTGTATAATTGGTCATGAACACTCAGCAGTGCTGTTCATAGGGATCCTTCCAGAACCAGGAATGATGCTTCCAATACTGTCTTCAGGTTTGAAAAGCTCTGTTGGATGAGGCATGTTGGGATTCATGTTCAGTCGTCACAGCTGTCCTAGTATGGAAGTATGGATGTGCAAGATGTAACATCAAGATGTCCATATTCCTTTCTTTGCAAAGAAGGGACATCCGGAGTGGACCGCAATGATTCTGTAAAGATAAAAATATTAGAAAATGAAAGAATTCATAAAGAAAGTCCACTTCATCCTTTTTTCATCAAATTGATGGGTCACTATTGGTAGAAAATCCCCTAAGAGATAAGAATAGACAAAGTGATTGTAAAAATTCAGCTAAGCTGAATTAGAAAGTTTATGTGTTAATTAATGGAACTTACCTTCTGTGAGTCATCAATCCATCGAAGGCCATCACTCCATTTTCATTGAAATCATCAGATGCCAGGTAGAGAACATGATATTATCTCTCTTCAGCATCATAGGCCGTTGACAGGTAGTTTTTAATGAAGATTGTAGATTAGTTACCATGTTTGGATCAGCTTCACTGTAGATTGTAGATGGAGTAACTAAGTTCAGATCAGCTTCACTGAAGATTGTAGATTCAGTTACGTTTTGATCAGCTTCACTGCAGATTGTAGATGCAGTTACTATGCTTGGATAAGCTTCACTGCAGATTGTAGATGCAGTAACCATGTTTTGATCAGCTTCACTGCAGATTGTAGATGCAGTAACCATGTTTGGATCAGTTTCACTGCAGACTGTAGATGCATTTATGTTTTGATCAGCTTCACTGCAGATTGTAGATGCAGGTACCATGTTAGGGTCAGCTTCACTGCAGATAGTAGATGCAGTTATCATGTTATGATCAATTTCACTGCAGACTGTAGATGCAGTTACCATGTTTCGATGAGCTACACCGCTGATTGTAGATGCAGTTATAATGTTTTGATCAGTTTCACTACGGATTGTAGATGCAGCTATCATGTTTGGATAAGCTTCACTGTAGATTGCAGATGCAGTTACTATGTTTGGATAAGCTTCACTGCAGATTGTAGATGCAGTTACCATGTATGGGGGGAGGGGGGTATTGCCTAACGATGTTTCTACCTGAAGTGGCCACATATATCTGGCTATCGTAGGGTGGTCTCATAATGTAAATTCCAAGGTAGCTTTTGCGTTTTCGGAAAATGGTACGAGGCAAAACTGCATTGTTTCTAACTATGCGGTAGTTTTCAACAGATCTTGGGAAACAGTATTTTCTGTAGCGGCTGTATAATTGGTCATGAACACTCAGCAGTGCTGTTCATAGGGATCCTTCCAGAACCAGGAATGATGCTTCCAATACTGTCTTCAGGTTTGAAAAGCTCTGTTGGATGAGGCATGTTGGGATTCATGTTCAGTCGTCACAGCTGTCCTAGTATGGAAGTATGGATGTGCAAGATGTAACATCAAGATGTCCATATTCCTGTCTTTGCAAAGAAGGGACATCCGGAGTGGACCGCAATGATTCTGTAAAGATAAAAATATTAGAAAAAGAAAGAATTCATAAAGAAAGTCCACTTCATCCTTTTTTCATCAAATTGATGGGTCACTATTGCTAGAAAATCCTCTAAGGGATAAGAATAGACAAAGAGATTGTAAAAATTCAGCTAAGCTGAATTAGAAAGTTTATGTGTTAATTAATGGAACTTACCTTCTGTAAGTCATCAATCCATCGAAGGCCATCACTCCATTTTCATTGAAATCATCAGATGCCAGGTAGAGAACATGATATTATCTCTCTTCAGCATCATAGGCCATTGACAGGTAGTTTTTAGTGAAGATTGTAGATGTAGTTACCATGTTTGAATCAGCTTCACTGTAGATTGTAGATGGAGTAACCAAGTTCAGATCAAGTTCAGCATCATAGGCCGTTGACAGGTAGTTTTTAGTGAAGATTGTAGATGTAGTTACCATGTTTGAATCAGCTTCACTGTAGATTGTAGATGGAGTAACTAAGTTCAGATCAGCTTCACTGAAGATTGTAGATGCAGTTACGTTTTGATCAGCTTCACTGCAGATTGTAGATGCAGTAACCATGTTTGGGTCACCTTCACTGCAGACTGTAGATGCAGTAACCATGTTTTGATCAGCTTCACTGCATATTGTAAATGCAGTAACCATGTTTGGATCAGTTTCACTGCAGACTGTAGATGCAGGTACCATGTTAGGGTCAGCCTCACTGCAGATAGTAGATGCAGTTATCATGTTCTGATCAGTTTCACTGCAGACTGTAGACGCGGTTACCATGTTTCGATGAGCTACACCGCTGATTGTAGATGCAGTTATAATGTTTTCATCAGTTTCACTATGGATTGTAGATGCAGCTATCATGTTTGGGTCAGCTTCACTGCAGACTGTAGATGCAGTAACCATGTTTTGATCAGCTTCAATGCAGATTGTAGATGCAGTTACCATGTTTGGATCAGTTTCACTGCAGACTGTAGATGCATTTATGTTTTGATCAGCTTCACTTCAGATTGTAGATGCAGGTACCATGTAAGGGTCAGCCTCACTGCAGATTGCAGATGCAGTTATCATGTTTTGATCAGTTTCACTGCAGACTGTAGATGCGGTTACCATGTTTCGATGAGCTACACCGCAGATTGTAGATGCAGTTATAATGTTTTGATTAGTTTCACTACAGATTGTAGATGCAGCTATCATGTTTGGATCAGCTTCACTGTAGATAGTAGATGCAGTTACTATGTTTGGATAAGCTTCACTGCAGATTGTAGATGCAGTTACCATGTATGGGGGGAGGGGAGTATTGCCTAACGATGTTTCTACCTGGAGTGGTCACATATATCTGGCTATCGTAGGGTGGTCTCATAATGTAAATTCCAAGGTAGCTTTTGCGTTTTTTTGGAAAATGGTACGAGGCAAAACTGCATTGTTTCTAACTATGCGGTAGTTTTGAACAGATCTTGGGAAACAGTATTTTCTGTAGCGGCTGTATAATTGGTCATGAACACTCAGCAGTGCTGTTCATAGGGATCCTTCCAGAACCAGGAATGATGCTTCCAATACTGTCTTCAGGTTTGAAAAGCTCTGTTGGATGAGGCATGTTGGGAGTCATGTTCAGTCGTCACAGCTGTCCTAGTATGGAAGTATGGATGTGCAAGATGTAATATCAAGATGTCCATATTCCTGTCTTTGCAAAGAAGGGACATCCGGAGTGGACCGCATTGATTCTGTAAAGATAAAAATATTAGAAAATGAACGAATTCATAATGAAAGTCCACTTCATCCTTTTTTCATCAAATTGATGGGTCACTATTGCTAGAAAATCCCCTAAGGGATAAGAATAGACAAAGTGATTGTAAAAATTCAGCTAAGCTGAATTAGAAAGTTTATGTGTTAATTAATGGAACTTACCTTCTGTAAGTCATCAATCCATCGAAGGCCATCACTCCATTTTCATTGAAATCATCAGATGCCAGGTAGAGAACATGATATTATCTCTCTTCAGCATCATAGGCCATTGACAGGTAGTTTTTACTGAAGATTGTAGATGTAGTTACCATGTTTGAATCAGCTTCACTGTACTTGTAGATGGAGTAACCAAGTTCAGATCAGCTTCATTGAAGATTGTAGATGCAGTTACGTTTTGATCAGCTTCACTGCAGATTGTAGATGCAGTAACCATGTTTGGGTCAGCTTCACTGCAGACTGTAGATGCAGTAACCATGTTTTGATCAGCTTCACTGTAGATTGTAGATGCAGTAACCATGTTTGGATCAGCTTCACTGCAGACTGTTGATGCATTTATGTTTTGATCAGCTTCACTGCAGATTGTAGATGCAGGTACCATGTTAGGGTCAGCCTCACTGCAGATTGCAGATGCAGTTATCATGTTTTGATCAGTTTCACTGCAGACTGTAGATGCGGTTACCATGTTTCGATGAGCTACACCGCAGATTGTAGATGCAGTTATAATGTTTTGATTAGTTTCACTACAAATTGTAGATGCAGCTATCATGTTTGGATCAGCTTAACTGTAGATTGTAGATGCAGTTACTATGTTTGGATAAGCTTCACTGCAGATTGTAGATGCAGTTACCATGTATGGGGGGAGGGGAGTATTGCCTAACGATGTTTCTACCTGGAGTGGTCACATATATCTGGCGATCGTAGGGTGGTCTCATAATGTAAATTCCAAGGTAGCTTTTGCGTTTTTTTGGAAAATGGTACGAGGCAAAACTGCATTGTTTCTAACTATGCGGTAGTTTTCAACAGATCTTGGGAAACAGTATTTTCTGTAGCGGCTGTATAATTGGTCATGAACACTCAGCAGTGCTGTTCATAGGGATCCTTCCAGAACCAGGAATGATGCTTCCAATACTGTCTTCAGGTTTGAAAAGCTCTGTTGGATGAGGCATGTTGGGAGTCATGTTCAGTCGTCACAGCTGTCCTAGTATGGAAGTATGGATGTGCAAGATGTAACATCAAGATGTCCATATTCCTGTCTTTGCAAAGAAGGGACATCCGGAGTGGACCGCATTGATTCTGTAAAGATAAAAATATTAGAAAATGAACGAATTCATAATGAAAGTCCACTTCATCCTTTTTTCATCAAATTGATGGGTCACTATTGCTAGAAAATCCCCTAAGGGATAAGAATAGACAAAGTGATTGTAAAAATTCAGCTAAGCTGAATTAGAAAGTTTATGTGTTAATTAATGGAACTTACCTTCTGTAAGTCATCAATCCATCGAAGGCCATCACTCCATTTTCATTGAAATCATCAGATGCCAGGTAGAGAACATGATATTATCTCTCTTCAGCATCATAGGCGGTTGACAGGTAGTTTTTAGTGAAGATTGTAGATGTAGTTACCATGTTTGAATCAGCTTCACTGTAGATTGTAGATGGAGTAACTAAGTTCAGATCAGCTTCACTGAAGATTGTAGATGCAGTTACGTTTTGATCAGCTTCACTGCAGATTGTAGATGCAGTAACCATGTTTGGGTGAGCTTCACTGCAGACTGTAGATGCAGTAACCATGTTTTGATCAGCTTCAATGCAGATTGTAGATGCAGCTATCATGTTTGGATCAGCTTCACTGTAGATTGTAGATGCAGTTACTATGTTTGGATAAGCTTCACTGCAGATTGTAGATGCAGTTACCATGTATGTGGGGAGGGGGGTATTGCCTAACAATGTTTCTACCTGGAGTGGTCACATATATCTGGCTATCGTACGGTGGTCTCATAATGTAAATTCCAAGGTAGCTTTTGCGTTTTCGGTAAATGGTACGAGGCAAAACTGCATTGTTTCTAACTATGCGGTAGTTTTCAACAGATCTTGGGAAACAGTATTTTCTGTAGCGGCTGTATAATTGGTCATGAACACTCAGCAGTGCTGTTCATAGGGATCCTTCCAGAACCAGGAATGATGCTTCCAATACTGTCTTCAGGTTTGAAAAGCTCTGTTGGATAAGGCATGTTGGGATTCATGTTCAGTCATCACAGCTCTCCTTGTATGGAAGTATGGATGTGCAAGATGTAACATCAAGATGTCCATATTCCTGTCTTTGCAAAGAAGGGACATCCGGAGTGGACCGCAATGATTCTGTAAAGATAAAAATATTAGAAAATGAAAGAATTCATAATGAAAGTCCACTTCATCCTTTTTTCATCAAATTGATGGGTCACTATTGCTAGAAAATCCCCTAAGGGATAAGAATAGACAAAGAGATTGTAAAAATTCAGCTAAGCTGAATTAGAAAGTTTATGTGTTAATTAATGGAATTTACCTTCTGTAAGTCATCAATCCATCGAAGGCCATCACTCCATTTTCATTGAAATCATCAGATGCCAGGTAGAGAACATGATATTATCTCTCTTCAGCATCATAGGCCGTTGACAGGTAGTTTTTAGTGAAGATTGTAGATGTAGTTACCATGTTTGAATCAGCTTCACTGTAGATTGTAGATGGAGTAACTAAGTTCAGATCAGCTTCACTGAAGATTGTAGATGCAGTTACGTTTTGATCAGCTTCACTGCAGATTGTAGATGCAGTAACCATGTTTGGGTCAGCTTCACTGCAGACTGTAGATGCAGTAACCATGTTTTGATCAGCTTCACTGCAGATTGTAGATGCAGGTACCATGTTTGGATCAGTTTCACTGCAGACTGTAGATGCAGGTACCATGTTAGGGTCAGCCTCACTGCAGATAGTAGATGCAGTTATGTTATGATCAGTTTCACTGCAGACTGTAGATGCGGTTACCATGTTTCGATGAGCTACACCGCAGATTGTAGATGCAGTTATAATGTTTTGATCAGTTTCACTACGGATTGTAGATGCAGCTATCATGTTTGGATCAGCTTCACTGTAGATTGTAGATGCAGTTACTATGTTTGGATAAGCTTCACTGCAGATTGTAGATGCAGTTACCATGTATGTGGGGAGGGGGGTATTGCCTAACAATGTTTCTACCTGGAGTGGTCACATATATCTGGCTATCGTACGGTGGTCTCATAATGTAAATTCCAAGGTAGCTCTTGCGTTTTTCGGTAAATGGTACGAGGCAAAACTGCATTGTTTCTAACTAAGCGGTAGTTTTCAAAAGATCTTGGGAAACAGTATTTTCTGTAGCGGCTGTATAATTGGTCATGAACACTCAGCAGTGCTGTTCATATGGATCCTTCCAGAACCAGGAATGATGCTTCCAATACTGTCTTCAGGTTTGAAAAGTTCTGTTGGATGAGGCATGTTGGGATTCATGTTCAGTCGTCACAGCTGTCCTAGTATGGAAGTATGGATGTGCAAGATGTAACATCAAGATGTCCATATTCCTGTCTTTGCAAAGAAGGGACATCCGGAGTGGACCACATTGATTCTGTAAAGATAAAAATATTAGAAAAAGAAAGAATTCATAATGAAAGTCCACTTCATCCTTTTTTCATCAAATTGATGGGTCACTATTGCTAGAAAATCCCCTAAGGGATAAGAATAGACAAAGTGATTGTAAAAATTCAGCTAAGCTAAATTAGAAAGTTTATGTGTTAATTAATGGAACTTACCTTCTGTAAGTCATCAATCCATCGAAGGCCATCACTCCATTTTCATTGAAATCATCAGATGCCAGGTAGAGAACATGATATTATCTCTCTTCAGCATCATAGGCCATTGACCGGTAGTTTTTACTGAAGATTGTAGATGTAGTTA
Source organism: Alitta virens (assembly GCA_932294295.1). Classification (NCBI taxonomy): domain Eukaryota; kingdom Metazoa; phylum Annelida; class Polychaeta; order Phyllodocida; family Nereididae; genus Alitta; species Alitta virens. The sequence continues at coordinate 11,335,484 of OW028579.1, read as the reverse complement.
CCATGTTTGAATCAGCTTCACTGTAGATTGTAGATGGAGTAACCAAGTTCAGATCAAGTTCAGCATCATAGGCCGTTGACAGGTAGTTTTTAGTGAAGATTGTAGATGTAGTTACCATGTTTGAATCAGCTTCACTGTAGATTGTAGATGGAGTAACTAAGTTCAGATCAGCTTCACTGAAGATTGTAGATGCAGTTACGTTTTGATCAGCTTCACTGCAGATTGTAGATGCAGTAACCATGTTTGGGTCACCTTCACTGCAGACTGTAGATGCAGTAACCATGTTTTGATCAGCTTCACTGCATATTGTAAATGCAGTAACCATGTTTGGATCAGTTTCACTGCAGACTGTAGATGCAGGTACCATGTTAGGGTCAGCCTCACTGCAGATAGTAGATGCAGTTATCATGTTCTGATCAGTTTCACTGCAGACTGTAGACGCGGTTACCATGTTTCGATGAGCTACACCGCTGATTGTAGATGCAGTTATAATGTTTTCATCAGTTTCACTATGGATTGTAGATGCAGCTATCATGTTTGGGTCAGCTTCACTGCAGACTGTAGATGCAGTAACCATGTTTTGATCAGCTTCAATGCAGATTGTAGATGCAGTTACCATGTTTGGATCAGTTTCACTGCAGACTGTAGATGCATTTATGTTTTGATCAGCTTCACTTCAGATTGTAGATGCAGGTACCATGTAAGGGTCAGCCTCACTGCAGATTGCAGATGCAGTTATCATGTTTTGATCAGTTTCACTGCAGACTGTAGATGCGGTTACCATGTTTCGATGAGCTACACCGCAGATTGTAGATGCAGTTATAATGTTTTGATTAGTTTCACTACAGATTGTAGATGCAGCTATCATGTTTGGATCAGCTTCACTGTAGATAGTAGATGCAGTTACTATGTTTGGATAAGCTTCACTGCAGATTGTAGATGCAGTTACCATGTATGGGGGGAGGGGAGTATTGCCTAACGATGTTTCTACCTGGAGTGGTCACATATATCTGGCTATCGTAGGGTGGTCTCATAATGTAAATTCCAAGGTAGCTTTTGCGTTTTTTTGGAAAATGGTACGAGGCAAAACTGCATTGTTTCTAACTATGCGGTAGTTTTCAACAGACCTTGGGAAACAGTATTTTCTGTAGCGGCTGTATAATTGGTCATGAACACTCAGCAGTGCTGTTCATAGGGATCCTTCCAGAACCAGGAATGATGCTTCCAATACTGTCTTCAGGTTTGAAAAGCTCTGTTGGATGAGGCATGTTGGGAGTCATGTTCAGTCGTCACAGCTGTCCTAGTATGGAAGTATGGATGTGCAAGATGTAACATCAAGATGTCCATATTCCTGTCTTTGCAAAGAAGGGACATCCGGAGTGGACCGCATTGATTCTGAAAAGATAAAAATATTAGAAAATGAACGAATTCATAATGAAAGTCCACTTCATCCTTTTTTCATCAAATTGATGGGTCACTATTGCTAGAAAATCCCCTAAGGGATAAGAATAGACAAAGTGATTGTAAAAATTCAGCTAAGCTGAATTAGAAAGTTTATGTGTTAATTAATGGAACTTACCTTCTGTAAGTCATCAATCCATCGAAGGCCATCACTCCATTTTCATTGAAATCATCAGATGCCAGGTAGAGAACATGATATTATCTCTCTTCAGCATCATAGGCCATTGACAGGTAGTTTTTACTGAAGATTGTAGATGTAGTTACCATGTTTGAATCAGCTTCACTGTACTTGTAGATGGAGTAACCAAGTTCAGATCAGCTTCACTGAAGATTGTAGATGCAGTTACGTTTTGATCAGCTTCACTGCAGATTGTAGATGCAGTAACCATGTTTGGGTCAGCTTCACTGCAGACTGTAGATGCAGTAACCATGTTTTGATCAGCTTCACTGTAGATTGTACATGCAGTAACCATGTTTGGATCAGCTTCACTGCAGACTGTAGATGCATTTATGTTTTGATCAGCTTCACTGCAGATTGTAGATGCAGGTACCATGTTAGGGTCAGCCTCACTGCAGATTGCAGATGCAGTTATCATGTTTTCATCAGTTTCACTGCAGACTGTAGATGCGGTTACCATGTTTCGATGAGCTACACCGCAGATTGTAGATGCAGTTATAATGTTTTGATCAGTTTCACTACGGATTGTAGATGCAGCTATCATGTTTGGATCAACTTCACTGTAGATTGTAGATGCAGTTACTATGTTTGGATAAGCTTCACTGCAGATTGTAGATGCAGTTACCATGTATGGGGGAGGGGGGTATTGCCTAATGATGTTTCTACCTGGAGTGGTGACATATATCTGGCTATCGTACGGTGGTCTCATAATGTAAATTCCAAGGTAGCTTTTGCGTTTTCGGAAAATGGTACGAGGCAAAACTGCATTGTTTCTAACTATGCGGTAGTTTTCAAAAGATCTTGGGAAACAGTATTTTCTGTAGCGGCTGTATAATTGGTCATGAACACTCAGCAGTGCTGTTCATAGGGATACTTCCAGAACCAGGAATGATGCTTCCAATACTGTCTTCAGGTTTGAAAAGCTCTGTTGGATAAGGCATGTTGGGATTCATGTTCAGTCATCACAGCTCTCCTAGTATGGAAGTATGGATGTGCAAGATGTAACATCAAGATGTCCATATTCCTGTCTTTGCAAAGAAGGGACATTCGGAGTGGACCGCAATGATTCTGTAAAGATAAAAATATTAGAAAATGAAAGAATTCATAATGAAAGTCCACTTCATCCTTTTTTCATCAAATTGATGGGTCACTATTGCTAGAAAATCCCCTAAGAGATAAAAATAGACAAAGTGATTGTAAAAATTCAGCTAAACTGAATTAGAAAGTTAATGTGTTAATTAATGGAACTTACCTTCTGAAAGTCATCAATCCATCGAAGGCCATCACTCCATTTTCATTGAAATCATCAGATGCCAGGTAGAGAACATGATATTATCTCTCTTCAGCATCATAGGCCATTGACAGGTAGTTTTTAATGAAGATTGTAGATGTAGTTACCATGTTTAGATCAGCTTCACTGTAGATTGTAGATGGAGTAACCAAGTTCAGATCAGCTTCACTGAAGATTGTAGATTCAGTTACGTTTTGATCAGCTTCACTGCAGATTGTAGATGCAGTAACCATGTTTGGGTCAGCTTCACTGCAGACTGTAGATGCAGTAACCATGTTTTGATCAGCTTCAATGCAGATTGTAGATGCAGTTACCATGTTTGGATCAGTTTCACTGCAGACTGTAGATGCATTTATGTTTTGATCAGCTTCACTGCAGATTGTAGATGCAGGTACCATGTTAGGGTCAGCCTCACTGCAGATAGTAGATGCAGTTATCATGTTATGATCAGTTTCACTGCAGACTGTAGATGCGGTTACCATGTATCGATGAGCTACACCGCAGATTGTAGATGCAGTTATAATGTTTTGATCAGTTTCACTACGGATTGTAGATGCAGCTATCATGTTTGGATCAGCTTCACTGTAGATTGTAGATGCAGTTACTATGTTTAGATAAGCTTCACTGCAGATTGTAGATGCAGTTACCATATATGGGGGGAGGGGGGTATTGCCTAACGATGTTTCTACCTGGAGTGGTCACATATATCTGGCTATCGTACGGTGGTCTCATAATGTAAATTCCAAGGTAGCTTTTGCGTTTTCGGAAAATGGTACGAGGCAAAACTGCATTGTTTCTAACTATGCGGTAGTTTTCAACAGATTCTTGGGAGACAGTATTTTCTGTAGCGGCTGTATAATTGGTCATGAACACTCAGCAGTGCTGTTCATAGGGATCCTTCCAGAACCAGGAATGATGCTTCCAATACTGTCTTCAGGTTTGAAAAGCTCTGTTGGATAAGGCATGTTGGGATTCATGTTCAGTCGTCACAGCTGTCCTAGTATGGAAGTATGGATGTGCAAGATGTAACATCAAGATGTCCATATTCCTGTCTTTGCAAAGAAGGGACATCCGGAGTGGACCGCAATGATTCTGTAAAGATAAAAATATTAGAAAATGAAAGAATTCATAAAGAAAGTCCACTTCATCCTTTTTTCATCAAATTGATGGGTCACTATTGCTAGAAAATCCCCTAAGGGATAAGAATAGACAAAGTGATTGTAAAAATTCAGCTAAGCTGAATTAGAAAGTTTATGTGCTAATTAATGGAACTTACCTTCTGTAAGTCATCAATCCATCGAAGGCCATCACTCCATTTTCATTGAAATCATCAGATGCCAGGTAGAGAACATGATATTATTTCTCTTCAGCATCATAGGCGGTTGACAGGTAGTTTTTACTGAAGATTGTAAATGTAGTTACCATGTTTGGATCAGCTTCACTGTAGATTGTAGATGGAGTAACTAAGTTCAGATCAGCTTCACTGAAGATTGTAGATGCAGTTACGTTTTGATCAGCTTCACGGCAGATTGTAGATGCAGTAACCATGTTTGGGTCAGCTTCACTGCAGACTGTAGATGCACTAACCAAGTTTTGATCAGCTTCACTGCAGATTGTAGATGCAGTTACCATCTTTGGATCAGCTTCACTGCAGACTGTAGATGCGTTTATGTTTTGATCAGCTTCACTGCAGATTGTAGATGCAGGTACCATGTTTTGATGAGCTACACTGCAGATTGTAGATACAATTTACATGTTTGGGGGAGGGGGGGGGGGGTATTGCCTAACGATGTTTTTACCTAGAGGGGTCACATATATCTGGCTATCGTATGGCATTCTCACTCAACAGAATTGGCCACGTTAGAATTGATAGAATTAATCATCACTGAAATGTACGTCAAAAAGTACCCATTAAGATTTATCTTGATTTATCAAAAACCTTTGATACACTGGAACATGAAATACTTTTGTTTAAATTAAAACACTATGGCGTGAATGATCTTTCAGTGAAATTACTTCGTAGGTATTTAACTAACAGAGTGCAATATGTTGTTGTAGACAATATCAAGTCTAATCATGTTCCACTACAGCTTGGTGTTCCACAAGGATCCATTCTTGGTCCTCTTTTAATTATCATTTATGTCAATGATTTTGTCAATGCTACTTCTGTCTTTCATCCACTTGTTTATGCTGATGATACAACTCTTGTTGCTTCCCTGAATACTTTTCAGGGTGAAATAAATCTAAGTGATGAGTTGGTCAGTGTGAGCAATTGGATGAAGGCAAATAAGCTATATATTAACAAAAGCAAAACGAAAGCCATGATTTTCCATACACTCCAAAGAAGAGTTCAAATTCCTACTATTAAAATAGAAGACTCTGTTATCGAATTTGTCAATGAATTTAACTTCCTTGGCATAATGTTAGATAGACATCTAAATTGTAAAGCTCACCATGGTATGATTACAAAGAAATTGTCAAAAACAGTAGGCATTATGCACAGATTAAAAAATATGTTGCCTCTCTGTGCCTTGTTACATAATATATACAATTCCCTTGTGTTATCACACTTAAACTATGGAGCTCTTCTTTGGGGTTGGCAATGTCAAAATATATTCATTTTACAAAAAAAGCTGTCAGAACTCTTACTAACAGTAAATATAATTGTCATACTAGTGGTTTATTTAAAAAACTAAATCTTTTAAAATTCCATGATATCTGTGCACTGTGTGACCTGAAATTCTGCCATAAACGATTCAACAATGTCTTGCCACAGTATTTTCTTGAATACTACTGCTATTTAGAGATGATCCTCATTACTATGAAACTCGAATAGCTGGTCAACTATGACTTCCCTTAATTAAACATGAATTTGCAAAACAGAGTATTAAGTATAGATTTATAAAAACCTTAATAAATAATACATCCATAACTTACAGAGAAAAACTAGAAACACATAGTTTAGATGGATTTAAGAAATATGTGAAAAATAGCAATGTAGCATCTTATTCCACAGACTGCAGTATTGAAAATTGCTATATATGTATAAATGTTCATCCTACTGCTTCTTCATAATACTTTTCAACAATATATTCTTTAACTTGAGATGAGTAACGTAGATGAAACTACTACTGATGAGAGTAATTTCCATATTGTGTTTGATTTAATGTTCACTATGTAATATTAATTGATCTCTCCAGGTGGCCTCACGCTAGCGATAAAATATATTTATCTTTGTGATGTCTCCTTGCGAAACAAATGTTTATAAATGAACATATGAAAATAAATTGTAAATATGTTTTTGTTTGGCAAATTAAAAGAATCTGAATCTGAATCTGAATCTGGTCTCATAATGTAAATACCAAGGTAGCTTTAGTGTGTTCGGAAAATGGTATGAGGCTACACTGCTTGTACATTGTTTCTAACTATGGGGTGGTTTTCAACAGATCTTGGGAAACAGTATTTTCTGTAGCGGCTGTTTAATTGGTCATGAACACTCAGCTGTGCTGTTGACAGGGATTCTTCCAAACACCCTCTTGAACCAGGAATGATGCTTCCAATACTGTCTTCAGGTTTGAAAAGCTCTCTTGGATGAGGCATGTTGGGATTCATGTTCAGTCGTCACAGCTGTCCTAGTATGGAAGTACCCGTAGATGTGCAAGATGTATCATCAAGATGTCCATATTCCTGTCTTTGCAAAGAAGGGACATCCGGAGTGGACTGCAATGATTCTGTAAAATGTAAAGATAAAAATATTAGAAAATGAAAGAATTCATAATGAAAGTCCATTTCATCCTTTTTTCATCAAATTGATGGGAAAAAAATTAAAATAAGACTTAGTGATTGTAATAATTCAGCTATGCTGAATTGGAAAGTTTATTTGTTAATTAATGGAACTTTACCTTCTGTAAAGTTATCAATCCATCGAAGGCCATCAGTCCATTTTCATTGAAATCATCAGATGCCAGGAAGAGAACATGATATTCTTCAGCATCATAGGCCATTGACAGGTAGTGTTTACTGAACATTGTAATGCAGTAACGATGTTTGGATCAGCTTCACTGCAGATTGTAGATGCAGTAACCATTTTTTTGATGAGCTACACTGTAGATTGTAGATGGAGTAACCAAGTTCAGATCAGCTGCACTGCAGATTGTAGATGCAGGTACCATGTTTGGATCAGCTTCACTGCAGATTGTAGATGCAGTTATCATGTTTTGATAAGTTTCACTGCAGATTGTAGATGCGGTTACCATATTTTGATGAGCTATACTGCAGATTGTAGATGCAGTTATGTTATGATCAGTTTCACTAATGATTGTTGATATAGGTACCATGTTTGGATCAGCTTCACTGCAGATTGAAGATGTAGTTACCATGTTTTGATGAGCTACACTGTTGATTGTAGATGGAGTGAGCAAGTTCAGATCAGCTGCACTGCAGATTGTAGATGCGGTTACCATATTTTGATGAGCTACACTGCAGATTGTAGATGCAGTTAAAATGTTTTGATCAGTTTCACTGCAGATTGTAGATGCAGGTGCCAAGTTTGGATCAGCTTCACTACAGATTGTAGATGCAGTAACCATGTCTTGATGAGCTACACTGCAGATTGTAGATGCAGTTATGTTATGATCAGTTTCACTACTGATTGTAGATATAGGTACCATGTTTGGATCAGCTTCACTGCAGATTGTAGATTCAGATTCAGATATATTTATTTGACTTAAAGCTGGTATCAAAGAAAAAAAAAATATCACAATCATGTCTATTATAATTTGCTTTAAGTAGGGTGACCCCTTTAAGACATCTTTGATGTCGCTGCCAAGGGGCCACCCTAGTCTTAATATAAAGAATGTCTTTCAAATTTCAATACTGCGACCAGTGGCAAGGGACAGACACTCAGTGGTAGTCTTAAAAATAAAAGTTAATAAATAAAAATTACAACGATTGAATAAATGACAGTAAATCCATGACAGAGATGACACTGGTCAACCCAAACCATTACAAATATAAGAATTAGTTCTATCACAATTAACATTATAAGATTCTAGAAAATTTTGTTTTACATAATATTTGAAACCATCTAGGCTATGAGTATATATTTTATCTTTTAAATTTTGATTCATTTCATTGAATATTTTCGGAAACCTATAGCTTATGCTATGTCTTGCAAATTCATGACTCGCAGCAGGCTTTGGTTAAGGATGAAGGTATTTCTGAGCAACATTTCAGACAAAAAGTAATCAGGTAACACATTGTTTCCAAATTCAAAGCAAAACATAAAGCCATGCAGTGCACATAAATCATGTATCTTCAATATTCTTAGCTGTCTAAAAGGTTGACTAGTATGTGCATTGTATTTACTTTTTGTAGTTATTTTAACGGCTGTTTTTTGTAGTTTAAAAATTCTATTAGTTTGCCCCCCCCCCATATAATCATTCCATAATTTAAATGTGGTGATGCTAAAGCCTTATAGATATTTAAAAGCGCACTTGTAGGTAAATATTTTTTGATTTTCTTCATTATCCCTATAGTTTTTGATATTTTCTTGGCTATCATATTAATGTGATGCAGGTACCATGTTTGAATGAGCGTCACTGCAGATTGTAGATGCAGTTAACATGTTTTGATGAGCTACACAGTAGATAGAGTAACAAAGTTCAGATCAGCTTCACTGCAAATTGTGGATGCAAGTACCATGATTGGATCAACTTCACTGTAGATTGTAGATGTAGTTACCATGTTTTGATGAGCTACACGGCAGATTGTAGATGCAGGTACCATGCTTGGGTCAGCATCACTGCAGATTGTAGAAGCAGTTACTATGTTTGGAACAGCGTCACTGCAGATTGTAGATGCAAATGACATGTTTTGATGAGCTACACTGTAGACGTTAGATGCAGTAACCATTTTTTGATCAGCGTCTCTGCAGATTGTAGATGCAGTTACCATGTTTGAATCAGCTTCACTGCAAATTGTAAATAGCAGATACCAGGTTTTGGATACAGGCCAAGGCCCAGGTAGATATGTGATCCCTCTGCAGGTTGTAGATGCAGTAACCATGTTTTGATGAGCTACACTGTAGATTGTAAATGAAGTAACTAAGTTCAGATCAGCTTCACTGAAGATTGTAGATTCAGTTACGTTTTGATCAGCTTCACTGCAGATTGTAGATGCAGTAACCATGTTTGGGTCAGCTTCACTGCAGACTGTAGATGCAGTAACCATGTTTTGATCAGCTTCAATGCAGATTGTAGATGCAGTTACCATGTTTGGATCAGTTTCACTGCAGACTGTAGATGCATTTATGTTTTGATCAGCTTCACTGCAGATTGTAGATGCAGGTACCATGTTAGGGTCAGCCGCACAGCAGATTGTAGATGCAGTTACCATGTTTGGATCAGCTTCACTGTAGATTGTAGATGAAGTAACTAAGTTCAGATCAGCTTCACTGAAGATTGTTGATTCAGTTACGTTTTGATCAGCTTCACTGCAGATTGTAGATGCAGTAACCATGTTTGGGTCAGCTTCACTGCAGACTGTAGATGCAGTAACCATGTTTTGATTAGCTTCAATGCAGATTGTAGATGCAGTTACCATGTTTGGATCAGTTTCACTGCAGACTGTAGATGCATTTATGTTTTGATCAGCTTCACTGCAGATTGTAGATGCAGGTACCATGTTAGGGTCAGCCGCACAGCAGATTGTAGATGCAGTTATCATGTTTTGATCAGTTTCACAACGGATTGTAGATGCAGCTATCATGTTTGGATCAGCTTCACTGTAGATTGTAGATGCAGTTACTATGCTTGGATCAGCTTCACTGCAGATTGTTGATGCAGTTACCATGTTTTGATGAGCTACACTGCAGATTGTAGATACAATTTACATGTTTGGGGGAGGGGGGGGGGTATTGCCTAACGATGTTTCTACCTGGAGTGGTCACATATATCTGGCTATCGTACGGTGGTCTCATAATGTAAATTCCAAAATAGCTTTTGCGTTTACGAGAAATGGTACGAGGCAAAACTGCATTGTTTCTAACTATGCGGTAGTTTTCAACAGATCTTGGAAAACAGTATTTTCTGTAGCGGCTGTATAATTGGTCATGAACACTCAGCAGTGCTGTTCATAGGGATCCTTCCAGAACCAGGAATGATGCTTCCAATACTGTCTTCAGGTTTGAAAAGCTCTGTTGGATGAGGCATGTTGGGATTCATGTTCAGTCGTCACAGCTGTCCTAGTATGGAAGTATGGATGTGCAAGATGTAACATCAAGATGTCCATATTCCTGTCTTTGCAAAGAAGGGACATCCGGAGTGGACCGCAATGATTCTGTAAAGATAAAAATATTAGAAAATGAAAGAATTCATAAAGAAAGTCCACTTCATCCTTTTTTCATCAAATTGATGGGTCACTATTGGTAGAAAATCCCCTAAGAGATAAGAATAGACAAAGTGATTGTAAAAATTCAGCTAAGCTGAATTAGAAAGTTTATGTGTTAATTAATGGAACTTACCTTCTGTGAGTCATCAATCCATCGAAGGCCATCACTCCATTTTCATTGAAATCATCAGATGCCAGGTAGAGAACATGATATTATCTCTCTTCAGCATCATAGGCCGTTGACAGGTAGTTTTAAGTGAAGATTGTAGATGTAGTTACCATGTTTGAATCAGCTTCACTGTAGATTGTAGATGGAGTAACCAAGTTCAGATCAGCTTCACTGAAGATTGTAGATTCAGTTACGTTTTGATCAGCTTCACTGCAGATTGTAGATGCAGTAACCATGTTTGGGTCAGCTTCACTGCAGACTGTAGATGCAGTTACCATGTTTTGATCAGCTTCACTGCAGATTGTAGAAGCAGTAACCATGTTTGGATCAGTTTCACTGCAGACTGTAGATGCATTTATGTTTTGATCAGCTTCACTGCAGATTGTAGATGCAGGTACCATGTTAGGGTCAGCCTCACTGCAGATAGTAGATGCAGTTATCATGTTATGATCAGTTTCACTGCAGACTGTAGATGCGGTTACCATGTTTCGATGAGCTACACCGCAGATTGTAGATGCAGTTATAATGTTTTGATCAGTTTCACTACGGATTGTAGATGCAGCTATCATGTTTGGATCAACTTCACTGTAGATTGTAGATGCAGTTACTATGTTTGGATAAGCTTCACTGCAGATTGTAGATGCAGTTACCATGTATGGGGGGAGGGGGGTATTGCCTAACGATGTTTCTACCTGGAGTGGTCACATATATCTGGCTATCGTACGGTGGTCTCATAATGTAAATTCCAAGGTAGCTTATGCGTTTTCGGAAAATGGTACGAGGCAAAACTGCATTGTTTCTAACTATGCGGTAGTTTTCAACAGATCTTGGGAGACAGTATTTTCTGTAGCGGCTGTATAATTGGTCATGAACACTCAGCAGTGCTGTTCATAGGGATCCTTCCAGAACCAGGAATGATGCTTCCAGTACTGTCTTCAGGTTTGAAAAGCTCTGTTGGATAAGGCATGTTGGGATTCATGTTCAGTCATCACAGCTGTCCTTGTATGGAAGTATGGATGTGCAAGATGTAACATCAAGATGTCCATATTCCTGTCTTTGCAAAGAAGGGACATCCGGAGTGGACCGCAATGATTCTGTAAAGATAAAAATATTAGAAAATGAAAGAATTCATAATGAAAGTCCACTTCATCCTTTTTTCATCAAATTGATGGGTCACTATTCCTAGAAAATCCCCTAAGGGATAAGAATAGACAAAGTGATTGTAAAAATTCAGCTAAGCTGAATTAGAAAGTTTATGTGTTAATTAATGGAAGTTACCTTCTGTAAGTCATCAATCCATCGAAGGCCATCACTCCATTTTCATTGAAATCATCAGATGCCAGGTAGAGAACATGATATTATCTCTCTTCAGCATCATAGGCCGTTGACAGGTAGTTTTTAATGAAGATTGTAGATGTAGTTACCATGTTTGGATCAGCTTCACTGTAGATTGTAGATGGAGTAACTAAGTTCAGATCAGCTTCACTGAAGATTGTAGATTCAGTTACGTTTTGATCAGCTTCACTGCAGATTGTAGATGCAGTAACCATGTTTGGGTCAGCTTCACTGCAGACTGTAGATGCAGTAACCATGTTTTGATCAGCTTCACTGCAGATTGTAGATGCAGTAACCATGTTTGGATCAGTTTCACTGCAGACTGTAGATGTATTTATGTTTTGATCAGCTTCACTGCAGATTGTAGATGCAGGTACCATGTTAGGGTCAGCCTCACTGCAGATAGTAGATGCAGTTATCATGTTATGATCAGTTTCACTGCAGACTGTAGACGCGGTTACCATGTTTCGATGAGCTACACCGCTAATTGTAGATGCAGTTATAATTTTTTGATCAGTTTCACTACGGATTGTAGATGCCGCTATCATGTTTGGATCAGCTTCACTGTAGATTGTAGATGCAGTTACTATGTTTGGATAAGCTTCACTGCAGATTGTAGATGCAGTTACCATGTATGGGGGGAGGGGGGGAATTGCCTAACGATGTTTTTACCTTGAGTGGTCACATATATCTGGCTATCGTACGGTGGTCTCATAATGTAAATTCCAAGGTAGCTTTTGCGTTTTCGGTAAATGGTACGAGGCAAAACTGCATTGTTTCTAACTATGCGGTAGTTTTCAACAGATCTTGGGAAACATTATTTTCTGTAGCGGCTGTATAATTGGTCATGAACACTCAGCAGTGCTGTTCATAGGGATCCTTCCAGAACCAGGAATGATGCTTCCAATACTGTCTTCAGGTTTGAAAAGCTCTGTTGGATGAGGCATGTTGGGATTCATGTTCAGTCGTCACAGCTGTCCTAGTATGGAAGTATGGATGTGCAAGATGTAACATCAAGATGTCCATATTCCTGTCTTTGCAAAGAAGGGACATCCGGAGTGGACCGCAATGATTCTGTAAAGATAAAAATATTAGAAAATGAAAGAATTCATAAAGAAAGTCCACTTCATCCTTTTTTCATCAAATTGATGGGTCACTATTGCTAGAAAATCCCCTAAGGGATAAGAATAGACAAAGTGATTGTAAAAATTCAGCTAAGCTGAATTAGAAAGTTTATGTGTTAATTAATGGAACTTACCTTCTGTAAGTCATCAATCCATCGAAGGCCATCACTCCATTTTCATTGAAATCATCAGATGACAGGTAGAGAACATGATATTATCTCTCTTCAGCATCATAGGCCGTTGACAGGTAGTTTTTAATGAAGATTGTAGATGTAGTTACCATGTTTGGATCAGCTTCACTGTAGATTGTAGATGAAGTAACTAAGTTCAGATCAGCTTCACTGAAGATTGTAGATTCAGCTACGTTTTGATCAGCTTCACTGCAGATTGTAGATGCAGTAACCATGTTTGGGTCAGCTTCACTGCAGACTGTAGATGCAGTAACCATGTTTTGATCAGCTTCACTGCAGATTGTAGATGCAGTAACCATGTTTGGATCAGTTTCACTGCAGACTGTAGATGTATTTATGTTTTGATCAGCTTCACTGCAGATTGTAGATGCAGGTACCATGTTAGGGTCAGCCTCACTGCAGATAGTAGATGCAGTTATCATGTTATGATCAGTTTCATTGCAGACTGTAGACGCGGTTACCATGTTTCGATGAGCTACACCGCTAATTGTAGATGCCGTTATAATTTTTTGATCAGTTTCACTACGGATTGTAGATGCCGCTATCATGTTTGGATCAGCTTCACTGTAGATTGTTGATGCAGTTACTATGTTTGGATAAGCTTCACTGAAGATTGTAGATGCAGCTACGTTTGGATCAGCTTCACTGCAGTTTGTAGATGCAGTAACCATGTTTTGATCAGCTTCACTGTAGATTGTAGATGCAGTAACCATGTTTTGATCAGCTTCACTGCAGATTGTAGATGCAGGTACCATGTTAGGGTCAGCCTCACTGCAGATTGCAGATGCAGTTATCATGTTTTGATCAGTTTCACTGCAGACTGTAGATGCGGTTACCATGTTTCGATGAGCTACACCGCAGATTGTAGATGCAGTAACCATGTTTTGATCAGCTTCACTGTAGATTGTAGATGCAGTTACTATGTTTGGATAAGCTTCACTGCAGATTGTAGATGCAGTTACCATGTATGGGGGGAGGGGGGGAATTGCCTAACGATGTTTTTACCTTGAGTGGTCACATATATCTGGCTATCGTACGGTGGTCTCATAATGTAAATTCCAAGGTAGCTTTTGCGTTTTCGGTAAATGGTACGAGGCAAAACTGCATTGTTTCTAACTATGCGGTAGTTTTCAACAGATCTTGGGAAACATTATTTTCTGTAGCGGCTGTATAATTGGTCATGAACACTCAGCAGTGCTGTTCATAGGGATCCTTCCAGAACCAGGAATGATGCTTCCAATACTGTCTTCAGGTTTGAAAAGCTCTGTTGGATGAGGCATGTTGGGATTCATGTTCAGTCGTCACAGCTGTCCTAGTATGGAAGTATGGATGTGCAAGATGTAACATCAAGATGTCCATATTCCTGTCTTTGCAAAGAAGGGACATCCGGAGTGGACCGCAATGATTCTGTAAAGATAAAAATATTAGAAAATGAAAGAATTCATAAAGAAAGTCCACTTCATCCTTTTTTCATCAAATTGATGGGTCACTATTGCTAGAAAATCCCCTAAGGGATAAGAATAGACAAAGTGATTGTAAAAATTCAGCTAAGCTGAATTAGAAAGTTTATGTGTTAATTAATGGAACTTACCTTCTGTAAGTCATCAATCCATCGAAGGCCATCACTCCATTTTCATTGAAATCATCAGATGACAGGTAGAGAACATGATATTATCTCTCTTCAGCATCATAGGCTGTTGACAGGTAGTTTTTAATGAAGATTGTAGATGTAGTTACCATGTTTGGATCAGCTTCACTGTAGATTGTAGATGAAGTAACTAAGTTCAGATCAGCTTCACTGAAGATTGTAGATTCAGCTACGTTTTGATCAGCTTCACTGCTGATTGTAGATGCAGTAACCATGTTTGGGTCAGCTTCACTGCAGACTGTAGATGCAGTAACCATGTTTTGATCAGCTTCACTGCAGATTGTAGATGCAGTAACCATGTTTGGATCAGTTTCACTGCAGACTGTAGATGTATTTATGTTTTGATCAGCTTCACTGCAGATAGTAGATGCAGTTATCATGTTATGATCAGTTTCATTGCAGACTGTAGAGGCGGTTACCATGTTTCGATGAGCTACACCGCTAATTGTAGATGCCGTTATAATTTTTTGATCAGTTTCACTACGGATTGTAGATGCCGCTATCATGTTTAGATCAGCTTCACTGTAGATTGTTGATGCAGTTACTATGTTTGGATAAGCTTCACTGAAGATTGTAGATGCAGCTACGTTTGGATCAGCTTCACTGCAGTTTGTAGATGCAGTAACCATGTTTTGATCAGCTTCACTGTAGATTGTAGATGCAGTAACCATGTTTTGATCAGCTTCACTGCAGATTGTAGATGCAGGTACCATGTTAGGGTCAGCCTCACTGCAGATTGCAGATGCAGTTATCATGTTTTGATCAGTTTCACTGCAGACTGTAGATGCGGTTACCATGTTTCGATGAGCTACACCGCAGATTGTAGATGCAGTAACCATGTTTTGATCAGCTTCACTGTAGATTGTAGATGCAGTAACCATGTTTGGATCAGCTTCACTGCAGACTGTAGATGCATTTATGTTTTGATCAGCTTCACTGCAGATTGTAGATGCAGGTACCATGTTAGGGTCAGCCTCACTGCAGATTGTAGATGCAGGTACCATGTTTTGATCAGCTTCACTGTAGATTGTAGATGCAGTAACCATGTTTGGATCAGCTTCACTGCAGACTGTAGATGCAGTTACGTTTAGATCAGCTTCACTGCAGATTGTAGATGCAGTAACCATGTTTGGGTCAGCTTCAATGCAGATTGTAGATGCAGGTACCATGTTAGGGTCAGCCTCACTGCAGATAGTAGATGCAGTTATCATGTTATGATCAGTATCACTGCAGACTGTAGATGCGGTTACCATGTATCGATGAACTACACCGCAGATTGTAGATGCAGTTATAATGTTTCGATCAGTTTCACTATGGATTGTAGATGCAGCTATCATGTTTGGATCAGCTTCACTGTAGATTGTAGATGCAGTTACTATATTTGGATAAGCTTCACTGCAGATTGTAGATGCAGTTACCATGTATGGGGGGAGGGGGGTACTGCCTAACGATGTTTCTACCTGGAGTGGTCACATATATCTGGCTATCGTAGGGTGGTCTCATAATGTAAATTCAAAGGTAGCTTTTGCGTTTTCGGAAAATGGTACGAGGCAAAACTGCATTGTTTCTAACTATGCGGTAGTTTTCAACAGATCTTGGGAGACAGTATTTTCTGTAGCGGCTGTATAATTGGTCATGAACACTCAGCAGTGCTGTTCATAGGGATCCTTCCAGAACCAGGAATGATGCTTCCAATACTGTCTTCAGGTTTGAAAAGCTCTGTTGGATAAGGCATGTTGGGATTCATGTTCAGTCATCACAGCTGTCCTTGTATGGAAGTATGGATGTGCAAGATGTAACATCAAGATGTCCATATTCCTGTCTTTGCAAAGAAGGGACATCCGGAGTGGACCGCAATGATTCTGTAAAGATAAAAATATTAGAAAATGAAAGAATTCATAATGAAAGTCCACTTCATCCTTTTTTCATCAAATTGATGGGTCACTATTGCTAGAAAATCCCCTAAGGGATAAGAATAGACAAAGTGATTGTAAAAATTCAGCTAAGCTGAATTAGAAAGTTTATGTGTTAATTAATGGAACTTACCTTCTGTAAGTCATCAATCCATCGAAGGCCATCACTCCATTTTCATTGAAATCATCAGATGACAGGTAGAGAACATGATATTATCTCTCTTCAGCATCATAGGCCGTTGACAGGTAGTTTTTAATGAAGATTGTAGATGTAGTTACCATGTTTGGATCAGCTTCACTGTAGATTGTAGATGAAGTAACTAAGTTCAGATCAGCTTCACTGAAGATTGTAGATTCAGTTACGTTTTGATCAGCTTCACTGCAGATTGTAGATGCAGTAACCATGTTTGGATCAGCTTCACTGCAGACTGTAGATGCATTTATGTTTTGATCAGCTTCACTGCAGATTGTAGATGCAGGTACCATGTTAGGGTCAGCCTCACTGCAGATAGTAGATGCAGTTATCATGTTATGATCAGTTTCACTGCAGACTGTAGATGCGGTTACCATGTTTCGATGAGCTACACCGCAGATTGTAGATGCAGTTATAATGTTTTGATCAGTTTCACTACGGATTGTAGATGCAGCTATCATGTTTGGATCAACTTCACTGTAGATTGTAGATGCAGTTACTATGTTTGGATAAGTTTCACTGCAGATTGTTGATGCAGTTACCATGTATGGGGGGAGGGGGGTATTGCCTAACGATGTTTCTACCTGGAGTGGTCACATATATCTGGCTATCGTAGGGTGGTCTCATAATGTAAATTCCAAGGTAGCTTTTGCGTTTTCGGAAAATGGTACGAGGCAAAACTGCATTGTTTCTAACTATGCGGTAGTTTTCAACAGATCTTGGGAAACAGTATTTCCTGTAGCGGCTGTATAATTGGTCATGAACACTCAGCAGTGCTGTTCATAGGGATCCTTCCAGAACCAGGAATGATGCTTCCAATACTGTCTTCAGGTTTGAAAAGCTCTGTTGGATGAGGCATGTTGGGATTCATGTTCAGTCGTCACAGCTGTCCTAGTATGGAAGTATGGATGTGCAAGATGTAACATCAAGATGTCCATATTCCTGTCTTTGCAAAGAAGGGACATCCGGAGTGGACCGCAATGATTCTGTAAAGATAAAAATATTAGAAAATGAAAGAATTCATAAAGAAAGTCCACTTCATCCTTTTTTCATCAAATTGATGGGTCACTATTGCTAGAAAATCCCCTAAGGGATAAGAATAGACAAAGTGATTGTAAAAATTCAGCTAAGCTGAATTAGAAAGTTTATGTGTTAATTAATGGAACTTACCTTCTGTAAGTCATCAATCCATCGAAGGCCATCACTCCATTTTCATTGAAATCATCAGATGCCAGGTAGAGAACATGATATTATCTCTCTTCAGCATCATAGGCCGTTGACAGGTAGTTTTTAGTGAAGATTGTAGATGTAGTTACCATGTTTGAATCAGCTTCACTGAAGATTGTAGATGCAGTTACGTTTTGATCAGCTTCACTGCAGATTGTAGATGCAGTAACCATGTTTGGGTCAGCTTCACTGCAGACTGTAGATGCAGTAACCATGTTTTGATCAGCTTCACTGCAGATTGTAGATGCAGTAACCATGTTTGGATCAGTTTCACTGCAGACTGTAGATGCATTTATGTTTGGGTCAGCTTCAATGCAGATTGTAGATGCAGGTACCATGTTAGGATCAGCCTCACTGCAGATAGTAGATGCAGTTATCATGTTATGATCAGTTTCACTGCAGACTGTAGATGCGGTTACCATGTATCGATGAGCTACACCGCAGATTGTAGATGCAGTTATAATGTTTTGATCAGTTTCACTATGGATTGTAGATGCAGCTATCATGTTTGGATCAGCTTCACTGTAGATTGTAGATGCAGTTACTATATTTGGATAAGCTTCACTGCAGATTGTAGATGCAGTTACCATGTATGGGGGGAGGGGGGTACTGCCTAACGATGTTTCTACCTGGAGTGGTCACATATATCTGGCTATCGTAGGGTGGTCTCATAATGTAAATTCAAAGATAGCTTTTGCGTTTTCGGAAAATGGTACGAGGCAAAACTGCATTGTTTCTAACTATGCGGTAGTTTTCAACAGATCTTGGGAGACAGTATTTTCTGTAGCGGCTGTATAATTGGTCATGAACACTCAGCAGTGCTGTTCATATAGATCCTTCCAGAACCAGGAATGATGCTTCCAATACTGTCTTCAGGTTTGAAAAGCTCTGTTGGATAAGGCATGTTGGGATTCATGTTCAGTCGTCACAGCTGTCCTTGTATGGAAGTATGGATGTGCAAGATGTAACATCAAGATGTCCATATTCCTGTCTTTGCAAAGAAGGGACATCCGGAGTGGACCGCAATGATTCTGTAAAGATAAAAATATTAGAAAATGAAAGAATTCATAATGAAAGTCCACTTCATCCTTTTTTCATCAAATTGATGGGTCACTATTGCTAGAAAATCCCCTAAGGGATAAGAATAGACAAAGTGATTGTAAAAATTCAGCTAAGCTGAATTAGAAAGTTTATGTGTTAATTAATGGAACTTACCTTCTGTAAGTTATCAATCCATCGAAGGCCATCACTCCATTTTCATTGAAATCATCAGATGCCAGGTAGAGAACATGATATTATCTCTCTTCAGCATCATAGGCCGTTGACAGGTAGTTTTTACTGAATATTTTAGATGTAGTTACCATGTTTGGATCAGCTTCACTGTAGATTGTAGATGGAGTAACCAAGTTCAGATCAGCTTCACTGAAGATTGTAGATGCAGTTACGTTTTGATCAGCTTCACTGCAGATTGTAGATGCAGTAACCATGTTTGGGTCAGCTTCACTGCAGACCGTAGATGCAGTAACCATGTTTTGATCAGCTTCACTGTAGATTGTAGATGCAGTAACCATGTTTGGATCAGCTTCACTGCAGACTGTAGATGCAGTTACGTTTAGATCAGCTTCACTGCAGATTGTAGATGCAGTAACCATGTTTGGGTCAGCTTCAATGCAGATTGTAGATGCAGGTACCATGTTAGGGTCAGCCTCACTGCAGATAGTAGATGCAGTTATCATGTTATGATCAGTTTCACTGCAGACTGTAGATGCGGTTACCATGTATCGATGAGCTACACCGCAGATTGTAGATGCAGTTATAATGTTTTGATCAGTTTCACTATGGATTGTAGATGCAGCTATCATGTTTGGATCAGCTTCACTGTAGATTGTAGATGCAGTTACTATATTTGGATAAGCTTCACTGCAGATTGTAGATGCAGTTACCATGTATGGGGGGAGGGGGGTATTGCCTAACGATGTTTCTACCTGAAGTGATCACATATATCTGGCTATCGTAGGGTGGTCTCATAATGTAAATTCCAAGGTAGCTTTTGCATTTTCGGAAAATGGTACGAGGCAAAACTGCATTGTTTCTAACTATGCGGTAGTTTTCAACAGATCTTGGGAGACAGTATTTTCTGTAGCGGCTGTATAATTGGTCATGAACACTCAGCAGTGCTGTTCATAGGGATCCTTCCAGAACCAGGAATGATGCTTCCAATACTGTCTTCAGGTTTGAAAAGCCCTGTTGGATAAGGCATGTTGGGATTCATGTTCAGTCGTCACAGCTGTCCTTGTATGGAAGTATGGATGTGCAAGATGTAACATCAAGATGTCCATATTCCTGTCTTTGCAAAGAAGGGACATCCGGAGTGGACCGCAATGATTCTGTAAAGATAAAAATATTAGAAAATGAAAGAATTCATAATGAAAGTCCACTTCATCCTTTTTTCATCAAATTGATGGGTCACTATTGCTAGAAAATCCCCTAAGGGATAAGAATAGACAAAGTGATTGTAAAAATTCAGCTAAGCTGAATTAGAAAGTTTATGTGTTAATTAATGGAACTTACCTTCTGTAAGTCATCAATCCATCGAAGGCCATCACTCCATTTTCATTGAAATCATCAGATGCCAGGTAGAGAACATGATATTATCTCTCTTCAGCATCATAGGCCGTTGACAGGTAGTTTTTACTGAAGATTGTAGATGTAGTTACCATGTTTGGATCAGCTTCACTGTAGATTGTAGATGGAGTAACTAAGTTCAGATCAGCTTCACTGAAGATTGTAGATGCAGTTACGTTTTGATCAGCTTCACGGCAGATTGTAGATGCAGTAACCATGTTTGGGTCAGCTTCACTGCAGACTGTAGATGCACTAACCAAGTTTTGATCAGCTTCACTGCAGATTGTAGATGCAGTTACCATCTTTGGATCAGCTTCACTGCAGACTGTAGATGCGTTTATGTTTTGATCAGCTTCACTGCAGATTGTAGATGCAGGTACCATGTTTTGATGAGCTACACTGCAGATTGTAGATACAATTTACATGTTTGGGGGAGGGGGGGGGGGGGGTATTGCCTAACGATGTTTTTACCTAGAGGGGTCACATATATCTGGCTATCGTATGGCATTCTCACTCAACAGAATTGGCCACGTTAGAATTGATAGAATTAATCATCACTGAAATGTACGTCAAAAAGTACCCATTAAGATTTATCTTGATTTATCAAAAACCTTTGATACACTGGAACATGAAATACTTTTGTTTAAATTAAAACACTATGGCGTGAATGATCTTTCAGTGAAATTACTTCGTAGGTATTTAACTAACAGAGTGCAATATGTTGTTGTAGACAATATCAAGTCTAATCATGTTCCACTACAGCTTGGTGTTCCACAAGGATCCATTCTTGGTCCTCTTTTAATTATCATTTATGTCAATGATTTTGTCAATGCTACTTCTGTCTTTCATCCACTTGTTTATGCTGATGATACAACTCTTGTTGCTTCCCTGAATACTTTTCAGGGTGAAATAAATCTAAGTGATGAGTTGGTCAGTGTGAGCAATTGGATGAAGGCAAATAAGCTATATATTAACAAAAGCAAAACGAAAGCCATGATTTTCCATACACTCCAAAGAAGAGTTCAAATTCCTACTATTAAAATAGAAGACTCTGTTATCGAATTTGTCAATGAATTTAACTTCCTTGGCATAATGTTAGATAGACATCTAAATTGTAAAGCTCACCATGGTATGATTACAAAGAAATTGTCAAAAACAGTAGGCATTATGCACAGATTAAAAAATATGTTGCCTCTCTGTGCCTTGTTACATAATATATACAATTCCCTTGTGTTATCACACTTAAACTATGGAGCTCTTCTTTGGGGTTGGCAATGTCAAAATATATTCATTTTACAAAAAAAGCTGTCAGAACTCTTACTAACAGTAAATATAATTGTCATACTAGTGGTTTATTTAAAAAACTAAATCTTTTAAAATTCCATGATATCTGTGCACTGTGTGACCTGAAATTCTGCCATAAACGATTCAACAATGTCTTGCCACAGTATTTTCTTGAATACTACTGCTATTTAGAGATGATCCTCATTACTATGAAACTCGAATAGCTGGTCAACTATGACTTCCCTTAATTAAACATGAATTTGCAAAACAGAGTATTAAGTATAGATTTATAAAAACCTTAATAAATAATACATCCATAACTTACAGAGAAAAACTAGAAACACATAGTTTAGATGGATTTAAGAAATATGTGAAAAATAGCAATGTAGCATCTTATTCCACAGACTGCAGTATTGAAAATTGCTATATATGTATAAATGTTCATCCTACTGCTTCTTCATAATACTTTTCAACAATATATTCTTTAACTTGAGATGAGTAACGTAGATGAAACTACTACTGATGAGAGTAATTTCCATATTGTGTTTGATTTAATGTTCACTATGTAATATTAATTGATCTCTCCAGGTGGCCTCACGCTAGCGATAAAATATATTTATCTTTGTGATGTCTCCTTGCGAAACAAATGTTTATAAATGAACATATGAAAATAAATTGTAAATATGTTTTTGTTTGGCAAATTAAAAGAATCTGAATCTGAATCTGAATCTGGTCTCATAATGTAAATACCAAGGTAGCTTTAGTGTGTTCGGAAAATGGTATGAGGCTACACTGCTTGTACATTGTTTCTAACTATGGGGTGGTTTTCAACAGATCTTGGGAAACAGTATTTTCTGTAGCGGCTGTTTAATTGGTCATGAACACTCAGCTGTGCTGTTGACAGGGATTCTTCCAAACACCCTCTTGAACCAGGAATGATGCTTCCAATACTGTCTTCAGGTTTGAAAAGCTCTCTTGGATGAGGCATGTTGGGATTCATGTTCAGTCGTCACAGCTGTCCTAGTATGGAAGTACCCGTAGATGTGCAAGATGTATCATCAAGATGTCCATATTCCTGTCTTTGCAAAGAAGGGACATCCGGAGTGGACTGCAATGATTCTGTAAAATGTAAAGATAAAAATATTAGAAAATGAAAGAATTCATAATGAAAGTCCATTTCATCCTTTTTTCATCAAATTGATGGGAAAAAAATTAAAATAAGACTTAGTGATTGTAATAATTCAGCTATGCTGAATTGGAAAGTTTATTTGTTAATTAATGGAACTTTACCTTCTGTAAAGTTATCAATCCATCGAAGGCCATCAGTCCATTTTCATTGAAATCATCAGATGCCAGGAAGAGAACATGATATTCTTCAGCATCATAGGCCATTGACAGGTAGTGTTTACTGAACATTGTAATGCAGTAACGATGTTTGGATCAGCTTCACTGCAGATTGTAGATGCAGTAACCATTTTTTTGATGAGCTACACTGTAGATTGTAGATGGAGTAACCAAGTTCAGATCAGCTGCACTGCAGATTGTAGATGCAGGTACCATGTTTGGATCAGCTTCACTGCAGATTGTAGATGCAGTTATCATGTTTTGATAAGTTTCACTGCAGATTGTAGATGCGGTTACCATATTTTGATGAGCTATACTGCAGATTGTAGATGCAGTTATGTTATGATCAGTTTCACTAATGATTGTTGATATAGGTACCATGTTTGGATCAGCTTCACTGCAGATTGAAGATGTAGTTACCATGTTTTGATGAGCTACACTGTTGATTGTAGATGGAGTGAGCAAGTTCAGATCAGCTGCACTGCAGATTGTAGATGCGGTTACCATATTTTGATGAGCTACACTGCAGATTGTAGATGCAGTTAAAATGTTTTGATCAGTTTCACTGCAGATTGTAGATGCAGGTGCCAAGTTTGGATCAGCTTCACTACAGATTGTAGATGCAGTAACCATGTCTTGATGAGCTACACTGCAGATTGTAGATGCAGTTATGTTATGATCAGTTTCACTACTGATTGTAGATATAGGTACCATGTTTGGATCAGCTTCACTGCAGATTGTAGATTCAGATTCAGATATATTTATTTGACTTAAAGCTGGTATCAAAGAAAAAAAAAATATCACAATCATGTCTATTATAATTTGCTTTAAGTAGGGTGACCCCTTTAAGACATCTTTGATGTCGCTGCCAAGGGGCCACCCTAGTCTTAATATAAAGAATGTCTTTCAAATTTCAATACTGCGACCAGTGGCAAGGGACAGACACTCAGTGGTAGTCTTAAAAATAAAAGTTAATAAATAAAAATTACAACGATTGAATAAATGACAGTAAATCCATGACAGAGATGACACTGGTCAACCCAAACCATTACAAATATAAGAATTAGTTCTATCACAATTAACATTATAAGATTCTAGAAAATTTTGTTTTACATAATATTTGAAACCATCTAGGCTATGAGTATATATTTTATCTTTTAAATTTTGATTCATTTCATTGAATATTTTCGGAAACCTATAGCTTATGCTATGTCTTGCAAATTCATGACTCGCAGCAGGCTTTGGTTAAGGATGAAGGTATTTCTGAGCAACATTTCAGACAAAAAGTAATCAGGTAACACATTGTTTCCAAATTCAAAGCAAAACGTAAAGCCATGCAGTGCACATAAATCATGTATCTTCAATATTCTTAGCTGTCTAAAAAGTTGACTAGTATGTGCATTGTATTTACTTTTTGTAGTTATTCTAACGGCTGTTTTTTGGAGTTCAAAAATTCTATTAGTTTGCCCCCCCCCCATATAATCATTCCATAATTTAAATGTGGTGATGCTAAAGCCTTATAGATATTTAAAAGCGCACTTGTAGGTAAATATTTTTTGATTTTCTTCATTATCCCTATAGTTTTTGATATTTTCTTGGCTATCATATTAATGTGATGCAGGTACCATGTTTGAATGAGCGTCACTGCAGATTGTAGATGCAGTTAACATGTTTTGATGAGCTACACAGTAGATAGAGTAACAAAGTTCAGATCAGCTTCACTGCAAATTGTGGATGCAAGTACCATGATTGGATCAACTTCACTGTAGATTGTAGATGTAGTTACCATGTTTTGATGAGCTACACGGCAGATTGTAGATGCAGGTACCATGCTTGGGTCAGCATCACTGCAGATTGTAGAAGCAGTTACTATGTTTGGAACAGCGTCACTGCAGATTGTAGATGCAAATGACATGTTTTGATGAGCTACACTGTAGACGTTAGATGCAGTAACCATTTTTTGATCAGCGTCTCTGCAGATTGTAGATGCAGTTACCATGTTTGAATCAGCTTCACTGCAAATTGTAAATAGCAGATACCAGGTTTTGGATACAGGCCAAGGCCCAGGTAGATATGTGATCCCTCTGCAGGTTGTAGATGCAGTAACCATGTTTTGATGAGCTACACTGTAGATTGTAAATGAAGTAACTAAGTTCAGATCAGCTTCACTGAAGATTGTAGATGCAGGTACCATGTTAGGGTCAGCCTCACTGCAGATAGTAGATGCATTTATGTTTTGATCAGCTTCACTGCAGATTGTAGATGCAGGTACCATGTTAGGGTCAGCCGCACAGCAGATTGTAGATGCAGTTATCATGTTTTGATCAGTTTCACAACGGATTGTAGATGCAGCTATCATGTTTGGATCAGCTTCACTGTAGATTGTAGATGCAGTTACTATGCTTGGATCAGCTTCACTGCAGATTGTTGATGCAGTTACCATGTTTTGATGAGCTACACTGCAGATTGTAGATACAATTTACATGTTTGGGGGAGGGGGGGGGGGTATTGCCTAACGATGTTTTTACCTAGAGGGGTCACATATATCTGGCTATCGTATGGCATTCTCACTCAACAGAATTGGCCACGTTAGAATTGATAGAATTAATCATCACTGAAATGTACGTCAAAAAGTACCCATTAAGATTTATCTTGATTTATCAAAAACCTTTGATACACTGGAACATGAAATACTTTTGTTTAAATTAAAACACTATGGCGTGAATGATCTTTCAGTGAAATTACTTCGTAGGTATTTAACTAACAGAGTGCAATATGTTGTTGTAGACAATATCAAGTCTAATCATGTTCCACTACAGCTTGGTGTTCCACAAGGATCCATTCTTGGTCCTCTTTTAATTATCATTTATGTCAATGATTTTGTCAATGCTACTTCTGTCTTTCATCCAATTGTTTATGCTGATGATACAACTCTTGTTGCTTCCCTGAATACTTTTCAGGGTGAAAGAAATCTAAGTGATGAGTTGGTCAGTGTGAGCAATTGGATGAAGGCAAATAAGCTATCTATTAACCAAAGCAAAACGAAAGCCATGATTTTCCATACACTCCAAAGAAGAGTTCAAATTCCTACTATTAAAATAGTTATCGAATTTGTCAATGAATTTAACTTCCTTGGCATAATGTTAGATAGACATCTAAATTGTAAAGCTCACCATGGTATGATTACAAAGAAATTGTCAAAAACAGTAGGCATTATGCACAGATTAAAAAAATATGTTGCCTCTCTGTGCCTTGTTACATAATATATACAATTCCCTTGTGTTATCACACTTAAACTATGGAGCTCTTCTTTGGGGTTGGCAATGTCAAAATATATTCATTTTACAAAAAAAGCTGTCAGAGCTCTTACTAACAGTAAATATAATTGTCATACTAGTGGTTTATTTAAAAAACTAAATCTTATAAAATTCCATGATATCTGTGCACTGTGTGACCTGAAATTCTGCCATAAACGATTCAACAGAGATGACACTGGTCAACCCAAACCATTACAAATATAAGAATTAGTTCTATCACAATTAACATTATAAGATTCTAGAAAATTTTGTTTTACATAATATTTGAAACCATCTAGGCTATGAGTATA
Source organism: Alitta virens (assembly GCA_932294295.1). Taxonomy (NCBI): domain Eukaryota; kingdom Metazoa; phylum Annelida; class Polychaeta; order Phyllodocida; family Nereididae; genus Alitta; species Alitta virens. The sequence goes on along the minus strand of OW028579.1, from coordinate 11,308,505 downwards.
TATTTTATCTTTTAAATTTTGATTCATTTCATTGAATATTTTCGGAAACCTATAGCTTATGCTATGTCTTGCAAATTCATGACTCGCAGCAGGCTTTGGTTAAGGATGAAGGTATTTCTGAGCAACATTTCAGACAAAAAGTAATCAGGTAACACATTGTTTCCAAATTCAAAGCAAAACGTAAAGCCATGCAGTGCACATAAATCATGTATCTTCAATATTCTTAGCTGTCTAAAAAGTTGACTAGTATGTGCATTGTATTTACTTTTAGTAGTTATTCTAACGGCTGTTTCTTGGAGTTGAAAAATTCTATTAGTTTGCCCCCCCCCCCCCCATATAATCATTCCATAATTTAAATGTGGTGATGCTAAAGCCTTATAGATATTTAAAAGCGCACTTGTAGGTAAATATTTTTTGATTTTCTTCATTATCCCTATAGTTTTTGATATTTTCTTGGCTATCATATTAATGTGATGCAGGTACCATGTTTGAATGAGCGTCACTGCAGATTGTAGATGCAGTTAACATGTTTTGATGAGCTACACAGTAGATAGAGTAACAAAGTTCAGATCAGCTTCACTGCAAATTGTGGATGCAAGTACCATGATTGGATCAACTTCACTGCAGATTGTAGATGCAAATGACATGTTTTGATGAGCTACACTGTAGACGTTAGATGCAGTAACCATTTTTTGATCAGCAAATTGTGGATGCAAGTACCATGATTGGATCAACTTCACTGTAGATTGTAGATGTAGTTACCATGTTTTGATGAGCTACACTGCAGATTGTAGATGCAGGTACCATGCTTGGGTCAGCATCACTGCAGATTGTAGATGCAGTTACTATGTTTGGAACAGCGTCACTGCAGATTGTAGATGCAAATGACATGTTTTGATGAGCTACACTGTAGACTGTAGATGCAGTAACCATTTTTTGATCAGCGTCTCTGCAGATTGTAGATGCAGTTACCATGTTTGGATCAGCTTCACTGCAAATTGTAAATAGCAGGTACCAGGTTTTGGATACAGGCCAAGGCCCAGGTAGATATGTGACCCCTCTGCAGGTTGTAGATGCAGTAACCATGTTTTGATGAGCTACACTGTAGATTGTAAATGAAGTAACTAAGTTCAGATCAGCTTCACTGAAGATTGTTTATGCAGTTACGTTTTGATCAGTTTCACTGCAGATTGTAGATGCAGTTACCATGTATGGGGGGAGGGGGGTGTTGCCTAACAATGTTTCTACCTGGAGTGGTCACTTATATCTGGCTATCGTACGGTGGTCTCATAATGTAAATTCCAAGGTAGCTTTTGCGTTTTCGGAAAATTGTACGAGGCAAAACTGCATTGTTTCTAACAATGCGGTAGTTTTCAACAGATCTTGGGAAACAGTATTTTCTGTAGCGGCTGTATAATTGGTCATGAACACTCAGCAGTGCTGTTCATTGGGATCCTTCCAGAACCAGGAATGATGCTTCCAATACTGTCTTCAGGTTTGAAAAGCTCTGTTGGATAAGGCATGTTGGGATTCATGTTCAGTCGTCACAGCTGTCCTAGTATGGAAGTATGGATGTGCAAGATGTAACATCAAGATGTCCATATTCCTGTCTTTGCAAAGAAGGGACATCCGGAGTGGACCGCAATGATTCTGTAAAGATAAAAATATTAGAAAATGAAAGAATTCATAAAGAAAGTCCACTTCATCCTTTTTTCATCAAATTGATGGGTCACTATTGCTAGAAAATCCCCTAAGGGATAAGAATAGACAAAGTGATTGTAAAAATTCAGCTAAGCTGAATTAGAAAGTTTATGTGTTAATTAATGGAACTTACCTTCTGTAAGTCATCAATCCATCGAAGGCCATCACTCCATTTTCATTGAAATCATCAGATGCCAGGTAGAGAACATGATATTATCTCTCTTCAGCATCATAGGCCGTTGACAGGTAGTTTTTAGTGAAGATTGTAGATGTAGTTACCATGTTTGAATCAGCTTCACTGTAGATTGTAGATGTAGTAACTAAGTTCAGATCAGCTTCACTGAAGATTGTAGATGCAGTTACGTTTTGATCAGCTTCACTGCAGATTGTAGATGCAGTAACCATGTTTTGATCAGCTTTAATGCAGATTGTAGATGCAGTTACCATGTTTGGATCAGTTTTACTGCAGATTGTAGATGCATTTATGTTTTGATCAGCTTCACTGCAGATTGTAGATGCAGGTACCATGTTAGGGTCAGCCTCACTGCAGATAGTAGATGCAGTTATTATGTTATGATCAGTTTCACTGCAGACTGTAGATGCGGTTACCATGTATCAATGAGCTACACCGCAGATTGTAGATGCAGTTATAATGTTTTGATCAGTTTCACTACGGATAGTAGATGCAGCTATCATGTTTGGATCAGCTTCACTGTAGATTGTAGATGCAGTTACTATGTTTGGATAAGCTTCACTGCAGATTGTAGATGCAGTTACCATGTATGGGGGGGGGGGGTATTGCCTAACGATGTTTCTACCTGGAGTGGTCACATATATCTGGCTATCGTACGGTGGTCTCATAATGTAAATTCCAAGGTAGCTTTTGCGTTTTCGGAAAATGGTACGAGGCAAAACTGCATTGTTTCTAACTATGCGGTAGTTTTCAACAGATCTTGGGAGACAGTATTTTCTGTAGCGGCTGTATAATTGGTCATGAACACTCAGCAGTGCTGTTCATAGGGATCCTTCCAGAACCAGGAATGATGCTTCCAATACTAGCTGTCTTCAGGTTTGAAAAGCTCTGTTGGATAAGGCATGTTGGGATTCATGTTCAGTCATCACAGCTGTCCTAGTATGGAAGAATGGATGTGCAAGATGTAACATCAAGATGTCCATATTCCTGTCTTTGCAAAGAAGGGACATCCGGAGTGGACCGCAATGATTCTGTAAAGATAAAAATATTAGAAAATGAAAGAATTCAATAATGAAAGTCCACTTCATCCTTTTTTCATCAAATTGATGGGTCACTATTGCTAGAAAATCCCCTAAGGGATAAGAATAGACAAAGTGATTGTAAAAATTCAGCTAAGCTGAATTAGAAAGTTTATGTGTTAATTAATGGAACTTACCTTCTGTAAGTCATCAATCCATCGAAGGTCATCACTCCATTTTCATTGAAAACATCAGTTGCCAGGTAGAGAACATGATATTATCTCTCTTCAGCATCATAGGCCGTTGACAGGTAGTTTTTACTGAAGATTGTAGATGTAGTTACCATGTTTGGATCAGCTTCACTGTAGATTGTAGATGGAGTAACCAAGTTCAGATCAGCTTCACTGAAGATTGTAGATGCAGTTACGTTTTGATCAGCTTCACTGCAGATTGTAGATGCAGTAACCATGTTTGGATCAGCTTCACTGCAGACTGTAGATGCATTTATGTTTTGATCAGCTTCACTGCAGATTGTAGATGCAGGTACCATGTTAGGGTCAGCCTCACTGCAGATTGCAGATGCATTTATCATGTTTTGATCAGTTTCACTGCAGACTGTAGATGCGGTTACCATGTTTCAATGAGCTACACGGCAGATTGTAGATGCAGTTACTATGTTTTGATCAGTTTCACTACGGATTATAGATGCAGCTATCATGTTTGGATCAGCTTCACTGTACAATGTTTCTACCTGGAGTGGTCACATATATCTGGCTATCGTACGGTGGTCTCATAATGTAAATTCCAAGGTAGCTTTTGCGTTTTCGGAAAATGGTACGAGGCAAAACTGCATTGTTTCTAACTATGCGGTAGTTTTCAACAGATCTTGGGAAACAGTATTTTCTGTAGCGGCTGTATAATTGGTCATGAACACTCAGCAGTGCTGTTCATCGGGATCCTTCAGAACCAGGAATGATGCTTCCAATACTAGCTGTCTTCAGGTTTGAAAAGCTCTGTTGGATGAGGTATGTTGGGATTCATGTTCAGTCGTCACAGCTGTCCTAGTATGGAAGTATGGATGTGCAAGATGTAACATCAAGATGTCCATATTCCTGTCTTTGCAAAGAAGGGACATCCGGAGTGGACCGCAATGATTCTGTAAAGATAAAAATATTAGAAAATGAAAGAATTCCTAATGAAAGTCAATTTCATCCTTTTTTCATCAAATTGATGGGTCACTATTGCTAGAAATTCCCCTAAGGGATAAGAATAGACAAAGTGATTGTAAAAATTCAGCTAAGCTGAATTAGAAAGTATATGTGTTAATTAATGGAACTTACCTTCTGTAAATCATCAATCCATCGAAGGCCATCACTCCATTTTCATTGAAATCATCAGATGCCAGGTAGAGAACATGATATTATCTCTCTTCAGCATCACAGCCGTTGACAGGTAGTTTTTACTGAAGATTGTAGATGTAGTTACCATGTTTGGATCAGCTTCACTGTAGATTGTAGATGAAGTAACTAAGTTCAGATCAGCTTCACTGAAGATTGTAGATTCAGTTACCTTTTGATCAGCTTCACTGCAGATTGTAGATGCAGTAACCATGTTTTGATCAGCTTTAATGCAGATTGTAGATGCAGTTACCATGTTTGGATCAGTTTCACTGCAGATTGTAGATGCATTTATGTTTTGATCAGCTTCACTGCAGATTGTAGATGCAGGTACCATGTTAGGGTCAGCCTCACTGCAGATAGTAGATGCATTTATGTTTTGATCAGCTTCACTGCAGATTGTAGATGCAGGTACCATGTTAGGGTCAGCCGCACAGCAGATTGTAGATGCAGTTATCATGTTTTGATCAGTTTCACAACGGATTGTAGATGCAGCTATCATGTTTGGATCAGCTTCACTGTAGATTGTAGATGCAGTTACTATGCTTGGATCAGCTTCACTGCAGATTGTTGATGCAGTTACCATGTTTTGATGAGCTACACTGCAGATTGTAGATACAATTTACATGTTTGGGGGAGGGGGGGGGGGGTATTGCCTAACGATGTTTTTACCTAGAGGGGTCACATATATCTGGCTATCGTATGGCATTCTCACTCAACAGAATTGGCCACGTTAGAATTGATAGAATTAATCATCACTGAAATGTACGTCAAAAAGTACCCATTAAGATTTATCTTGATTTATCAAAAACCTTTGATACACTGGAACATGAAATACTTTTGTTTAAATTAAAACACTATGGCGTGAATGATCTTTCAGTGAAATTACTTCGTAGGTATTTAACTAACAGAGTGCAATATGTTGTTGTAGACAATATCAAGTCTAATCATGTTCCACTACAGCTTGGTGTTCCACAAGGATCCATTCTTGGTCCTCTTTTAATTATCATTTATGTCAATGATTTTGTCAATGCTACTTCTGTCTTTCATCCAATTGTTTATGCTGATGATACAACTCTTGTTGCTTCCCTGAATACTTTTCAGGGTGAAAGAAATCTAAGTGATGAGTTGGTCAGTGTGAGCAATTGGATGAAGGCAAATAAGCTATCTATTAACCAAAGCAAAACGAAAGCCATGATTTTCCATACACTCCAAAGAAGAGTTCAAATTCCTACTATTAAAATAGTTATCGAATTTGTCAATGAATTTAACTTCCTTGGCATAATGTTAGATAGACATCTAAATTGTAAAGCTCACCATGGTATGATTACAAAGAAATTGTCAAAAACAGTAGGCATTATGCACAGATTAAAAAAATATGTTGCCTCTCTGTGCCTTGTTACATAATATATACAATTCCCTTGTGTTATCACACTTAAACTATGGAGCTCTTCTTTGGGGTTGGCAATGTCAAAATATATTCATTTTACAAAAAAAGCTGTCAGAGCTCTTACTAACAGTAAATATAATTGTCATACTAGTGGTTTATTTAAAAAACTAAATCTTTTAAAATTCCATGATATCTGTGCACTGTGTGACCTGAAATTCTGCCATAAACGATTCAACAATGCCTTGCCACAGTATTTTCTTGAATACTACTGCTATTTAGAGATGATCCTCATTACTATGAAACTCGAATAGCTGGTCAACTATGACTTCCCTTAATTAAACATGAATTTGCAAAACAGAGTATTAAGTATAGATTTATAAAAACCTTAATAAATAATACATCCATAACTTACAGAGAAAAACTAGAAACACATAGTTTAGATGGATTTAAGAAATATGTGAAAAATAGCACTGTAGCATCTTATTCCACAGACTGCAGTATTGAAAATTGCTATATATGTATAAATGTTCATCCTACTGCTTCTTCATAATACTTTTCAACAATATATTCTTTAACTTGAGATGAGTAACGTAGATGAAACTACTACTGATGAGAGTAATTTCCATATTGTGTTTGATTTAATGTTCACTATGTAATATTAATTGATCTCTCCAGGTGGCCTCACGCTAGCGATAAAATATATTTATCTTTGTGATGTCTCCTTGCCAAACAAATGTTTATAAATGAACATATGAAAATAAATTGTAAATATGTTTTTGTTTGGCAAATTAAAAGAATCTGAATCTGAATCTGAATCTGGTCTCATAATGTAAATACCAAGGTAGCTTTAGTGTGTTCGGAAAATGGTATGAGGCTACACTGCTTGTACATTGTTTCTAACTATGGGGTGGTTTACAACAGATCTTGGGAAACAGTATTTTCTGTAGCGGCTGTTTAATTGGTCATGAACACTCAGCTGTGCTGTTGACAGGGATTCTTCCAAACACCCTCTTGAACCAGGAATGATGCTTCCAATACTGTCTTCAGGTTTGAAAAGCTCTGTTGGATGAGGCATGTTGGGATTCATGTTCAGTCGTCACAGCTGTCCTAGTATGGAAGTACCCGTAGATGTGCAAGATGTATCATCAAGATGTCCATATTCCTGTCTTTGCAAAGAAGGGACATCCGGAGTGGACTGCAATGATTCTGTAAAATGTAAAGATAAAAATATTAGAAAAATGAAAGAATTCATAATGAAAGTCCACTTCATCCTTTTTTCATCAAATTGATGGGAAAAAAATTAAAATAAGACTTAGTGATTGCAATAATTCAGCTATGCTGAATTGGAAAGTTTATTTGTTAATTAATGGAACCTTACCTTCTGTAAAGTTATCAATCCATCGAAGGCCATCAGTCCATTTTCATTGAAATCATCAGATGCCAGGAAGAGAACATGATATTCTTCAGCATCATAGGCCATTGACAGGTAGTGTTTACTGAACATTGTAATGCAGTAACGATGTTTGGATCAGCTTCACTGCAGATTGTAGATGCAGTAACCATTTTTTTGATGAGCTACACTGTAGATTGTAGATGGAGTAACCAAGTTCAGATCAGCTGCACTGCAGATTGTAGATGCAGGTACCATGTTTGGATCAGCTTCACTGCAGATTGTAGATGCAGTTATCATGTTTTGATAAGTTTCACTGCAGATTGTAGATGCGGTTACCATATTTTGATGAGCTATACTGCAGATTGTAGATGCAGTTATGTTATGATCAGTTTCACTAATGATTGTAGATATAGGTACCATGTTTGGATCAGCTTCACTGCAGATTGAAGATGTAGTTACCATGTTTTGATGAGCTACACTGTTGATTGTAGATGGAGTGAGCAAGTTCAGATCAGCTGCACTGCAGATTGTAGATGCGGTTACCATATTTTGATGAGCTACACTGCAGATTGTAGATGCAGTTAAAATGTTTTGATCAGTTTCACTGCAGATTGTAGATGCAGGTGCCAAGTTTGGATCAGCTTCACTACAGATTGTAGATGCAGTAACCATGTCTTGATGAGCTACACTGCAGATTGTAGATGCAGTTATGTTATGATCAGTTTCACTACTGATTGTAGATATAGGTACCATGTTTGGACCAGCTTCACTGCAGATTGTAGATTCAGATTCAGATATATTTATTTGACTTAAAGCTGGTATCAAAGAAAAAAAAAATATCACAATCATGTCTATTATAATTTGCTTTAAGTAGGGTGACCCCTTTAAGACATCTTTGATGTCGCTGCCAAGGGGCCACCCTAGTCTTAATATAAAGAATGTCTTTCAAATTTCAATACTGCGACCAGTGGCAAGGGACAGACACTCAGTGGTAGTCTTAAAAATAAAAGTTAATAAATAAAAATTACAACGATTGAATAAATGACAGTAAATCCATGACAGAGATGACACTGGTCAACCCAAACCATTACAAATATAAGAATTAGTTCTATCACAATTAACATTATAAGATTCTAGAAAATTTTGTTTTACATAATATTTGAAACCATCTAGGCTATGAGTATATATTTTATCTTTTAAATTTTGATTCATTTCATTGAATATTTTCGGAAACCTATAGCTTATGCTATGTCTTGCAAATTCATGACTCGCAGCAGGCTTTGGTTAAGGATGAAGGTATTTCTGAGCAACATTTCAGACAAAAAGTAATCAGGTAACACATTGTTTCCAAATTCAAAGCAAAACGTAAAGCCATGCAGTGCACATAAATCATGTATCTTCAATATTCTTAGCTGTCTAAAAAGTTGACTAGTATGTGCATTGTATTTACTTTTTGTAGTTATTCTAACGGCTGTTTTTTGGAGTTCAAAAATTCTATTAGTTTGCCCCCCCCCCATATAATCATTCCATAATTTAAATGTGGTGATGCTAAAGTCTTATAGATATTTAAAAGCGCACTTGTAGGTAAATATTTTTTGATTTTCTTCATTATCCCTATAGTTTTTGATATTTTCTTCGCTATCATATTAATGTGATGCAGGTACCATGTTTGAATGAGCGTCACTGCAGATTGTAGATGCAGTTAACATGTTTTGATGAGCTACACTGTAGATAGAGTAACAAAGTTCAGATCAGCTTCACTGCAAATTGTGGATGCAAGTACCTTGATTGGATCAACTTCACTGTAGATTCTAGATGTAGTTACCATGTTTTGATGAGCTACACTGCAGATTGTAAATGCAGGTACCATGCTTGGGTCAGCATCACTGCAGATTGTAGAAGCAGTTACTATGTTTGGAACAGCGTCACTGCAGATTGTAGATGCAAATGACATGTTTTGATGAGCTACACTGTAGACTGTAGATGCAGTTACCATGTTTGGATCAGCTTCACTGCAAATTGTAAATAGCAGGTACCAGGTTTTGGATACAGGCCAAGGCCCAGGTAGATATGTGACCCCTCTGCAGGTTGTAGATGCAGTAACCATGTTTTGATGAGCTACACTGTAGATTGTAAATGAAGTAACTAAGTTCAGATCAGCTTCACTGAAGATTGTAGATGCAGTTACGTTTTGATCAGTTTCACTGCAGATTGTAGATGCAGTAACCATGTTTGGGTCAGCTTCACTGCAAATTGTAAATAGCAGGTACCAGGTTTTGGATACAGGCCAAGGCCCAGGTAGATATGTGACCCCTCTGCAGGTTGTAGATGCAGTAACCATGTTTTGATGAGCTACACTGTAGATTGTAAATGAAGTAACTAAGTTCAGATCAGCTTCACTGAAGATTGTTTATGCAGTTACGTTTTGATCAGTTTCACTGCAGATTGTAGATGCAGTAACCATGTTTGGGTCAGCTTCACTGCAGATTGTAGATGCAGTAACCATGTTTTAATCAGCTTCACTGCAGATTGTAGATGCAGTAACCATGTTTTAATCAGCTTCACTGCAGATTGTAGATGAATTTATGTTTGGATCAGCTTCACTGCAGACTGTAGATGCAGTAACCATGTTTTGATCAGCTTGAATGCAGATTGTAGATGCAGTTACCATGTTTGGATCAGTTTCACTGCAGATTGTAGATGCATTTATGTTTTGATCAGCTTCACTGCAGATTGTAGATGCAGGTACCATGTTAGGGTCAGCCTCACTGCAGATAGTAGATGCAGTTATTATGTTATGATCAGTTTCACTGCAGACTGTAGATGCAGTTACCATGTATCGATGAGCTACACCGCAGATTGTAGATGCAGTTATAATGTTTTGATCAGTTTCACTACAGATTGTAAATGCAGTTACCATGTTTGGGTCAACTTCACTGCAGACTGTAGATGCATTTTTGTATTGATCAGCTTCACTGCAGATTGTAGATGCGGTTACCATGTTTCGATGAGCTACACCGCAGATTGTAGATGCAGTTATAATGTTTTTATCAGTTTCACTACGGATTGTAGATGCAGCTATCATGTTTGGATCAGCTTCACTGTAGATTGTAGATGCAGTTACTATGTTTGGATAAGCTTCACTGCAGATTGTAGATGCAGTTACCATGTATGGGGGGAGGGGGGTGTTGCCTAACAATGTTTCTACCTGGAGTGGTCACTTATATCTGGCTATCGTACGGTGGTCTCATAATGTAAATTCCAAGGTAGCTTTTGCGTTTTCGGAAAATTGTACGAGGCAAAACTGCATTGTTTCTAACAATGCGGTAGTTTTCAACAGATCTTGGGAAACAGTATTTTCTGTAGCGGCTGTATAATTGGTCATGAACACTCAGCAGTGCTGTTCATTGGGATCCTTCCAGAACCAGGAATGATGCTTCCAATACTGTCTTCAGGTTTGAAAAGCTCTGTTGGATAAGGCATGTTGGGATTCATGTTCAGTCGTCACAGCTGTCCTAGTATGGAAGTATGGATGTGCAAGATGTAACATCAAGATGTCCATATTCCTGTCTTTGCAAAGAAGGGACATCCGGAGTGGACCGCAATGATTCTGTAAAGATAAAAATATTAGAAAATGAAAGAATTCATAAAGAAAGTCCACTTCATCCTTTTTTCATCAAATTGATGGGTCACTATTGCTAGAAAATCCCCTAAGGGATAAGAATAGACAAAGTGATTGTAAAAATTCAGCTAAGCTGAATTAGAAAGTTTATGTGTTAATTAATGGAACTTACCTTCTGTAAGTCATCAATCCATCGAAGGCCATCACTCCATTTTCATTGAAATCATCAGATGCCAGGTAGAGAACATGATATTATCTCTCTTCAGCATCATAGGCCGTTGACAGGTAGTTTTTAGTGAAGATTGTAGATGTAGTTACCATGTTTGAATCAGCTTCACTGTAGATTGTAGATGTAGTAACTAAGTTCAGATCAGCTTCACTGAAGATTGTAGATGCAGTTACGTTTTGATCAGCTTCACTGCAGATTGTAGATGCAGTAACCATGTTTTGATCAGCTTTAATGCAGATTGTAGATGCAGTTACCATGTTTGGATCAGTTTCACTGCAGATTGTAGATGCATTTATGTTTTGATCAGCTTCACTGCAGATTGTAGATGCAGGTACCATGTTAGGGTCAGCCTCACTGCAGATAGTAGATGCAGTTATTATGTTATGATCAGTTTCACTGCAGACTGTAGATGCGGTTACCATGTATCAATGAGCTACACCGCAGATTGTAGATGCAGTTATAATGTTTTGATCAGTTTCACTACGGATAGTAGATGCAGCTATCATGTTTGGATCAGCTTCACTGTAGATTGTAGATGCAGTTACTATGTTTGGATAAGCTTCACTGCAGATTGTAGATGCAGTTACCATGTATGGGGGGGGGGGGGGGTATTGCCTAACGATGTTTCTACCTGGAGTGGTCACATATATCTGGCTATCGTACGGTGGTCTCATAATGTAAATTCCAAGGTAGCTTGTGCGTTTTCGGAAAATGGTACGAGGCAAAACTGCATTGTTTCTAACTATGCGGTAGTTTTCAACAGATCTTGGGAGACAGTATTTTCTGTAGCGGCTGTATAATTGGTCATGAACACTCAGCAGTGCTGTTCATCGGGATCCTTCAGAACCAGGAATGATGCTTCCAATACTAGCTGTCTTCAGGTTTGAAAAGCTCTGTTGGATGAGGTATGTTGGGATTCATGTTCAGTCGTCACAGCTGTCCTAGTATGGAAGTATGGATGTGCAAGATGTAACATCAAGATGTCCATATTCCTGTCTTTGCAAAGAAGGGACATCCGGAGTGGACCGCAATGATTCTGTAAAGATAAAAATATTAGAAAATGAAAGAATTCCTAATGAAAGTCAATTTCATCCTTTTTTCATCAAATTGATGGGTCACTATTGCTAGAAATTCCCCTAAGGGATAAGAATAGACAAAGTGATTGTAAAAATTCAGCTAAGCTGAATTAGAAAGTATATGTGTTAATTAATGGAACTTACCTTCTGTAAATCATCAATCCATCGAAGGCCATCACTCCATTTTCATTGAAATCATCAGATGCCAGGTAGAGAACATGATATTATCTCTCTTCAGCATCACAGCCGTTGACAGGTAGTTTTTACTGAAGATTGTAGATGTAGTTACCATGTTTGGATCAGCTTCACTGTAGATTGTAGATGAAGTAACTAAGTTCAGATCAGCTTCACTGAAGATTGTAGATTCAGTTACCTTTTGATCAGCTTCACTGCAGATTGTAGATGCAGTAACCATGTTTTGATCAGCTTTAATGCAGATTGTAGATGCAGTTACCATGTTTGGATCAGTTTCACTGCAGATTGTAGATGCATTTATGTTTTGATCAGCTTCACTGCAGATTGTAGATGCAGGTACCATGTTAGGGTCAGCCTCACTGCAGATAGTAGATGCATTTATGTTTTGATCAGCTTCACTGCAGATTGTAGATGCAGGTACCATGTTAGGGTCAGCCGCACAGCAGATTGTAGATGCAGTTATCATGTTTTGATCAGTTTCACAACGGATTGTAGATGCAGCTATCATGTTTGGATCAGCTTCACTGTAGATTGTAGATGCAGTTACTATGCTTGGATCAGCTTCACTGCAGATTGTTGATGCAGTTACCATGTTTTGATGAGCTACACTGCAGATTGTAGATACAATTTACATGTTTGGGGGAGGGGGGGGGGGGGTATTGCCTAACGATGTTTTTACCTAGAGGGGTCACATATATCTGGCTATCGTATGGCATTCTCACTCAACAGAATTGGCCACGTTAGAATTGATAGAATTAATCATCACTGAAATGTACGTCAAAAAGTACCCATTAAGATTTATCTTGATTTATCAAAAACCTTTGATACACTGGAACATGAAATACTTTTGTTTAAATTAAAACACTATGGCGTGAATGATCTTTCAGTGAAATTACTTCGTAGGTATTTAACTAACAGAGTGCAATATGTTGTTGTAGACAATATCAAGTCTAATCATGTTCCACTACAGCTTGGTGTTCCACAAGGATCCATTCTTGGTCCTCTTTTAATTATCATTTATGTCAATGATTTTGTCAATGCTACTTCTGTCTTTCATCCAATTGTTTATGCTGATGATACAACTCTTGTTGCTTCCCTGAATACTTTTCAGGGTGAAAGAAATCTAAGTGATGAGTTGGTCAGTGTGAGCAATTGGATGAAGGCAAATAAGCTATCTATTAACCAAAGCAAAACGAAAGCCATGATTTTCCATACACTCCAAAGAAGAGTTCAAATTCCTACTATTAAAATAGTTATCGAATTTGTCAATGAATTTAACTTCCTTGGCATAATGTTAGATAGACATCTAAATTGTAAAGCTCACCATGGTATGATTACAAAGAAATTGTCAAAAACAGTAGGCATTATGCACAGATTAAAAAAATATGTTGCCTCTCTGTGCCTTGTTACATAATATATACAATTCCCTTGTGTTATCACACTTAAACTATGGAGCTCTTCTTTGGGGTTGGCAATGTCAAAATATATTCATTTTACAAAAAAAGCTGTCAGAGCTCTTACTAACAGTAAATATAATTGTCATACTAGTGGTTTATTTAAAAAACTAAATCTTTTAAAATTCCATGATATCTGTGCACTGTGTGACCTGAAATTCTGCCATAAACGATTCAACAATGCCTTGCCACAGTATTTTCTTGAATACTACTGCTATTTAGAGATGATCCTCATTACTATGAAACTCGAATAGCTGGTCAACTATGACTTCCCTTAATTAAACATGAATTTGCAAAACAGAGTATTAAGTATAGATTTATAAAAACCTTAATAAATAATACATCCATAACTTACAGAGAAAAACTAGAAACACATAGTTTAGATGGATTTAAGAAATATGTGAAAAATAGCACTGTAGCATCTTATTCCACAGACTGCAGTATTGAAAATTGCTATATATGTATAAATGTTCATCCTACTGCTTCTTCATAATACTTTTCAACAATATATTCTTTAACTTGAGATGAGTAACGTAGATGAAACTACTACTGATGAGAGTAATTTCCATATTGTGTTTGATTTAATGTTCACTATGTAATATTAATTGATCTCTCCAGGTGGCCTCACGCTAGCGATAAAATATATTTATCTTTGTGATGTCTCCTTGCCAAACAAATGTTTATAAATGAACATATGAAAATAAATTGTAAATATGTTTTTGTTTGGCAAATTAAAAGAATCTGAATCTGAATCTGAATCTGGTCTCATAATGTAAATACCAAGGTAGCTTTAGTGTGTTCGGAAAATGGTATGAGGCTACACTGCTTGTACATTGTTTCTAACTATGGGGTGGTTTACAACAGATCTTGGGAAACAGTATTTTCTGTAGCGGCTGTTTAATTGGTCATGAACACTCAGCTGTGCTGTTGACAGGGATTCTTCCAAACACCCTCTTGAACCAGGAATGATGCTTCCAATACTGTCTTCAGGTTTGAAAAGCTCTGTTGGATGAGGCATGTTGGGATTCATGTTCAGTCGTCACAGCTGTCCTAGTATGGAAGTACCCGTAGATGTGCAAGATGTATCATCAAGATGTCCATATTCCTGTCTTTGCAAAGAAGGGACATCCGGAGTGGACTGCAATGATTGTGTAAAATGTAAAGATAAAAATATTAGAAAAATGAAAGAATTCATAATGAAAGTCCACTTCATCCTTTTTTCATCAAATTGATGGGAAAAAAATTAAAATAAGACTTAGTGATTGCAATAATTCAGCTATGCTGAATTGGAAAGTTTATTTGTTAATTAATGGAACTTTACCTTCTGTAAAGTTATCAATCCATCGAAGGCCATCAGTCCATTTTCATTGAAATCATCAGATGCCAGGAAGAGAACATGATATTCTTCAGCATCATAGGCCATTGACAGGTAGTGTTTACTGAACATTGTAATGCAGTAACGATGTTTGGATCAGCTTCACTGCAGATTGTAGATGCAGTAACCATTTTTTTGATGAGCTACACTGTAGATTGTAGATGGAGTAACCAAGTTCAGATCAGCTGCACTGCAGATTGTAGATGCAGGTACCATGTTTGGATCAGCTTCACTGCAGATTGTAGATGCAGTTATCATGTTTTGATAAGTTTCACTGCAGATTGTAGATGCGGTTACCATATTTTGATGAGCTATACTGCAGATTGTAGATGCAGTTATGTTATGATCAGTTTCACTAATGATTGTAGATATAGGTACCATGTTTGGATCAGCTTCACTGCAGATTGAAGATGTAGTTACCATGTTTTGATGAGCTACACTGTTGATTGTAGATGGAGTGAGCAAGTTCAGATCAGCTGCACTGCAGATTGTAGATGCGGTTACCATATTTTGATGAGCTACACTGCAGATTGTAGATGCAGTTAAAATGTTTTGATCAGTTTCACTGCAGATTGTAGATGCAGGTGCCAAGTTTGGATCAGCTTCACTACAGATTGTAGATGCAGTAACCATGTCTTGATGAGCTACACTGCAGATTGTAGATGCAGTTATGTTATGATCAGTTTCACTACTGATTGTAGATATAGGTACCATGTTTGGACCAGCTTCACTGCAGATTGTAGATTCAGATTCAGATATATTTATTTGACTTAAAGCTGGTATCAAAGAAAAAAAAAATATCACAATTATGTCTATTATAATTTGCTTTAAGTAGGGTGACCCCTTTAAGACATCTTTGATGTCGCTGCCAAGGGGCCACCCTAGTCTTAATATAAAGAATGTCTTTCAAATTTCAATACTGCGACCAGTGGCAAGGGACAGACACTCAGTGGTAGTCTTAAAAATAAAAGTTAATAAATAAAAATTACAACGATTGAATAAATGACAGTAAATCCATGACAGAGATGACACTGGTCAACCCAAACCATTACAAATATAAGAATTAGTTCTATCACAATTAACATTATAAGATTCTAGAAAATTTTGTTTTACATAATATTTGAAACCATCTAGGCTATGAGTATATATTTTATCTTTTAAATTTTGATTCATTTCATTGAATATTTTCGGAAACCTATAGCTTATGCTATGTCTTGCAAATTCATGACTCGCAGCAGGCTTTGGTTAAGGATGAAGGTATTTCTGAGCAACATTTCAGACAAAAAGTAATCAGGTAACACATTGTTTCCAAATTCAAAGCAAAACGTAAAGCCATGCAGTGCACATAAATCATGTATCTTCAATATTCTTAGCTGTCTAAAAAGTTGACTAGTATGTGCATTGTATTTACTTTTTGTAGTTATTCTAACGGCTGTTTTTTGGAGTTCAAAAATTCTATTAGTTTGCCCCCCCCCCATATAATCATTCCATAATTTAAATGTGGTGATGCTAAAGTCTTATAGATATTTAAAAGCGCACTTGTAGGTAAATATTTTTTGATTTTCTTCATTATCCCTATAGTTTTTGATATTTTCTTCGCTATCATATTAATGTGATGCAGGTACCATGTTTGAATGAGCGTCACTGCAGATTGTAGATGCAGTTAACATGTTTTGATGAGCTACACTGTAGATAGAGTAACAAAGTTCAGATCAGCTTCACTGCAAATTGTGGATGCAAGTACCATGATTGGATCAACTTCACTGTAGATTCTAGATGTAGTTACCATGTTTTGATGAGCTACACTGCAGATTGTAAATGCAGGTACCATGCTTGGGTCAGCATCACTGCAGATTGTAGAAGCAGTTACTATGTTTGGAACAGCGTCACTGCAGATTGTAGATGCAAATGACATGTTTTGATGAGCTACACTGTAGACTGTAGATGCAGTTACCATGTTTGGATCAGCTTCACTGCAAATTGTAAATAGCAGGTACCAGGTTTTGGATACAGGCCAAGGCCCAGGTAGATATGTGACCCCTCTGCAGGTTGTAGATGCAGTAACCATGTTTTGATGAGCTACACTGTAGATTGTAAATGAAGTAACTAAGTTCAGATCAGCTTCACTGAAGATTGTAGATGCAGTTACGTTTTGATCAGTTTCACTGCAGATTGTAGATGCAGTAACCATGTTTGGGTCAGCTTCACTGCAGATTGTAGATGCAGTTACTATGTTTAGATAAGCTTCACTGCAGATTGTAGATGCAGTTACCATGTTTGGGGGAGGGGGGGTATTATAATGTTTTGATCAGTTTCACTACAGATTGTAAATGCAGCTATCATGTTTTGATCAGCTTCGCTGCCGATTGTAGATGCAGTAACCATGTTTGGGTTAGCTTCACTGCAGACTGTAGATGCAGTTACCATGTTTCGATGAGCTACACCGCAGATTGTAGATGCAGTTATAATGTTTTGATCAGCTTCACTGCAGATTGTAGATGCAGTAACCATGTTTGGGTTAGCTTCACTGCAGACTGTAGATGCAGTAACCATGTTTTGATCAGCTTCACTGTAGATTGTAGATGCAGTAACCATGTTTGGATCAGCTTCACTGCAGACTGTAGATGCATTTATGTTTTGATCAGCTTCACTGCAGATTGTAGATGCAGGTACCATGTTAGGGTCAGCCTCACTGTAGATTGCAGATGCAGTTATCATGTTTTGATCAGTTTCACTGCAGACTGTAGATGCGGTTACCATGTTTCGATGAGCTACACCGCAGATTGTAGATGCAGTTATAATGTTTTGATCAGTTTCACTACGGATTGTAGATGCAGCTATCATGTTTGGATCAGCTTCACTGTAGATTGTAGATGCAGTTACTATGTTTGGATAAGCTTCACTGTAGATTGTAGATGCAGTTACCATGTATGGGGGGAGGGGGGGTATTGCCTAACGATGTTTCTACCTGGAGTGGTCACATATATCTGGCTATCGTACGGTGGTCTCATTATGTAAATTCCAAGGTAGCTTTTGCGTTTTCGGAAAATTGTACGAGGCAAAACTGCATTGTTTCTAACTATGCGGTAGTTTTCAACAGATCTTGGGAAACAGTATTTTCTGTAGCGGCTGTATAATTGGTCATGAACACTCAGCAGTGCTGTTCATAGGGATCCTTCCAGAACCAGGAATGATGCTTCCAATACTGCCTTCAGGTTTGAAAAGTTCTGTTGGATGAGGCATGTTGGGATTCATGTTCAGTCGTCACAGCTGTCCTAGTATGGAAGTATGGATGTGCAAGATGTAACATCAAGATGTCCATATTCCTGTCTTTGCAAAGAAGGGACATCCGGAGTGGACCGCAATGATTCTGTAAAGATAAAAATATTAGAAAATGAAAGAATTCATAATGAAAGTCCACATCATCCTTTTTTCATCAAATTGATGGGTCACTATTGCTAGAAATTCCCCTAAGGGATAAGAATAGACAAAGTGATTGTAAAAATTCAGCTAAGCTGAATTAGAAAGTATATGTGTTAATTAATGGAACTTACCTTCTGTAAGTCATCAATCCATCGAAGGCCATCACTCCATTTTCATTGAAATCATCAGATGCCAGGTTGAGAACATGATATTATCTCTCTTCAGCATCACAGCCGTTGACAGGTAGTTTTTACTGAAGATTGTAGATGTAGTTACCATGTTTGGATCAGCTTCACTGTAGATTGTAGAAGGCGTAACTAAGTTCAGATCAGCTTCACTGAAGATTGTAGAAGCAGTTACATTTGGATCAGCTTCACTGCAGACTGTAGATGCATTTATGTTTTGATCAGCTTCACGGCAGATTGTAGATGGAGTAACCAAGTTCAGATCAGCTTCACTGAAGATTGTAGATGCAGTTACCATGTTTGGATCAGCTTCACTGTAGATTGTAGATGGAGTAACCAAGTTCAGATCAGCTTCACTGAAGATTGTAGATGCAGTTACGTTTTGATCAGCTTCACTGCAGATTGTAGATGCAGTAACCATGTTTGGGTCAGCTTCACTGCAGACTGTAGATGCAGTAACCATGTTTTGATCAGCTTCATGGTAGATTGTAGATGGAGTAACCATGTTTGGATCAGCTTCACTGCAGACTGTAGATGCATTTATGTTTTGATCAGCTTCACTGCAGATTGTAGATGCAGGTACCATGTTAGGGTCAGCTTCACTGCATATTGTAGATGCAGTAACCATGTTTGGATCAGTTTCACTGCAGACTGTAGATGCAGGTACCATGTTAGGGTCAGCCTCACTGCAGATAGTAGATGCAGTTATCATGTTCTGATCAGTTTCACTGCAGACTGTAGACGCAGTTACCATGTTTCGATGAGCTACACCGCTGATTGTAGATGCAGTTATAATGTTTTCATCAGTTTCACTATGGATTGTAGATGCAGCTATCATGTTTGGATCAGCTTCACTGTAGATTGTAGATGCAGTTACTATGTTTGGATAAGCTTCACTGCAGATTGTAGATGCAGTTACCATGTATGGGGGGAGGGGGGGTATTGCCTAACGATGTTTCTACCTGGAGTGGTCACATATATCTGGCTATCGTACGGTGGTCTCATAATGTAAATTCCAAAATAGCTTTTGCGTTTTCGAGAAATGGTACGAGGCAAAACTGCATTGTTTCTAACTATGCGGTAGTTTTCAACAGATCTTGGAAAACAGTATTTTCTGTAGCGGCTGTATAATTGGTCATGAACACTCAGCAGTGCTGTTCATAGGGATCCTTCCAGAACCAGGAATGATGCTTCCAATACTGTCTTCAGGTTTGAAAAGCTCTGTTGGATAAGGCATGTTGGGATTCATGTTCAGACATCACAGCTGTC
Source organism: Alitta virens (assembly GCA_932294295.1). NCBI lineage: Eukaryota > Metazoa > Annelida > Polychaeta > Phyllodocida > Nereididae > Alitta > Alitta virens. The sequence goes on along the minus strand of OW028579.1, from coordinate 11,288,584 downwards.
CTAGTATGGAAGTATGGATGTGCAAGATGTAACATCAAGATGTCCATATTCCTGTCTTTGCAAAGAAGGGACATCCGGAGTGGACCGCAATGATTCTGTAAAGAGAAAAATATAAGAAAATGAAAGAATTCATAATGAAAGTCCACTTCATCCTTTTTTCATCAAATTGATGGGTCACTATTGCTAGAAAATCCCCTAAGGGATAAGAATAGACAAAGTGATTGTAAAAATTCAGCTAAGCTGAATTAGAAAGTTTATGTGTTAATTAATGGAAGTTACCTTCTGTAAGTCATCAATCCATCGAAGGCCATCACTCCATTTTCATTGAAATCATCAGATGCCAGGTAGAGAACATGATATTATCTCTCTTCAGCATCATAGGCCGTTGACAGGTAGTTTTTAATGAAGATTGTAGATGTAGTTACCATGTTTGGATCAGCTTCACTGTAGATTGTAGATGGAGTAACTAAGTTCAGATCAGCTTCACTGAAGATTGTAGATTCAGTTACGTTTTGATCAGCTTCACTGCAGATTGTAGATGCAGTAACCATGTTTGGGTCAGCTTCACTGCAGACTGTAGATGCAGTAACCATGTTTGGGTCAGCTTCACTGCAGACTGTAGATGCAGTAACCATGTTTTGATCAGCTTCACTGCAGACTGTGGATGCGGTTACCATGTATCGATGAGCTACACCGCAGATTGTAGATGCAGTTATAATGTTTTGATCAGTTTCACTACTGATTGTAGATGCAGCTATCATGTTTGGATCAAATTCACTGTAGATTGTAGATGCAGTTACTATGTTTGGATAAGCTTCACTGCAGATTGTAGATGCAGTTACCATGTATGGGGGGAGGGGGGTATTGCCTAACGATGTTTCTACCTGGAGTGGTCACATATATCTGGCTATCGTACGGTGGTCTCATAATGTAAATTCCAAGGTAGCTTGTGCGTTTTCGGAAAATGGTACGAGGCAAAACTGCATTGTTTCTAACTATGCGGTAGTTTTCAACAGATCTTGGGAAACAGTATTTTCTGTAGCGGCTGTATAATTGGTCATGAACACTCAGCAGTGCTGTTCATCGGGATCCTTCAGAACCAGGAATGATGCTTCCAATACTAGCTGTCTTCAGGTTTGAAAAGCTCTGTTGGATGAGGCATGTTGGGATTCATGTTCAGTCGTCACAGCTGTCCTAGTATGGAAGTATGGATGTGCAAGATGTAACATCAAGATGTCCATATTCCTGTCTTTGCAAAGAAGGGACATCCGGAGTGGACCGCAATGATTCTGTAAAGATAAAAATATTAGAAAATGAAAGAATTCCTAATGAAAGTCAATTTCATCCTTTTTTCATCAAATTGATGGGTCACTATTGCTAGAAATTCCCCTAAGGGATAAGAATAGACAAAGTGATTGTAAAAATTCAGCTAAGCTGAATGAGAAAGTATATGTGTTAATTAATGGAACTTACCTTCTGTAAATCATCAATCCATCGAAGGCCATCACTCCATTTTCATTGAAATCATCAGATGCCAGGTAGAGAACATGATATTATCTCTCTTCAGCATCACAGCCGTTGACAGGTAGTTTTTACTGAAGATTGTAGATGTAGTTACCATGTTTGGATCAGCTTCACTGTAGATTGTAGATGGAGTAAGCAAGTTCAGATCAGCTTCACTGAAGATTGTAGAAACAGTTACGTTTGGATCAGCTTCACTGCAGACTGTAGATGCATTTATGTTTTGATCAGCTTCACTGCAGATTGTAGATGCAGGTACCATGTTAGGGTCAGCCGCACAGCAGATTGTAGATGCAGTTATCATGTTTTGATCAGTTTCACAACGGATTGTAGATGCAGCTATCATGTTTGGATCAGCTTCACTGTAGATTGTAGATGCAGTTACTATGCTTGGATCAGCTTCACTGCAGATTGTTGATGCAGTTACCATGTTTTGATGAGCTACACTGCAGATTGTAGATACAATTTACATGTTTGGGGGAGGGGGGGGGTATTGCCTAACGATGTTTCTACCTGGAGTGGTCACATATATCTGGCTATCGTACGGTGGTCTCATAATGTAAATTCCAAAATAGCTTTTGCGTTTACGAGAAATGGTACGAGGCAAAACTGCATTGTTTCTAACTATGCGGTAGTTTTCAACAGATCTTGGAAAACAGTATTTTCTGTAGCGGCTGTATAATTGGTCATGAACACTCAGCAGTGCTGTTCATAGGGATCCTTCCAGAACCAAGAATGATGCTTCCAATACTGTCTTCAGGTTTGAAAAGCTCTGTTGGATAAGGCATGTTGGGATTCATGTTCAGTCATCACAGCTGTCCTAGTATGGAAGTATGGATGTGCAAGATGTAACATCAAGATGTCCATATTCCTGTCTTTGCAAAGAAGGGACATCCGGAGTGGACCGCAATGATTCTGTAAAGATAAAAATATTAGAAAATGAAAGAATTCATAATGAAAGTCCACTTAATCCTTTTTTCATCAAATTGATGGGTCACTATTGCTAGAAAATCCCCTAAGGGATAAGAATAGACAAAGTGATTGTAAAAATTCAGCTAAGCTGAATTAGAAAGTTTATGTGTTAATTAATGGAACTTACCTTCTGTAAGTCATCAATCCATCGAGGGCCATCACTCCATTTTCATTGAAATCATCAGATGACAGGTAGAGAACATGATATTATCTCTCTTCAGCATCATAGGCCGTTGACAGGTAGTTTTTAATGAAGATTGTAGATGTAGTTACCATGTTTGGATCAGCTTCACTGTAGATTGTAGATGAAGTAACTAAGTTCAGATCAGCTTCACTGAAGATTGTAGATTCAGTTACGTTTTGATCAGCTTCACTGCAGATTGTAGATGCAGTAACCATGTTTGGGTCAGCTTCACTGCAGACTGTAGATGCAGTAACCATGTTTTGATCAGCTTCAATGCAGATTGTAGATGCAGTTACCATGTTTGGATCAGTTTCACTGCAGACTGTAGATGCATTTATGTTTTGATCAGCTTCACTGCAGATTGTAGATGCAGGTACCATGTTAGGGTCAGCCGCACAGCAGATTGTAGATGCAGTTATCATGTTTTGATCAGTTTCACAACGGATTGTAGATGCAGCTATCATGTTTGGATCAGCTTCACTGTAGATTGTAGATGCAGTTACTATGCTTGGATCAGCTTCACTGCAGATTGTTGATGCAGTTACCATGTTTTGATGAGCTACACTGCAGATTGTAGATACAATTTACATGTTTGGGGGAGGGGGGGGGGGGTATTGCCTAACGATGTTTCTACCTGGACTGGTCACATATATCTGGCTATCGTACGGTGGTCTCATAATGTAAATTCCAAAATAGCTTTTGCGTTTACGAGAAATGGTACGAGGCAAAACTGCATTGTTTCTAACTATGCGGTAGTTTTCAACAGATCTTGGAAAACAGTATTTTCTGTAGCGGCTGTATAATTGGTCATGAACACTCAGCAGTGCTGTTCATAGGGATCCTTCCAGAACCAGGAATGATGCTTCCAATACTGTCTTCAGGTTTGAAAAGCTCTGTTGGATAAGGCATGTTGGGATTCATGTTCAGACATCACAGCTGTCCTAGTATGGAAGTATGGATGTGCAAGATGTAACATCAAGATGTCCATATTCCTGTCTTTGCAAAGAAGGGACATCCGGAGTGGACCGCAATGATTCTGTAAAGAGAAAAATATAAGAAAATGAAAGAATTCATAATGAAAGTCCACTTCATCCTTTTTTCATCAAATTGATGGGTCACTATTGCTAGAAAATCCCCTAAGGGATAAGAATAGACAAAGTGATTGTAAAAATTCAGCTAAGCTGAATTAGAAAGTTTATGTGTTAATTAATGGAAGTTACCTTCTGTAAGTCATCAATCCATCGAAGGCCATCACTCCATTTTCATTGAAATCATCAGATGCCAGGTAGAGAACATGATATTATCTCTCTTCAGCATCATAGGCCGTTGACAGGTAGTTTTTAATGAAGATTGTAGATGTAGTTACCATGTTTGGATCAGCTTCACTGTAGATTGTAGATGGAGTAACTAAGTTCAGATCAGCTTCACTGAAGATTGTAGATTCAGTTACGTTTTGATCAGCTTCACTGCAGATTGTAGATGCAGTAACCATGTTTGGGTCAGCTTCACTGCAGACTGTAGATGCAGTAACCATGTTTGGGTCAGCTTCACTGCAGACTGTAGATGCAGTAACCATGTTTTGATCAGCTTCACTGCAGACTGTGGATGCGGTTACCATGTATCGATGAGCTACACCGCAGATTGTAGATGCAGTTATAATGTTTTGATCAGTTTCACTACTGATTGTAGATGCAGCTATCATGTTTGGATCAAATTCACTGTAGATTGTAGATGCAGTTACTATGTTTGGATAAGCTTCACTGCAGATTGTAGATGCAGTTACCATGTATGGGGGGAGGGGGGTATTGCCTAACGATGTTTCTACCTGGAGTGGTCACATATATCTGGCTATCGTACGGTGGTCTCATAATGTAAATTCCAAGGTAGCTTGTGCGTTTTCGGAAAATGGTACGAGGCAAAACTGCATTGTTTCTAACTATGCGGTAGTTTTCAACAGATCTTGGGAAACAGTATTTTCTGTAGCGGCTGTATAATTGGTCATGAACACTCAGCAGTGCTGTTCATCGGGATCCTTCAGAACCAGGAATGATGCTTCCAATACTAGCTGTCTTCAGGTTTGAAAAGCTCTGTTGGATGAGGCATGTTGGGATTCATGTTCAGTCGTCACAGCTGTCCTAGTATGGAAGTATGGATGTGCAAGATGTAACATCAAGATGTCCATATTCCTGTCTTTGCAAAGAAGGGACATCCGGAGTGGACCGCAATGATTCTGTAAAGATAAAAATATTAGAAAATGAAAGAATTCCTAATGAAAGTCAATTTCATCCTTTTTTCATCAAATTGATGGGTCACTATTGCTAGAAATTCCCCTAAGGGATAAGAATAGACAAAGTGATTGTAAAAATTCAGCTAAGCTGAATGAGAAAGTATATGTGTTAATTAATGGAACTTACCTTCTGTAAATCATCAATCCATCGAAGGCCATCACTCCATTTTCATTGAAATCATCAGATGCCAGGTAGAGAACATGATATTATCTCTCTTCAGCATCACAGCCGTTGACAGGTAGTTTTTACTGAAGATTGTAGATGTAGTTACCATGTTTGGATCAGCTTCACTGTAGATTGTAGATGGAGTAAGCAAGTTCAGATCAGCTTCACTGAAGATTGTAGAAACAGTTACGTTTGGATCAGCTTCACTGCAGACTGTAGATGCATTTATGTTTTGATCAGCTTCACTGCAGATTGTAGATGCAGGTACCATGTTAGGGTCAGCCGCACAGCAGATTGTAGATGCAGTTATCATGTTTTGATCAGTTTCACAACGGATTGTAGATGCAGCTATCATGTTTGGATCAGCTTCACTGTAGATTGTAGATGCAGTTACTATGCTTGGATCAGCTTCACTGCAGATTGTTGATGCAGTTACCATGTTTTGATGAGCTACACTGCAGATTGTAGATACAATTTACATGTTTGGGGGAGGGGGGGGGGGGGTATTGCCTAACGATGTTTCTACCTGGAGTGGTCACATATATCTGGCTATCGTACGGTGGTCTCATAATGTAAATTCCAAAATAGCTTTTGCGTTTACGAGAAATGGTACGAGGCAAAACTGCATTGTTTCTAACTATGCGGTAGTTTTCAACAGATCTTGGAAAACAGTATTTTCTGTAGCGGCTGTATAATTGGTCATGAACACTCAGCAGTGCTGTTCATAGGGATCCTTCCAGAACCAGGAATGATGCTTCCAATACTGTCTTCAGGTTTGAAAAGCTCTGTTGGATAAGGCATGTTGGGATTCATGTTCAGACATCACAGCTGTCCTAGTATGGAAGTATGGATGTGCAAGATGTAACATCAAGATGTCCATATTCCTGTCTTTGCAAAGAAGGGACATCCGGAGTGGACCGCAATGATTCTGTAAAGAGAAAAATATAAGAAAATGAAAGAATTCATAATGAAAGTCCACTTCATCCTTTTTTCATCAAATTGATGGGTCACTATTGCTAGAAAATCCCCGAAGGGATAAGAATAGACAAAGTGATTGTAAAAATTCAGCTAAGCTGAATTAGAAAGTTTATGTGTTAATTAATGGAAGTTACCTTCTGTAAGTCATCAATCCATCGAAGGCCATCACTCCATTTTCATTGAAATCATCAGATGCCAGGTAGAGAACATGATATTATCTCTCTTCAGCATCATAGGCCGTTGACAGGTAGTTTTTAATGAAGATTGTAGATGTAGTTACCATGTTTGGATCAGCTTCACTGTAGATTGTAGATGGAGTAACTAAGTTCAGATCAGCTTCACTGAAGATTGTAGATTCAGTTACGTTTTGATCAGCTTCACTGCAGATTGTAGATGCAGTAACCATGTTTGGGTCAGCTTCACTGCAGACTGTAGATGCAGTAACCATGTTTGGGTCAGCTTCACTGCAGACTGTAGATGCAGTAACCATGTTTTGATCAGCTTCACTGCAGACTGTGGATGCGGTTACCATGTATCGATGAGCTACACCGCAGATTGTAGATGCAGTTATAATGTTTTGATCAGTTTCACTACTGATTGTAGATGCAGCTATCATGTTTGGATCAGCTTCACTGTAGATTGTAGATGCAGTTACTATGTTTGGATAAGCTTCACTGCAGATTGTAGATGCAGTTACCATGTATGGGGGGAGGGGGGTATTGCCTAACGATGTTTCTACCTGGAGTGGTCACATATATCTGGCTATCGTACGGTGGTCTCATAATGTAAATTCCAAGGTAGCTTGTGCGTTTTCGGAAAATGGTACGAGGCAAAACTGCATTGTTTCTAACTATGCGGTAGTTTTCAACAGATCTTGGGAAACAGTATTTTCTGTAGCGGCTGTATAATTGGTCATGAACACTCAGCAGTGCTGTTCATAGGGATCCTTCCAGAACCAAGAATGATGCTTCCAATACTGTCTTCAGGTTTGAAAAGCTCTGTTGGATAAGGCATGTTGGGATTCATGTTCAGTCATCACAGCTGTCCTAGTATGGAAGTATGGATGTGCAAGATGTAACATCAAGATGTCCATATTCCTGTCTTTGCAAAGAAGGGACATCCGGAGTGGACCGCAATGATTCTGTAAAGATAAAAATATTAGAAAATGAAAGAATTCATAATGAAAGTCCACTTAATCCTTTTTTCATCAAATTGATGGGTCACTATTGCTAGAAAATCCCCTAAGGGATAAGAATAGACAAAGTGATTGTAAAAATTCAGCTAAGCTGAATTAGAAAGTTTATGTGTTAATTAATGGAACTTACCTTCTGTAAGTCATCAATCCATCGAGGGCCATCACTCCATTTTCATTGAAATCATCAGATGACAGGTAGAGAACATGATATTATCTCTCTTCAGCATCATAGGCCGTTGACAGGTAGTTTTTAATGAAGATTGTAGATGTAGTTACCATGTTTGGATCAGCTTCACTGTAGATTGTAGATGAAGTAACTAAGTTCAGATCAGCTTCACTGAAGATTGTAGATTCAGTTACGTTTTGATCAGCTTCACTGCAGATTGTAGATGCAGTAACCATGTTTGGGTCAGCTTCACTGCAGACTGTAGATGCAGTAACCATGTTTTGATCAGCTTCAATGCAGATTGTAGATGCAGTTACCATGTTTGGATCAGTTTCACTGCAGACTGTAGATGCATTTATGTTTTGATCAGCTTCACTGCAGATTGTAGATGCAGGTACCATGTTAGGGTCAGCCTCACTGCAGATAGTAGATGCAGTTATCATGTTATGATCAGCTTCACTGCAGACTGTAGATGCATTTATGTTTTGATCTGCTTCACTGCAGATTGTAGATGCAGGTACCATGTTAGGGTCAGCCTCACTGCAGATAGTAGATGCAGTTATCATGTTATGATCAGTTTCACTGCAGACTGTAGATGCGGTTACCATGTTTCGATGAGCTACACCGCAGATTGTAGATGCAGTTATAATGTTTTGATCTGTTTCACTACGGATTGTAGATGCAGCTATCATGTTTGGATCAGCTTCACTGTAGATTGTAGATGCAGTTACTATGTTTGGATAAGCTTCACTGCAGATTGTAGATGCAGTTACCATGTATGGGGGGAGGGGGGTATTGCCTAACAATGTTTCTACCTGGAGTGGTCACATATATCTGGCTATCGTACGGTGGTCTCATAATGTAAATTCCAAGGTAGCTTTTGCGTTTTCGGAAAATGGTACGAGGCAAAACTGCATTGTTTCTAACTATGCGGTAGTTTTCAACAGATCTTGGGAAACAGTATTTTCTGTAGCGGCTGTATAATTGGTCATGAACACTCAGCAGTGCTGTTCATAGGGATCCTTCCATAACCAGGAATGATGCTTCCAATACTGTCTTCAGGTTTGAAAAGCTCTGTTGGATGAGGCATGTTGGGATTCATGTTCAGTCGTCACAGCTGTCCTAGTATGGAAGTATGGATGTGCAAGATGTAACATCAAGATGTCCATATTCCTGTCTTTGCAAAGAAGGGACATTCGGAGTGGACCGCAATGATTCTCTAAAGATAAAAATATTAGAAAATGAAAGAATTCATAAAGAAAGTCCACTTCATCCTTTTTTCATCAAATTGATGGGTCACTATTGCTAGAAAATCCCCTAAGGGATAAGAATAGACAAAGTGATTGTAAAAATTCAGCTAAGCTGAATTAGAAAGTTTATGTGCTAATTAATGGAACTTACCTTCTGTAAGTCATCAATCCATCGAAGGCCATCACTCCATTTTCATTGAAATCATCAGATGCCAGGTAGAGAACATGATATTATTTCTCTTCAGCATCATAGGCCGTTGACAGGTAGTTTTTACTGAAGATTGTAAATGTAGTTACCATGTTTGGATCAGCTTCACTGTACTTGTAGATGGAGTAACCAAGTTCAGATCAGCTTCATTGAAGATTGTAGATGCAGTTACGTTTTGATCAGCTTCACTGCAGATTGTAGATGCAGTAACCATGTTTGGGTCAGCTTCACTGTAGATTGTAGATGCAGTAACCATGTTTGGATCAGCTTCACTGCAGACTGTTGATGCATTTATGTTTTGATCAGCTTCACTGCAGATTGTAGATGCAGGTACCATGTTAGGGTCAGCCTCACTGCAGATTGCAGATGCAGTTATCATGTTTTGATCAGTTTCACTGCAGACTGTAGATGCGGTTACCATGTTTCGATGAGCTACACCGCAGATTGTAGATGCAGTTATAATGTTTTGATTAGTTTCACTACAGATTGTAGATGCAGCTATCATGTTTGGATCAGCTTCACTGTAGATTGTAGATGCAGTTACTATGTTTGGATAAGCTTCACTGCAGATTGTAGATGCAGTTACCATGTATGGGGGGAGGGGAGTATTGCCTAACGATGTTTCTACCTGGAGTGGTCACATATATCTGGCTATCGTAGGGTGGTCTCATAATGTAAATTCCAAGGTAGCTTTTGCGTTTTCGGAAAATGGTACGAGGCAAAACTGCATTGTTTCTAACTATGCGGTAGTTTTCAACAGATCTTGGGAAACAGTATTTTCTGTAGCGGCTGTATAATTGGTCATGAACACTCAGCAGTGCTGTTCATAGGGATCCTTCCATAACCAGGAATGATGCTTCCAATACTGTCTTCAGGTTTGAAAAGCTCTGTTGGATGAGGCATGTTGGGATTCATGTTCAGTCGTCACAGCTGTCCTAGTATGGAAGTATGGATGTGCAAGATGTAACATCAAGATGTCCATATTCCTGTCTTTGCAAAGAAGGGACATTCGGAGTGGACCGCAATGATTCTCTAAAGATAAAAATATTAGAAAATGAAAGAATTCATAAAGAAAGTCCACTTCATCCTTTTTTCATCAAATTGATGGGTCACTATTGCTAGAAAATCCCCTAAGGGATAAGAATAGACAAAGTGATTGTAAAAATTCAGCTAAGCTGAATTAGAAAGTTTATGTGCTAATTAATGGAACTTACCTTCTGTAAGTCATCAATCCATCGAAGGCCATCACTCCATTTTCATTGAAATCATCAGATGCCAGGTAGAGAACATGATATTATTTCTCTTCAGCATCATAAGCGGTTGACAGGTAGTTTTTACTGAAGATTGTAAATGTAGTTACCATGTTTGGATCAGCTTCACTGTACTTGTAGATGGAGTAACCAAGTTCAGATCAGCTTCATTGAAGATTGTAGATGCAGTTACGTTTTGATCAGCTTCACTGCAGATTGTAGATGCAGTAACCATGTTTGGGTCAGCTTCACTGCAGACTGTAGATGCAGTAACCATGTTTTGATCAGCTTCACTGTAGATTGTAGATGCAGTAACCATGTTTGGATCAGCTTCACTGCAGACTGTTGATGCATTTATGTTTTGATCAGCTTCACTGCAGATTGTAGATGCAGGTACCATGTTAGGGTCAGCCTCACTGCAGATTGCAGATGCAGTTATCATGTTTTGATCAGTTTCACTGCAGACTGTAGATGCGGTTACCATGTTTCGATGAGCTACACCGCAGATTGTAGATGCAGTTATAATGTTTTGATTAGTTTCACTACAGATTGTAGATGCAGCTATCATGTTTGGATCAGCTTCACTGTAGATTGTAGATGCAGTTACTATGTTTGGATAAGCTTCACTGCAGATCGTAGATGCAGTTACCATGTATGGGGGGAGGGGAGTATTGCCTAACGATGTTTCTACCTGGAGTGGTCACATATATCTGGCTATCGTAGGGTGGTCTCATAATGTAAATTCCAAGGTAGCTTTTGCGTTTTCGGAAAATGGTACGAGGCAAAACTGCTTTGTTTCTAACTATGCGGTAGTTTTCAACAGATCTTGGGAAACAGTATTTTCTGTAGCGGCTGTATAATTGGTCATGAACACTCAGCAGTGCTGTTCATAGGGATCCTTCCAGAACCAGGAATGATGCTTCCAATACTGTCTTCAGGTTTGAAAAGCTCTGTTGGATGAGGCATGTTGGGATTCATGTTCAGTCGTCACAGCTGTCCTAGTATGGAAGTATGGATGTGCAAGATGTAACATCAAGATGTCCATATTCCTGTCTTTGCAAAGAAGGGACATCCGGAGTGGACCACATTGATTCTGTAAAGATAAAAATATTAGAAAAAGAAAGAATTCATAATGAAAGTCCACTTCATCCTTTTTTCATCAAATTGATGGGTCACTATTGCTAGAAAATCCCCTAAGGGATAAGAATAGACAAAGTGATTGTAAAAATTCAGCTAAGCTGAATTAGAAAGTTTATGTGTTAATTAATGGAACTTACCTTCTGTAAGTCATCAATCCATCGAAGGCCATCACTCCATTTTCATTGAAATCATCAGAAGCCAGGTAGAGAACATGATATTATCTCTCTTCAGCATCATAGGCCATTGACAGGTAGTTTTTACTGAAGATTGTAGATGTAGTTACCATGTTTGAATCAGCTTCACTGTAGATTGTAGATGGAGTAACCAAGTTTAGATCAAGTTCAGCATCATAGGCCGTTGACAGGTAGTTTTTAGTGAAGATTGTAGATGTAGTTACCATGTTTGAATCAGCTTCACTGTAGATTGTAGATGGAGTAACTAAGTTCAGATCAGCTTCACTGAAGATTGTAGATGCAGTTACGTTTTGATCAGCTTCACTGCAGATTGTAGATGCAGTAACCATGTTTGGGTCAGCTTCACTGCAGACTGTAGATGCAGTAACCATGTTTTGATCAGCTTCAATGCAGATTGTAGATGCAGCTATCATGTTTGGATCAGCTTCACTGTAGATTGTAGATGCAGTTACTATGATTGGATAAGCTTCACTGCAGATTGTAGATGGAGTAACCAAGTTCAGATCAGCTTCACTGAAGATTGTAGATGCAGTTACATTTTGATCAGCTTCACTGCAGATTGTAGATGCAGTAACCATGTTTGGGTCAGCTTCACTGCAGACCGTAGATGCAGTAACCATGTTATGATCAGCTTCACTGTAGATTGTAGATGCAGTAACCATGTTTGAATCAGCTTCACTGCAGACTGTAGATGCAGTTACGTTTAGATCAGCTTCACTGCAGATTGTAGATGCAGTAACCATGTTTGGGTCAGCTTCAATGCAGATTGTAGTTGCAGGTACCATGTTAGGGTCAGCCTCACTGCAGATAGTAGATGCAGTTATCATGTTATGATCAGTTTCACTGCAGACTGTAGATGCGGTTACCATGTTTCGATGAGCTACACCGCAGATTGTAGATGCAGTTATAATGTTTTGATCAGTTTCACTACGGATTGTAGATGCAGCTATCATGTTTGGATCAACTTCACTGTAGATTGTAGATGCAGTTACTATGTTTGGATAAGCTTCACTGCAGATTGTAGATGCATTGACCATGTATGGGGGGAGGGGGGTATTGCCTAACGAAGTTTCTACCTGGAGTGGTCACATATATCTGGCTATCGTACGGTGGTCTCATAATGTAAATTCCAAGGTAGGTTTTGCGTTTTTGGAAAATGGTACGAGGCAAAACTGCATTGTTTCTAAATAAGCGGTAGTTTTCAAAAGATCTTGGGAAACAGTATTTTCTGTAGCGGCTGTATAATTGGTCATGAACACTCAGCAGTGCTGTTCATAGGGATCCTTCCAGAACCAGGAATGATGCTTCCAATACTGTCTTCAGGTTTGAAAAGCTCTGTTGGATGAGGCATGTTGGGATTCATGTTCAGTCGTCACAGCTGTCCTAGTATGGAAGTATGGATGTGCAAGATGTAACATCAAGATGTCCATATTCCTGTCTTTGCAAAGAAGGGACATCCGGAGTGGACCGCAATGATTCTGTAAAGATAAAAATATTAGAAAATGAAAGAATTCATAATGAAAGTCCACTTCATCCTTTTTTCATCAAATTGATGGGTCACTATTGCTAGAAAATCCCCTAAGGGATAAGAATAGACAAAGTGATTGTAAAAATTCAGCTAAGCTGAATTAGAAAGTTTATGTGCTAATTAATGGAACTTACCTTCTGTAAGTCATCAATCCATCGAAGGCCATCACTCCATTTTCATTGAAATCATCAGATGCCAGGTAGAGAACATGATATTATCTCTCTTCAGCATCATAGGCCATTGACAGGTAGTTTTTACTGAAGATTGTAGATGTAGTTACCATGTTTGGATCAGCTTCACTGTAGATTGTAGATGGAGTAACTAAGTTCAGATCAGCTTCACTGAAGATTGTAGATGCAGTTACATTTGGATCAGCTTCACTGCAGACTGTAGATGCAGTAACCATGTTTTGATCAGCTTCACTGCAGATTGTAGATGCAGGTACCATGTTAGGGTCAGCCTCACTGCCGATAGTAGATGCAGTTATCATGTTATGATCAGTTTCACTGCAGACTGTAGATGTGGTTACCATGTATCGATGAGCTACACCGCAGATTGTAGATGCAGTTATAATGTTTTGATCAGTTTCACTACAGATTGTAGATGCAGCTATCATGTTTGGATCAGCTTCACTGCAGACTGTAAATGCAGTAACCATGTTTTGATCAGCTTCACTGCAGATTTTAGATGCAGTAACCATGTTTGGATCAGTTTCACTGCAGACTGTAGATGCATTTATGTTTTGATCAGCTTCACTGCAGATTGTAGATGCAGGTACCATGTTAGGGTCAGCCTCACTGCAGATAGTAGATGCAGTTATCATGTTATGATCAGTTTCACTGCAGACTGTAGATGCGGTTACCATGTTTCGATGAGCTACACCGCTAATTGTAGATGCAGTTATAATGTTTTGATCAGTTTCACTACGGATTGTAGATGCCGCTGTTATGTTTGGATCAGCTTCACTGTAGATTGTAGATGCAGTTACTATGTTTGGATAAGCTTCACTGCAGATTGTAGATGCAGTTACCATGTATGGGGGGAGGGGGGGAATTGCCTAACGATGTTTCTACCTGGAGTGGTCACATATATCTGGCTATCGTACGGTGGTCTCATAATGTAAATTCCAAGGTAGCTTTTGCGTTTTCGGAAAATGGTACGAGGCAAAACTGCATTGTTTCTAACTATGCGGTAGTTTTCAACAGATCTTGGGAAACAGTATTTTCTGTAGCGGCTGTATAATTGGTCATGAACACTCAGCAGTGCTGTTCATAGGGATCCTTCCAGAACCAGGAATGATGCTTCCAATACTGTCTTCAGGTTTGAAAAGCTCTGTTGGATAAGGCATGTTGGGATTCATGTTCAGTCATCACAGCTCTCCTAGTATGGAAGTATGGATGTGCAAGATGTAACATCAAGATGTCCATATTCCTGTCTTTGCAAAGAAGGGACATCCGGAGTGGACCGCAATGATTCTGTAAAGATAAAAATATTAGAAAATGAAAGAATTCATAATGAAAGTCCACTTCATCCTTTTTTCATCAAATTGATGGGTCACTATTGCTAGAAAATCCCCTAAGAGATAAGAATAGACAAAGTGATTGTAAAAATTCAGCTAAGCTGAATTAGAAAGTTAATGTGTTAATTAATGGAACTTACCTTCTGTAAGTCATCAATCCATCGAAGGCCATCACTCCATTTTCATTGAAATCATCAGATGCCAGGTAGAGAACATGATATTATCTCTCTTCAGCATCATAGGCCGTTGACAGGTAGTTTTTAATGAAGATTGTAGATGTAGTTACCATGTTTAGATCAGCTTCACTGTAGATTGTAGATGGAGTAACTAAGTTCAGATCAGCTTCACTGAAGATTGTAGATTCAGTTACGTTTTGATCAGCTTCACTGCAGATTGTAGATGCAGTAACCATGTTTGGGTCAGCTTCACTGCAGACTGTAGATGCAGTAACCATGTTTTGATCAGCTTCAATGCAGATTGTAGATGCAGTTACCATGTTTGGATCAGTTTCACAGCAGACTGTAGATGCATTTATGTTTTGATCAGCTTCACTGCAGATTGTAGATGCAGGTACCATGTTAGGGTCAGCCTCACTGCAGATAGTAGATGCAGTTATCATGTTATGATCAGTTTCACTGCAGACTGTAGATGCGGTTACCATGTATCGATGAGCTACACCGCAGATTGTAGATGCAGTTATAATGTTTTGATCAGTTTCACTACGGATTGTAGATGCAGCTATCATGTTTGGATCAGCTTCACTGTACATTGTAGATGCAGTTACTATGTTTGGATAAGCTTCACTGCAGATTGTAGATGCAGTTACCATGTATGGGGGGAGGGGGGTATTGCCTAACGATGTTTCTACCTGGAGTGGTCACATATATCTGGCTATCGTACGGTGGTCTCATAATGTAAATTCCAAGGTAGCTTTTGCGTTTTCGGAAAATGGTACGAGGCAAAACTGCATTGTTTCTAACTAAGCGGTAGTTTTCAAAAGATCTTGGGAAACAGTATTTTCTGTAGCGGCTGTATAATTGGTCATGAACACTCAGCAGTGCTGTTCATATGGATCCTTCCAGAACCAGGAATGATGCTTCCAATACTGTCTTCAGGTTTGAAAAGTTCTGTTGGATGAGGCATGTTGGGATTCATGTTCAGTCGTCACAGCTGTCCTAGTATGGAAGTATGGATGTGCAAGATGTAACATCAAGATGTCCATATTCCTGTCTTTGCAAAGAAGGGACATCCGGAGTGGACCGCATTGATTCTGTAAAGATAAAAATATTAGAAAATGAAAGAATTCATAATGAAAGTCCACTTCATCCTTTTTCCATCAAATTGATGGGTCACTATTGCTAGAAAATCCCCTAAGGGATAGGAATAGACAAAGTGATTGTAAAAATTCAGCTAAGCTGAATAAGAAAGTTTATGTGTTAATTAATGGAACTTACCTTCTGTAAGTCATCAATCCATCGAAGGTCATCACTCCATTTTCATTGAAATCATCAGATGCCAGGTGATGACCATGATATTATCTCTCTTCAGCATCATAGGCCGTTGACAGGTAGTTTTTACTGAAGATTGTAGATGTAGTTACCATGTTTGGATCAGCTTCACTGTAGATTGTAGATGGAGTAACCAAGTTCAGATCAGCTTCACTGAAGATTGTAGATGCAGTTACATTTTGATCAGCTTCACTGCAGATTGTAGATGCAGTAACCATGTTTGGGTCAGCTTCACTGCAGACTGTAGATGCAGTAACCATGTTTTGATCAGCTTCACTGTAGATTGTAGATGCAGTAACCGTGTTTGGATCAGCTTCACTGCAGACTGTAGATGCAGTAACCATGTTTGGATCAGCTTCACTGCAGATTGTAGATGCAGGTACCATGTTAGGGTCAGCCTCACTGCAGATTGCAGATGCAGTTATCATGTTCTGATCAGTTTCACCGCAGACTGTAGACGGGGTTACCATGTTTCGATGAGCTACACCGCTGATTGTAGATGCAGTTATAATGTTTTGATCAGTTTCACTACGGATTGTAGATGCAGCTATCATGTTTGGATCAGCTTCACTGTAGATTGTAGATGCAGTTACTATGTTTGGATAAGCTTCACTGCAGATTGTAGATGCAGTTACCATGTATGGGGGGAGGGGGGTATTGCCTAACGATGTTTCTACCTGGAGTGGTCACATATATCTGGCTATCGTACGGTGGTCTCATAATGTAAATTCCAAGGTAGCTTGTGCGTTTTCGGAAAATGGTATGAGGCAAAACTGCATTGTTTCTAACTATGCGGTAGTTTTCAACAGATCTTGGGAAACAGTATTTTCTGTAGCGGCTGTATAATTGGTCATGAACACTCAGCAGTGCTGTTCATAGGGATCCTTCCAGAACCAGGAATGATGCTTCCAATACTGTCTTCAGGTTTGAAAAGCTCTGTTGGATAAGGCATGTTGGGATTCATGTTCAGTCATCACAGCTGTCCTAGTATGGAAGTATGGATGTGCAAGATGTAACATCAAGATGTCCATATTCCTGTCTTTGCAAAGAAGGGACATCCGGAGTGGACCGCAATGATTCTGTGTAGATAAAAATATTAGAAAATGAAAGAATTCATAATGAAAGTCCACTTCATCCTTTTTTCATCAAATTGATGGGTCACTATTGCTAGAAAATCCCCTAAGGGATAAGAATAGACAAAGTCATTGTAAATATTCAGCTAAGCTGAATTAGAAAGTTTATGTGTTAATTAATGGAACTTACCTTCTGTAAGTCATCAATCCATCGAGGGCCATCACTCCATTTTCATTGAAATCATAAGATGACAGGTAGAGAACATGATATTATCTCTCTTCAGCATCATAAGCCGTTGACAGGTAGTTTTTAATGAAGATTGTAGATGTAGTTACCATGTTTGGATCAGCTTCACTGTAGATTGTAGATGAAGTAACTAAGTTCAGATCAGCTTCACTGAAGATTGTAAATTCAGTTACGTTTTGATCAGCTTCACTGCAGATTGTAGATGCAGTAACCATGTTTGGGTCAGCTTCACTGCAGACTGTAGATGCAGTCACCATGTTTTGATCAGCTTCAATGCAGATTGTAGATGCAGTTACCATGTTTGGATCAGTTTCACTGCAGACTAGATGCATTTATGTTTTGATCAGCTTCACTGCAGATTGTAGATGCAGGTACCATGTTAGGGTCAGCCTCACTGCAGATAGTAGATGCAGTTATCATGTTATGATCAGCTTCACTGCAGACTGTAGATGCAGTTACGTTTTGATCAGCTTCACTGCAGATTGTAGATGCAGTAACCATGTTTGGGTCAGCTTCACTGCAGACTGTAGATGCAGTAACCATGTTTTGATCAGCTTCACTGCAGATTGTAGATGCAGTAACCATGTTTGGATCAGTTTCACTGTAGACTGTAGATGCATTTATGTTTTGATCAGCTTCACTGCAGATTGTAGATGCAGGTACCATGTTGGGGTCAGCCTCACTGCAGATAGTAGATGCAGTTATGTTATGATCAGTTTCACTGCAGACTGTAGATGCAGTTACCATGTTTCGATGAGCTACACCGCAGATTGAAGATGCAGTTATAATGTTTGGATCAGCTTCACTGTAGATTGTAGATGGAGTAACCAAGTTCAGATCAGCTTCACTGAAGATTGTAGATGCAGTTACGTTTTTATCAGCTTCACTGCAGATTGTAGATGCAGTAACCATGTTTGGGTCAGCTTCACTGCAGACCGTAGATGCAGTAACCATGTTTTGATCAGCTTCACTGTAGATTGTAGATGCAGTAACCATGTTTGGATCAGCTTCACTGCAGATTGTAGATGCAGTTACCATGTTTGGATCAGTTTCACTGCAGACTGTAGATGCATTTATGTTTTGATCAGCTTCACTGCAGATTGTAGATGCAGGTACCATGTTAGGGTCAGCCTCACTGCAGATAGTAGATGCAGTTATCATGTTATGATCAGTTTCACTGCAGACTGTAGATGCGGTTACCATGTATCGATGAGCTACACCGCAGATTGTGGATGCAGTTATAATGTTTTGATCAGTTTCACTACGGATTGTAGATGCAGCTATCATGTTTGGGTCAGCTTCACTGTAGATTGTAGATGCAGTTACTATGTTTGGATAAGCTTCACTGCAGATTGTAGATGCAGTTACCATATATGGTGGGAGGGGGGTATTGCCTAACGATGTTTCTACCTGGAGTGGTCACATATATCTGGCTATCGTACGGTGGTCTCAATGTAAATTCCAAGGTAGCTTTTGCGTTTTCGGAAAATGGTACGAGGCAAAACTGCATTGCTTCTAACTATGCGGTAGTTTTCAACAGATTCTTGGGAGACAGTATTTTCTGTAGCGGCTGTATAATTGGTCATAAACACTCAGCAGTGCTGTTCATAGGGATCCTTCCAGAACCAGGAATGATGCTTCCAATACTGTCTTCAGGTTTGAAAAGCTCGGTTGGATGAGGCATGTTGGGATTCATGTTCAGTCGTCACAGCTGTCCTAGTATGGAAGTATGGATGTGCAAGATGTAACATCAAGATGTCCATATTCCTGTCTTTGCAAAGAAGGGACATCCGGAGTGGACCGCAATGATTCTGTAAAGATAAAAATATTAGTAAATGAAAGAATTCATAATGAAAGTCCACTTCATCCTTTTTTCATCAAATTGATGGGTCACTATTGCTAGAAAATCCCCTAAGGGATAAGAATAGACAAAGGGATTGTAAAAATTCAGCTAAGCTGAATTAGAAAGTTTATGTGTTAATTAATGGAACTTACCTTCTGTAAGTCATCAATCCATCGAAGGCCATCACTCCATTTTCATTGAAATCATCAGATGCCAGGTAGAGAACATGATATTATCTCTCTTCAGCATCATAGGCCGTTGACAGGTAGTTTTTAATGAAGATTGTAGATGTAGTTACCATGTTTGGATCAGCTTCACTGTAGATTGTAGATGGAGTAACTAAGTTCAGATCAGCTTCACTGAAGATTGTAGATTCAGTTACGTTTTGATCAGCTTCACTGCAGATTGTAGATGCAGTAACCATGTTTGGGTCAGCTTCACTGCAGACTGTAGATGCAGTAACCATGTTTTGATCAGCTTCAATGCAGATTGTAGATGCAGTTACCATGTTTGGATCAGTTTTACTGCAGACTGTAGATGCATTTATGTTTTGATCAGCTTCACTGCAGATTGTAGATGCAGGTACCATGTTAGGGTCAGCCTCACTGCAGATAGTAGATGCAGTTATCATGTTATGATCAGTTTCACTGCAGACTGTAGATGCAGTTACCATGTATCGATGAGCTACACCGCAGATTGTAGATGCAGTTATAATGTTTTGATCAGTTTCACTACGGATTGTAGATGCAGCTATCATGTTTGGATCAGCTTCACTGTACATTGTAGATGCAGTTACTATGTTTGGATAAGCTTCACTGCAGATTGTAGATGCAGTTACCATATATGGGGGGAGGGGGGTATTGCCTAACGATGTGTCTACCTGGAGTGGTCACATATATCTGGCTATCGTACGGTGGTCTCATAATGTAAATTCCAAGGTAGCTTTTGCGTTTTCGGAAAATGGTACGAGGCAAAACTGCATTGTTTCTAACTATGCGGTAGTTTTCAACAGATTCTTGGGAGACAGTATTTTCTGTAGCGGCTGTATAATTGGTCATAAACACTCAGCAGTGCTGTTCATAGGGATCCTTCCAGAACCAGGAATGATGCTTCCAATACTGTCTTCAGGTTTGAAAAGCTCTGTTGGATGAGGCATGTTGGGATTCATGTTCAGTCGTCACAGCTGTCCTAGTATGGAAGTATGGATGTGCAAGATGTAACATCAAGATGTCCATATTCCTGTCTTTGCAAAGAAGGGACATCCGGAGTGGACCGCAATGATTCTGTAAAGATAAAAATATTAGAAAATGAAAGAATTCATAATGAAAGTCCACTTCATCCTTTTTTCATCAAATTGATGGGTCACTATTGCTAGAAAATCCCCTAAGGGATAAGAATAGACAAAGGGATTGTAGAAATTCAGCTAAGCTGAATTAGAAAGTTTATGTGTTAATTAATGGAACTTACCTTCTGTAAGTCATCAATCCATCGAAGGCCATCACTCCATTTTCATTGAAATCATCAGATGCCAGGTAGAGAACATGATATTATCTCTCTTCAGCATCATAGGCCGTTGACAGGTAGTTTTTAATGAAGATTGTAGATGTAGTTACCATGTTTGGATCAGCTTCACTGTAGATTGTAGATGGAGTAACTAAGTTCAGATCAGCTTCACTGAAGATTGTAGATTCAGTTACGTTTTGATCAGCTTCACTGCAGATTGTAGATGCAGTAACCATGTTTGGGTCAGCTTCACTGCAGACTGTAGATGCAGTAACCATGTTTTGATCAGCTTCAATGCAGATTGTAGATGCAGTTACCATGTTTGGATCAGTTTTACTGCAGACTGTAGATGCATTTATGTTTTGATCAGCTTCACTGCAGATTGTAGATGCAGGTACCATGTTAGGGTCAGCCTCACTGCAGATAGTAGATGCAGTTATCATGTTATGATCAGTTTCACTGCAGACTGTAGATGCGGTTACCATGTATCGATGAGCTACACCGCAGATTGTAGATGCAGTTATAATGTTTTGATCAGTTTCACTACGGATTGTAGATGCAGCTATCATGTTTGGATCAGCTTCACTGTACATTGTAGATGCAGTTACTATGTTTGGATAAGCTTCACTGCAGATTGTAGATGCAGTTACCATATATGGGGGGAGGGGGGTATTGCCTAACGATGTTTCTACCTGGAGTGGTCACATATATCTGGCTATCGTACGGTGGTCTCATAATGTAAATTCCAAGGTAGCTTTTGCGTTTTCGGAAAATGGTACGAGGCAAAACTGCATTGTTTCTAACTATGCGGTAGTTTTCAACAGATTCTTGGGAGACAGTATTTTCTGTAGCGGCTGTATAATTGGTCATAAACACTCAGCAGTGCTGTTCATAGGGATCCTTCCAGAACCAGGAATGATGCTTCCAATACTGTCTTCAGGTTTGAAAAGCTCTGTTGGATGAGGCATGTTGGGATTCATGTTCAGTCGTCACAGCTGTCCTAGTATGGAAGTATGGATGTGCAAGATGTAACATCAAGATGTCCATATTCCTGTCTTTGCAAAGAAGGGACATCCGGAGTGGACCGCAATGATTCTGTAAAGATAAAAATATTAGAAAATGAAAGAATTCATAAAGAAAGTCCACTTCATCCTTTTTTCATCAAATTGATGGGTCACTATTGCTAGAAAATCCCCTAAGGGATAAGAATAGACAAAGTGATTGTAAAAATTCAGCTAAGCTGAATTAGAAAGTTTATGTGTTAATTAATGGAACTTACCTTCTGTAAGTCATCAATCCATCGAAGGCCATCACTCCATTTTCATTGAAATCATCAGATGCCAGGTAGAGAACATGATATTATCTCTCTTCAGCATCATAGGCCGTTGACAGGTAGTTTTTACTGAAGATTGTAGATGTAGTTACCATGTTTGAATCAGCTTCACTGTAGATTGTAGATGGAGTAACCAAGTTCAGATCAGCTTCACTGAAGATTGTAGATGCAGTTACGTTTTGATCAGCTTCACTGCAGATTGTAGATGCAGTAACCATGTTTGGGTCAGCTTCACTGCAGACTGTAGATGCAGTAACCATGTTTTGATCAGCTTCACTGTAGATTGTAGATGCAGTAACCATGTTTGGATCAGCTTCACTGCAGACTTTAGATGCAGTTACCATGTATCGATGAGCTACACCGCAGATTGTAGATGCAGTTATAATGTTTTGATCAGTTTCACTACAGATTGTAGATGCAGTTATAATGTTTTGATCAGCTTCACTGTAGATTGTAGATGCAGTAACCATGTTTGGATCAGCTTCACTGTAGATTGTAGATGCAGTAACCATGTTTGGATCAGCTTCACTGCAGACTTTAGATGCAGTTACCATGTGTCGATGAGCTACACCGCAGATTGTAGATGCAGTTATAATGTTTTGATCAGTTTCACTACAGATTGTAGATGCAGTTATAATGTTTTGATCAGCTTCACTGTAGATTGTAGATGCAGTAACCATGTTTGGATCAGCTTCACTGCAGATTGTAGATGCAGTTACCATGTTTGGATCAGTTTCACTGCAGACTGTAGATGCATTTATGTTTTGATCAGCTTCACTGCAGATTGTAGATGCAGGTACCATGTTAGGGTCAGCCTCACTGCAGATAGTAGATGCAGTTATCATGTTATGATCAGTTTCACTGCAGACTGTAGATGCGGTTACCATGTATCGATGAGCTACACCGCAGATTGTGGATGCAGTTATAATGTTTTGATCAGTTTCACTACGGATTGTAGATGCAGCTATCATGTTTGGGTCAGCTTCACTGTAGATTGTAGATGCAGTTACTATGTTTGGATAAGCTTCACTGCAGATTGTAGATGCAGTTACCATATATGGTGGGAGGGGGGTATTGCCTAACGATGTTTCTACCTGGAGTGGTCACATATATCTGGCTATCGTACGGTGGTCTCAATGTAAATTCCAAGGTAGCTTTTGCGTTTTCGGAAAATGGTACGAGGCAAAACTGCATTGCTTCTAACTATGCGGTAGTTTTCAACAGATTCTTGGGAGACAGTATTTTCTGTAGCGGCTGTATAATTGGTCATAAACACTCAGCAGTGCTGTTCATAGGGATCCTTCCAGAACCAGGAATGATGCTTCCAATACTGTCTTCAGGTTTGAAAAGCTCGGTTGGATGAGGCATGTTGGGATTCATGTTCAGTCGTCACAGCTGTCCTAGTATGGAAGTATGGATGTGCAAGATGTAACATCAAGATGTCCATATTCCTGTCTTTGCAAAGAAGGGACATCCGGAGTGGACCGCAATGATTCTGTAAAGATAAAAATATTAGTAAATGAAAGAATTCATAATGAAAGTCCACTTCATCCTTTTTTCATCAAATTGATGGGTCACTATTGCTAGAAAATCCCCTAAGGGATAAGAATAGACAAAGGGATTGTAAAAATTCAGCTAAGCTGAATTAGAAAGTTTATGTGTTAATTAATGGAACTTACCTTCTGTAAGTCATCAATCCATCGAAGGCCATCACTCCATTTTCATTGAAATCATCAGATGCCAGGTAGAGAACATGATATTATCTCTCTTCAGCATCATAGGCCGTTGACAGGTAGTTTTTAATGAAGATTGTAGATGTAGTTACCATGTTTGGATCAGCTTCACTGTAGATTGTAGATGGAGTAACTAAGTTCAGATCAGCTTCACTGAAGATTGTAGATTCAGTTACGTTTTGATCAGCTTCACTGCAGATTGTAGATGCAGTAACCATGTTTGGGTCAGCTTCACTGCAGACTGTAGATGCAGTAACCATGTTTTGATCAGCTTCAATGCAGATTGTAGATGCAGTTACCATGTTTGGATCAGTTTTACTGCAGACTGTAGATGCATTTATGTTTTGATCAGCTTCACTGCAGATTGTAGATGCAGGTACCATGTTAGGGTCAGCCTCACTGCAGATAGTAGATGCAGTTATCATGTTATGATCAGTTTCACTGCAGACTGTAGATGCAGTTACCATGTATCGATGAGCTACACCGTAGATTGTAGATGCAGTTATAATGTTTTGATCAGTTTCACTACGGATTGTAGATGCAGCTATCATGTTTGGATCAGCTTCACTGTACATTGTAGATGCAGTTACTATGTTTGGATAAGCTTCACTGCAGATTGTAGATGCAGTTACCATATATGGGGGGAGGGGGGTATTGCCTAACGATGTGTCTACCTGGAGTGGTCACATATATCTGGCTATCGTACGGTGGTCTCATAATGTAAATTCCAAGGTAGCTTTTGCGTTTTCGGAAAATGGTACGAGGCAAAACTGCATTGTTTCTAACTATGCGGTAGTTTTCAACAGATTCTTGGGAGACAGTATTTTCTGTAGCGGCTGTATAATTGGTCATAAACACTCAGCAGTGCTGTTCATAGGGATCCTTCCAGAACCAGGAATGATGCTTCCAATACTGTCTTCAGGTTTGAAAAGCTCTGTTGGATGAGGCATGTTGGGATTCATGTTCAGTCGTCACAGCTGTCCTAGTATGGAAGTATGGATGTGCAAGATGTAACATCAAGATGTCCATATTCCTGTCTTTGCAAAGAAGGGACATCCGGAGTGGACCGCAATGATTCTGTAAAGATAAAAATATTAGAAAATGAAAGAATTCATAATGAAAGTCCACTTCATCCTTTTTTCATCAAATTGATGGGTCACTATTGCTAGAAAATCCCCTAAGGGATAAGAATAGACAAAGGGATTGTAAAAATTCAGCTAAGCTGAATTAGAAAGTTTATGTGTTAATTAATGGAACTTACCTTCTGTAAGTCATCAATCCATCGAAGGCCATCACTCCATTTTCATTGAAATCATCAGATGCCAGGTAGAGAACATGATATTATCTCTCTTCAGCATCATAGGCCGTTGACAGGTAGTTTTTAATGAAGATTGTAGATGTAGTTACCATGTTTGGATCAGCTTCACTGTAGATTGTAGATGGAGTAACTAAGTTCAGATCAGCTTCACTGAAGATTGTAGATTCAGTTACGTTTTGATCAGCTTCACTGCAGATTGTAGATGCAGTAACCATGTTTGGGTCAGCTTCACTGCAGACTGTAGATGCAGTAACCATGTTTTGATCAGCTTCAATGCAGATTGTAGATGCAGTTACCATGTTTGGATCAGTTTTACTGCAGACTGTAGATGTATTTATGTTTTGATCAGCTTCACTGCAGATTGTAGATGCAGGTACCATGTTAGGGTCAGCCTCACTGCAGATAGTAGATGCAGTTATCATGTTATGATCAGTTTCACTGCAGACTGTAGATGCGGTTACCATGTATCGATGAGCTACACCGCAGATTGTAGATGCAGTTATAATGTTTTGATCAGTTTCACTACGGATTGTAGATGCAGCTATCATGTTTGGATCAGCTTCACTGTACATTGTAGATGCAGTTACTATGTTTGGATAAGCTTCACTGCAGATTGTAGATGCAGTTACCATATATGGGGGGAGGGGGGTATTGCCTAACGATGTTTCTACCTGGAGTGGTCACATATATCTGGCTATCGTACGGTGGTCTCATAATGTAAATTCCAAGGTAGCTTTTGCGTTTTCGGAAAATGGTACGAGGCAAAACTGCATTGTTTCTAACTATGCGGTAGTTTTCAA
The DNA here is from genome assembly GCA_932294295.1 of Alitta virens. Taxonomy (NCBI): domain Eukaryota; kingdom Metazoa; phylum Annelida; class Polychaeta; order Phyllodocida; family Nereididae; genus Alitta; species Alitta virens. The sequence goes on along the minus strand of OW028579.1, from coordinate 11,262,668 downwards.
CAGATTCTTGGGAGACAGTATTTTCTGTAGCGGCTGTATAATTGGTCATAAACACTCAGCAGTGCTGTTCATAGGGATCCTTCCAGAACCAGGAATGATGCTTCCAATACTGTCTTCAGGTTTGAAAAGCTCTGTTGGATGAGGCATGTTGGGATTCATGTTCAGTCGTCACAGCTGTCCTAGTATGGAAGTATGGATGTGCAAGATGTAACATCAAGATGTCCATATTCCTGTCTTTGCAAAGAAGGGACATCCGGAGTGGACCGCAATGATTCTGTAAAGATAAAAATATTAGAAAATGAAAGAATTCATAAAGAAAGTCCACTTCATCCTTTTTTCATCAAATTGATGGGTCACTATTGCTAGAAAATCCCCTAAGGGATAAGAATAGACAAAGTTTTTGTAAAAATTCAGCTAAGCTGAATTAGAAAGTTTATGTGTTAATTAATGGAACTTACCTTCTGTAAGTCATCAATCCATCGAAGGCCATCACTCCATTTTCATTGAAATCATCAGATGCCAGGTAGAGAACATGATATTATCTCTCTTCAGCATCATAGGCCGTTGACAGGTAGTTTTTACTGAAGATTGTAGATGTAGTTACCATGTTTGAATCAGCTTCACTGTAGATTGTAGATGGAGTAACCAAGTTCAGATCAGCTTCACTGAAGATTGTAGATGCAGTTACGTTTTGATCAGCTTCACTGCAGATTGTAGATGCAGTAACCATGTTTGGGTCAGCTTCACTGCAGACTGTAGATGCAGTAACCATGTTTTGATCAGCTTCACTGTAGATTGTAGATGCAGTAACCATGTTTGGATCAGCTTCACTGCAGACTTTAGATGCAGTTACCATGTATCGATGAGCTACACCGCAGATTGTAGATGCAGTTATAATGTTTTGATCAGTTTCACTACAGATTGTAGATGCAGCTATCATGTTTGGATCAGCTTCACTGCAGACTGTAGATGCAGTAACCATGTTTTGATCAGCTTCACTGCAGATTTTAGATGCAGTAACCATGTTTGGATCAGTTTCACTGCAGACTGTAGATGTATTTATGTTTTGATCAGCTTCACTGCAGATTGTAGATGCAGGTACCATGTTAGGGTCAGCCTCACTGCAGATAGTAGATGCAGTTATCATGTTATGATCAGTTTCACTGCAGACTGTAGATGCGTTTACCATGTTTCGATGAGCTACACCGCTAATTGTAGATGCAGTTATAATGTTTTGATCAGTTTCACTACGGGTTGTAGATGCCGCTATCATGTTTGGATCAGCTTCACTGTAGATTGTAGATGCAGTTACTATGTTTGGATAAGCTTCACTGCAGATTGTAGATGCAGTAACCATGTTTGGGTCAGCTTCACTGCAGACTGTAGATGCAGTAACCATGTTTTGATCAGCTTCAATGCAGATTGTAGATGCAGTTACCATGTTTGGATCAGTTTCACTGCAGACTGTAGATGCATTTATGTTTTGATCAGCTTCACTGCAGATTGTAGATGCAGGTACCATGTAAGGGTCAGCCTCACTGCAGATAGTAGATGCAGTTATCATGTTATGATCAGTTTCACTGCAGACTGTAGATGCGGTTACCATGTATCGATGAGCTACACAGCAGATTGTAGATGCAGTTATAATGTTTTGATCAGTTTCACTACGGATTGTAGATGCAGCTATCATGTTTGGATCAGCTTCACTGTAGATTGTAGATGCAGTTACTATGTTTGGATAAGCTTCACTGCAGATTGTAGATGCAGTTACCATGTATGGGGGGAGGGGGGGAATTGCCTAACGATGTTTTTACCTTGAGTGGTCACATATATCTGGCTATCGTACGGTGGTCTCATAATGTAAATTCCAAGGTAGCTTTTGCGTTTTCGGTAAATGGTACGAGGCAAAACTGCATTGTTTCTAACTATGCGGTAGTTTTCAACAGATCTTGGGAAACAGTATTTTCTGTAGCGGCTGTATAATTGGTCATGAACACTCAGCAGTACTGTTCATAGGGATCCTTCCAGAACCAGGAATGATGCTTCCAATACTGTCTTCAGGTTTGAAAAGCTCTGTTGGATAAGGCATGTTGGGATTCATGTTCAGTCATCACAGCTCTCCTAGTCTGGAAGTATGGATGTGCAAGATGTAACATCAAGATGTCCATATTCCTGTCTTTGCAAAGAAGGGACATCCGGAGTGGACCGCAATGATTCTGTAAAGATAAAAATATTAGAAAATGAAAGAATTCATAATAAAAGTCCACTTCATCCTTTTTTCATCAAATTGATGGGTCACTATTGCTAGAAAATCCCCTAAGGGATAAGAATAGACAAAGTGATTGTAAAAATTCAGCTAAGCTGAATTAGAAAGTTTATGTGTTAATTAATGGAACTTACCTTCTGTAAGTCATCAATCCATCGAAGGCCATCACTCCATTTTCATTGAAATCATCAGATGCCAGGTAGAGAACATGATATTATCTCTCTTCAGCATCATAGGCCGTTGACAGGTAGTTTTTAGTGAAGATTGTAGATGTAGTTACCATGTTTGAATCAGCTTCACTGTAGATTGTAGATGTAGTAACTAAGTTCAGATCAGCTTCACTGAAGATTGTAGATGCAGTTACGTTTTGATCAGCTTCACTGCAGATTGTAGATGCAGTAACCATGTTTGGGTCAGCTTCACTGCAGACTGTAGATGCAGTAACCATGTTTTGATCCGCTTCACTGCAGATTGTAGAAGCAGTAACCATGTTTGGATCAGTTTCACTGCAGACTGTAGATGCATTTATGTTTTGATCAGCTTCACTGCACATTGTAGATGCAGGTACCATGTTAGGGTCAGCCTCACTGCAGATAGTAGATGCATTTATCATGTTATGATCAGTTTCACTGCAGACTGTAGATGCGGTTACCATGTTTCGATGAGCTACACCGCAGATTGTAGATGCAGTTATAATGTTTTGATCAGTTTCACTACGGATTGTAGATGCAGCTATCATGTTTGGATCAACTTCACTGTAGATTGTAGATGCAGTTACTATGTTTGGATAAGCTTCACTGCAGATTGTAGATGCAGTTACCATGTATGGGGGGAGGGGGGTATTGCCTAACGATGTTTCTACCTGGAGTGGTCACATATATCTGGCTATCGTACGGTGGTCTCATAATGTAAATTCCAAGGTAGCTTATGCGTTTTCGGATAATGGTACGAGGCAAAACTGCATTGTTTCTAACTATGCGGTAGTTTTCAACAGATCTTGGGAGACAGTATTTTCTGTAGCGGCTGTATAATTGTTCATGAACACTCAGCAGTGCTGTTCATAGGGATCCTTCCAGAACCAGGAATGATGCTTCCAATACTGTCTTCAGGTTTGAAAGCTCTGTTGGATAAGGCATGTTGGGATTCATGTTCAGTCATCACAGCTCTCCTAGTATGGAAGTATGGATGTGCAAGATGTAACATCAAGATGTCCATATTCCTGTCTTTGCAAAGAAGGGACATTCGGAGTGGACCGCAATGATTCTGTAAAGATAAAAATATTAGAAAATGAAAGAATTCATAATGAAAGTCCACTTCATCCTTTTTTCATCAAATTGATGGGTCACTATTGCTAGAAAATCCCCTAAGAGATAAAAATAGACAAAGTGATTGTAAAAATTCAGCTAAACTGAATTAGAAAGTTAATGTGTTAATTAATGGAACTTACCTTCTGTAAGTCATCAATCCATCGAAGGCCATCACTCCATTTTCATTGAAATCATCAGATGCCAGGTAGAGAACATGATATTATCTCTCTTCAGCATCATAGGCCGTTGACAGGTAGTTTTTAATGAAGATTGTAGATGTAGTTACCATGTTTAGATCAGTTTCACTGTAGATTGTAGATGGAGTAACCAAGTTCAGATCAGCTTCACTGAAGATTGTAGATTCAGTTACGTTTTGATCAGCTTCACTGCAGATTGTAGATGCAGTAACCATGTTTGGGTCAGCTTCACTGCAGACTGTAGATGCAGTAACCATGTTTTGATCAGCTTCAATGCAGATTGTAGATGCAGTTACCATGTTTGGATCAGTTTCACTGCAGACTGTAGATGCATTTATGTTTTGATCAGCTTCACTGCAGATTGTAGATGCAGGTACCATGTTAGGGTCAGCCTCACTGCAGATAGTAGATGCAGTTATCATGTTATGATCAGTTTCACTGCAGACTGTAGATGCGGTTACCATGTATCGATGAGCTACACCGCAGATTGTAGATGCAGTTATAATGTTTTGATCAGTTTCACTACGGATTGTAGATGCAGCTATCATGTTTGGATCAACTTCACTGTAGATTGTAGATGCAGTTACTATGTTTGGATAAGCTTCACTGCAGATTGTAGATGCAGTTACCATGTATGGGGGGAGGGGGGTATTGCCTAATGATGTTTCTACCTGGAGTGGTGACATATATCTGGCTATCGTACGGTGGTCTCATAATGTAAATTTCAAGGTAGCTTTTGCGTTTTCGGAAAATAGTACGAGGCAAAACTGCATTGTTTCTAACTATGCGGTAGTTTTCAAAAGATCTTGGGAAACAGTATTTTCTGTAGCGGCTGTATAATTGGTCATGAACACTCAGCAGTGCTGTTCATAGGGATCCTTCCAGAACCAGGAATGATGCTTCCAATACTGTCTTCAGGTTTGAAAAGCTCTGTTGGATAAGGCATGTTGGGATTCATGTTCAGTCATCACAGCTCTCCTAGTATGGAAGTATGGATGTGCAAGATGTAACATCAAGATGTCCATATTCCTGTCTTTGCAAAGAAGGGACATTCGGAGTGGACCGCAATGATTCTGTAAAGATAAAAATATTAGAAAATGAAAGAATTCATAATGAAAGTCCACTTCATCCTTTTTTCATCAAATTGATGGGTCACTATTGCTAGAAAATCCCCTAAGAGATAAAAATAGACAAAGTGATTGTAAAAATTCAGCTAAACTGAATTAGAAAGTTAATGTGTTAATTAATGGAACTTACCTTCTGTAAGTCATCAATCCATCGAAGGCCATCACTCCATTTTCATTGAAATCATCAGATGCCAGGTAGAGAACATGATATTATCTCTCTTCAGCATCATAGGCCGTTGACAGGTAGTTTTTAATGAAGATTGTAGATGTAGTTACCATGTTTAGATCAGTTTCACTGTAGATTGTAGATGGAGTAACCAAGTTCAGATCAGCTTCACTGAAGATTGTAGATTCAGTTACGTTTTGATCAGCTTCACTGCAGATTGTAGATGCAGTAACCATGTTTGGGTCAGCTTCACTGCAGACTGTAGATGCAGTAACCATGTTTTGATCAGCTTCAATGCAGATTGTAGATGCAGTTACCATGTTTGGATCAGTTTCACTGCAGACTGTAGATGCATTTATGTTTTGATCAGCTTCACTGCAGATTGTAGATGCAGTTATAATGTTTTGATCAGTTTCACTGCAGACTGTAGATGCGGTTACCATGTTTCGATGAGCTACACCGCAGATTGTAGATGCAGTTATAATGTTTTGATCAGTTTCACTACGGATTGTAGATGCAGCTATCATGTTTGGATCAACTTCACTGTAGATTGTAGATGCAGTTACTATGTTTGGATAAGCTTCACTGCAGATTGTAGATGCAGTTACCATGTATGGGGGGAGGGGGGTATTGCCTAATGATGTTTCTACCTGGAGTGGTGACATATATCTGGCTATCGTACGGTGGTCTCATAATGTAAATTTCAAGGTAGCTTTTGCGTTTTCGGAAAATAGTACGAGGCAAAACTGCATTGTTTCTAACTATGCGGTAGTTTTCAAAAGATCTTGGGAAACAGTATTTTCTGTAGCGGCTGTATAATTGGTCATGAACACTCAGCAGTGCTGTTCATAGGGATCCTTCCAGAACCAGGAATGATGCTTCCAATACTGTCTTCAGGTTTGAAAAGCTCTGTTGGATAAGGCATGTTGGGATTCATGTTCAGTCATCACAGCTCTCCTAGTATGGAAGTATGGATGTGCAAGATGTAACATCAAGATGTCCATATTCCTGTCTTTGCAAAGAAGGGACATTCGGAGTGGACCGCAATGATTCTGTAAAGATAAAAATATTAGAAAATGAAAGAATTCATAATGAAAGTCCACTTCATCCTTTTTTCATCAAATTGATGGGTCACTATTGCTAGAAAATCCCCTAAGAGATAAAAATAGACAAAGTGATTGTAAAAATTCAGCTAAACTGAATTAGAAAGTTAATGTGTTAATTAATGGAACTTACCTTCTGTAAGTCATCAATCCATCGAAGGCCATCACTCCATTTTCATTGAAATCATCAGATGCCAGGTAGAGAACATGATATTATCTCTCTTCAGCATCATAGGCCGTTGACAGGTAGTTTTTAATGAAGATTGTAGATGTAGTTACCATGTTTAGATCAGTTTCACTGTAGATTGTAGATGGAGTAACCAAGTTCAGATCAGCTTCACTGCAGATTGTAGATGCAGTAACCATGTTTGGGTCAGCTTCACTGCAGACTGTAGATGCAGTAACCATGTTTTGATCAGCTTCAATGCAGATTGTAGATGCAGTTACCATGTTTGGATCAGTTTCACTGCAGACTGTAGATGCATTTATGTTTTGATCAGCTTCACTGCAGATTGTAGATGCAGGTACCATGTTAGGGTCAGCCTCACTGCAGATAGTAGATGCAGTTATCATGTTATGATCAGTTTCACTGCAGACTGTAGATGCGGTTACCATGTATCGATGAGCTACACCGCAGATTGTAGATGCAGTTATAATGTTTTGATCAGTTTCACTACGGATTGTAGATGCAGCTATCATGTTTGGATCAACTTCACTGTAGATTGTAGATGCAGTTACTATGTTTGGATAAGCTTCACTGCAGATTGTAGATGCAGTTACCATGTATGGGGGGAGGGGGGTATTGCCTAATGATGTTTCTACCTGGAGTGGTGACATATATCTGGCTATCGTACGGTGGTCTCATAATGTAAATTTCAAGGTAGCTTTTGCGTTTTCGGAAAATAGTACGAGGCAAAACTGCATTGTTTCTAACTATGCGGTAGTTTTCAAAAGATCTTGGGAAACAGTATTTTCTGTAGCGGCTGTATAATTGGTCATGAACACTCAGCAGTGCTGTTCATAGGGATCCTTCCAGAACCAGGAATGATGCTTCCAATACTGTCTTCAGGTTTGAAAAGCTCTGTTGGATAAGGCATGTTGGGATTCATGTTCAGTCATCACAGCTCTCCTAGTATGGAAGTATGGATGTGCAAGATGTAACATCAAGATGTCCATATTCCTGTCTTTGCAAAGAAGGGACATTCGGAGTGGACCGCAATGATTCTGTAAAGATAAAAATATTAGAAAATGAAAGAATTCATAATGAAAGTCCACTTCATCCTTTTTTCATCAAATTGATGGGTCACTATTGCTAGAAAATCCCCTAAGAGATAAAAATAGACAAAGTGATTGTAAAAATTCAGCTAAACTGAATTAGAAAGTTAATGTGTTAATTAATGGAACTTACCTTCTGTAAGTCATCAATCCATCGAAGGCCATCACTCCATTTTCATTGAAATCATCAGATGCCAGGTAGAGAACATGATATTATCTCTCTTCAGCATCATAGGCCGTTGACAGGTAGTTTTTAATGAAGATTGTAGATGTAGTTACCATGTTTAGATCAGTTTCACTGTAGATTGTAGATGGAGTAACCAAGTTCAGATCAGCTTCACTGAAGATTGTAGATTCAGTTACGTTTTGATCAGCTTCACTGCAGATTGTAGATGCAGTAACCATGTTTGGGTCAGCTTCACTGCAGACTGTAGATGCAGTAACCATGTTTTGATCAGCTTCAATGCAGATTGTAGATGCAGTTACCATGTTTGGATCAGTTTCACTGCAGACTGTAGATGCATTTATGTTTTGATCAGCTTCACTGCAGATTGTAGATGCAGGTACCATGTTAGGGTCAGCCTCACTGCAGATAGTAGATGCAGTTATCATGTTATGATCAGTTTCACTGCAGACTGTAGATGCGGTTACCATGTATCGATGAGCTACACCGCAGATTGTAGATGCAGTTATAATGTTTTGATCAGTTTCACTACGGATTGTAGATGCAGCTATCATGTTTGGATCAGCTTCACTGTAGATTGTAGATGCAGTTACTATGTTTAGATAAGCTTCACTGCAGATTGTAGATGCAGTTACCATATATGGGGGGAGGGGGGTATTGCCTAACGATGTTTCTACCTGGAGTGGTCACATATATCTGGCTATCGTACGGTGGTCTCATAATGTAAATTCCAAGGTAGCTTTTGCGTTTTCGGAAAATGGTACGAGGCAAAACTGCATTGTTTCTAACTATGCGGTAGTTTTCAACAGATTCTTGGGAGACAGTATTTTCTGTAGCGGCTGTATAATTGGTCATGAACACTCAGCAGTGCTGTTCATAGGGATCCTTCCAGAACCAGGAATGATGCTTCCAATACTGTCTTCAGGTTTGAAAAGCTCTGTTGGATAAGGCATGTTGGGATTCATGTTCAGTCGTCACAGCTGTCCTAGTATGGAAGTATGGATGTGCAAGATGTAACATCAAGATGTCCATATTCCTGTCTTTGCAAAGAAGGGACATCCGGAGTGGACCGCAATGATTCTGTAAAGATAAAAATATTAGAAAATGAAAGAATTCATAATGAAAGTCCACTTCATCCTTTTTTCATCAAATTGATGGGTCACTATTGCTAGAAAATCCTCTAAGGGATAAGAATAGACAAAGTGATTGTAAAAATTCAGCTAAGCTGAATTAGAAAGTTTATGTGTTAATTAATGGAACTTACCTTCTGTAAGTCATCAATCCATCGAAGGCCATCACTCCATTTTCATTGAAATCATCAGATGCCAGGTAGAGAACATGATATTATCTCTCTTCAGCATCATAGGCCGTTGACAGGTAGTTTTTAGTGAAGATTGTAGATGTAGTTACCATGTTTGAATCAGCTTCACTGTAGATTGTAGATGGAGTAACTAAGTTCAGATCAGCTTCACTGCGGACTGTAGATGCAGTAACCATGTTTTGATCAGCTTCACTATAGATTGTAGATGGAGTAACCAAGTTCAGATCAGTTTCACTGAAGATTGTAGATTCAGTTACGTTTTGATCAGCTTCACTGCAGATTGTAGATGCAGTAACCATGTTTGGGTCAGCTTCACTGCAGACTGTAGATGCAGTAACCATGTTTTGATCAGCTTCAATGCAGATTGTAGATGCAGTTACCATGTTTGGATCAGTTTCACTGCAGACTGTAGATGCATTTATGTTTTGATCAGCTTCACTGCAGATTGTAGATGCAGGTACCATGTTAGGGTCAGCCTCACTGCAGATAGTAGATGCAGTTATCATGTTATGATCAGTTTCACTGCAGACTGTAGATGCGGTTACCATGTATCGATGAGCTACACCGCAGATTGTAGATGCAGTTATAATGTTTTGATCAGTTTCACTACGGATTGTAGATGCAGCTATCATGTTTGGATCAGCTTCACTGTAGATTGTAGATGCAGTTACTATGTTTGGATAAGCTTCACTGCAGATTGTAGATGCAGTTACCATATATGGGGGGAGGGGGGTATTGCCTAACGATGTTTCTACCTGGAGTGGTCACATATATCTGGCTATCGTACGGTGGTCTCATAATGTAAATTCCAAGGTAGCTTTTGCGTTTCCGGAAAATGGTACGAGGCAAAACTGCATTGTTTCTAACTATGCGGTAGTTTTCAACAGATCTTGGGAGACAGTATTTTCTGTAGCGGCTGTATAATTGGTCATGAACACTCAGCAGTGCTGTTCATAGGGATCCTTCCAGAACCAGGAATGATGCTTCCAATACTGTCTTCAGGTTTGAAAAGCTCTATTGGATAAGGCATGTTGGGATTCATGTTCAGTCGTCACAGCTGTCCTAGTATGGAAGTATGGATGTGCAAGATGTAACATCAAGATGTCCATATTCCTGTCTTTGCAAAGAAGGGACATTCGGAGTGGACCGCAATGATTCTGTAAAGATAAAAATATTAGAAAATGAAAGAATTCATAATGAAAGTCCACTTCATCCTTTTTTCATCAAATTGATGGGTCACTATTGCTAGAAATTCCCCTAAGGGATAATAATAGACAAAGTGATTGTAAAAATTCAGCTAAGCTGAATTAGAAAGTCTATGTGTTAATTAATGGAACTTACCTTCTGTAAGTCATCAATCCATCGAAGGCCATCACTCCATTTTCATTGAAATCATCAGATGCCAGGTAGAGAACATGATATTATCTCTCTTCAGCATCATAGGCCGTTGACAGGTAGTTTTTAGTGAAGATTGTAGATGTAGTTACCATGTTTGAATCAGCTTCACTGTAGATTGTAGATGGAGTAACTAAGTTCAGATCAGCTTCACTGCGGACTGTAGATGCAGTAACCATGTTTTGATCAGCTTCACTGTAGATTGTAGATGGAGTAACCAAGTTCAGATCAGTTTCACTGAAGATTGTAGATTCAGTTACGTTTTGATCAGCTTCACTGCAGATTGTAGATGCAGTAACCATGTTTGGGTCAGCTTCACTGCAGACTGTAGATGCAGTAACCATGTTTTGATCAGCTTCAATGCAGATTGTAGATGCAGTTACCATGTTTGGATCAGTTTCACTGCAGACTGTAGATGCATTTATGTTTTGATCAGCTTCACTGCAGATTGTAGATGCAGGTACCATGTTAGGGTCAGCCTCACTGCAGATAGTAGATGCAGTTATCATGTTATGATCAGTTTCACTGCAGACTGTAGATGCGGTTACCATGTTTCGATGAGCTACACCGCAGATTGTAGATGCAGTTATAATGTTTTGATCAGTTTCACGACGGATTGTAGATGCAACTATCATGTTTGGATCAACTTCACTGTAGATTGTAGATGCAGTTACTATGTTTGGATAAGCTTCACTGCAGATTGTAGATGCAGTTACCATGTATGGGGGGAGGGGGGTATTGCCTAACGATGTTTCTACCTGGAGTGGTCACATATATCTGGCTATCGTACGGTGGTCTCATAATGTAAATTCCAAGGTAGCTTTTGCGTTTTTCGGTAAATGGTACGAGGCAAAACTGCATTGTTTCTAACTAAGCGGTAGTTTTCAAAAGATCTTGGGAAACAGTGTTTTCTGTAGTGGCTGTATAATTGGTCATGAACACTCAGCAGTGCTGTTCATATGGATCCTTCCAGAACCAGGAATGATGCTTCCAATACTGTCTTCAGGTTTGAAAAGTTCTGTTGGATGAGGCATGTTGGGATTCATGTTCAGTCGTCACAGCTGTCCTAGTATGGAAGTATGGATGTGCAAGATGTAACATCAAGATGTCCATATTCCTGTCTTTGCAAAGAAGGGACATCCGGAGTGGACCGCATTGATTCTGTAAAGATAAAAATATTAGAAAATGAAAGAATTCATAATGAAAGTCCACTTCATCCTTTTTTCATCAAATTGATGGGTCACTATTGCTAGAAAATCCCCTAAGGGATAAGAATAGACAAAGTGATTGTAAAAATTCAGCTAAGCTGAATTAGAAAGTTTATGTGTTAATTAATGGAACTTACCTTCTGTAAGTCATCAATCCATCGAAGGTCATCACTCCATTTTCATTGAAATCATCAGATGCCAGGTAGAGAACATGATATTATCTCTCTTCAGCATCATAGGCCGTTGACAGGTAGTTTTAAGTGAAGATTGTAGATGTAGTTAACATGTTTGAATCAGCTTCACTGTAGATTGTAGATGGAGTAACTAAGTTCAGATCAGCTTCACTGAAGATTGTAGATGCAGTTACGTTTTGATCAGCTTTACTGCAGATTGTAGATGCAGTAACCATGTTTGGGTCAGCTTCACTGCAGACTGTAGATGCCGTAACCATGTTTTGATCAGCTTCACTGCAGATTGTAGATGCAGTAACCATGTTTGGATCAGTTTCACTGCAGACTGTAGATGCATTTATGTTTTGATCAGCTTCACTGCAGATTGTAGATGCAGGTACCATGTTAGGGTCAGCCTCACTGCAGATAGTAGATGCAGTTATCATGTTATGATCAGTTTCACTGCAGACTGTAGATGCGGTTACCATGTTTCGATGAGCTACACCGCAGATTGTAGATGCAGTTATAATGTTTTGATCAGTTTCACGACGGATTGTAGATGCAACTATCATGTTTGGATCAACTTCACTGTAGATTGTAGATGCAGTTACTATGTTTGGATAAGCTTCACTGCAGATTGTAGATGCAGTTACCATGTATGGGGGGAGGGGGGTATTGCCTAACGATGTTTCTACCTGGAGTGGTCACATATATCTGGCTATCGTACGGTGGTCTCATAATGTAAATTCCAAGGTAGCTTTTGCGTTTTTCGGTAAATGGTACGAGGCAAAACTGCATTGTTTCTAACTAAGCGGTAGTTTTCAAAAGATCTTGGGAAACAGTGTTTTCTGTAGTGGCTGTATAATTGGTCATGAACACTCAGCAGTGCTGTTCATATGTATCCTTCCAGAACCAGGAATGATGCTTCCAATACTGTCTTCAGGTTTGAAAAGTTCTGTTGGATGAGGCATGTTGGGATTCATGTTCAGTCGTCACAGCTGTCCTAGTATGGAAGTATGAATGTGCAAGATGTAACATCAAGATGTCCATATTCCTGTCTTTGCAAAGAAGGGACATCCGGAGTGGACCGCATTGATTCTGTAAAGATAAAAATATTAGAAAATGAAAGAATTCATAATGAAAGTCCACTTCATCCTTTTTTCATCAAATTGATGGGTCACTATTGCTAGAAAATCCCCTAAGGGATAAGAATAGACAAAGTGATTGTAAAAATTCAGCTAAGCTGAATTAGAAAGTTTATGTGTTAATTAATGGAACTTACCTTCTGTAAGTCATCAATCCATCGAAGGCCATCACTCCATTTTCATTGAAATCATCAGATGCCAGGTAGAGAACATGACATTATCTCTCTTCAGCATCATAGGCCATTGACAGGTAGTTTTTAGTGAAGCTTGTAGATGTAGTTACCATGTTTGAATCAGCTTCACTGTAGATTGTAGATGGAGTAACTAAGTTCAGATCAGCTTCACTGAAGATTGTAGATGCAGTTACGTTTTGATCAGCTTCACTGCAGATTGTAGATGCAGTAACCATGTTTGGGTCAGCTTCACTGCAGACTGTAGATGCAGTGACCATGTTTTGATCAGCTTCACTGCAGATTGTAGATGCATTAACCATGTTTGGATCAGTTTCACTGCAGACTGTAGATGCATTTATGTTTTGATCAGCTTCACTGCACATTGTAGATGCAAGTACCATGTTAGGGTCAGCCTCACTGCAGATAGTAGATGCGGTTATGTTATGATCAGTTTCACTGCAGACTGTAGATGCGGTTACCATGTTTCGATGAGCTACACCGCAGATTGTAGATGCAGTTATAATGTTTTGATCAGTTTCACTACGGATTGTAGATGCAGCTATCATGTTTGGATCAGCTTCACTGTAGATTGTAGATGCAGTTACTATGTTTGGATAAGCTTCACTGCAGATTGTAGATGCAGTTACCATGTATGGGGGGAGGGGGGTATTGCCTAACGATGTTTCTACCTGGACTGGTCAAATATATCTGGCTATCGTACGGTGGTCTCATAATGTAAATTCCAAGGTAGCTTTTGCGTTTTCGGAAAATGGTACGAGGCAAAACTGCATTGTTTCTAACTAAGCGGTAGTTTTCAAAAGATCTTGGGAAACAGTATTTTCTGTAGCGGCTGTATAATTGGTCATGAACACTCAGCAGCGCTGTACATATGGATCCTTCCAGAACCAGGAATGATGCTTCCAATACTGTCTTCAGGTTTGAAAAGTTCTGTTGGATGAGGCATGTTGGGATTCATGTTCAGTCGTCACAGCTGTCCTAGTATGGAAGTATGGATGTGCAAGATGTAACATCAAGATGTCCATATTCCTGTCTTTGCAAAGAAGGGACATCCGGAGTGGACTGCATTGATTCTGTAAAGATAAAAATATTAGAAAATGAAAGAATTCATAATGAAAGTCCACTTCATCCTTTTTTCATCAAATTGATGGGTCACTATTGCTAGAAAATCCCCTAAGGGATAAGAATAGACAAAGTGATTATAAAATTCAGCTAAGCTGAATTAGAAAGTGTATGCGTTATTTAATGGAACTTACCTTCTGTAAGTCATCAATCCATCGAAGGTCATCACTCCATTTTCATTGAAATCATCAGATGCCAGGTAGAGAACATGATATTATCTCTCTTCAGCATCATAGGCCGTTGACAGGTAGTTTTTACTGAAGATTGTAGATGTAGTTACCATGTTTGGATCAGCTTCACTGTAGATTGTAGATGGAGTAACCAAGTTCAGATCAGCTTCACTGAAGATTGTAGATGCAGTTACATTTTGATCAGCTTCACTGCAGATTGTAGATGCAGTAACCATGTTTGGGTCAGCTTCACTGCAGACTGTAGATGCAGTAACCATGTTTTGATCAGCTTCACTGTAGATTGTAGATGCAGTAACCATGTTTGGATCAGCTTCACTGCAGACTGTAGATGCATTTATGTTTTGATCAGCTTCACTGCAAATTGCAGATGCAGGTACCATGTTAGGGCAGCCTCACTGCAGATTGCAGATGCAGTTATCATGTTTTGATCAGTTTCACTGCAGACTGTAGATGCGGTTACCATGTTTTGATGAGCTACACCGCAGATTGTAGATGCAGTTATAATGTTTTGATCAGTTTCACTACGGATTGTAGATGCAGCTATCATGTTTGGATCAGCTTCACTGTAGATTGTAGATGCAGTTACTATGTTTGGATAAGCTTCACTGCAGATTGTAGATGCAGTTACCATGTATGGGGGGAGGGGGGTATTGCCTAACGATGTTTCTACCTGGAGTGGTCACATATATCTGGCTATCGTACGGTGGTCTCATAATGTAAATTCCAAGGTAGCTTTTGTGTTTTTCGGTAAATGGTACGAGGCAAAACTGCATTGTTTCTAACTAAGCGGTAGTTTTCAAAAGATCTTGGGAAACAGTATTTTCTGTAGCGGCTGTATAATTGGTCATGAACACTCAGCAGTGCTGTTCATATGGATCCTTCCAGAACCAGGAATGATGCTTCCAATACTGTCTTCAGGTTTGAAAAGTTCTGTTGGATGAGGCATGTTGGGATTCATGTTCAGTCGTCACAGCTGTCCTAGTATGGAAGTATGGATGTGCAAGATGTAACATCAAGATGTCCATATTCCTGTCTTTGCAAAGAAGGGACATCCGGAGTGGACCGCATTGATTCTGTAAAGATAAAAATATTAGAAAATGAAAGAATTCATAATGAAAGTCCACTTCATCCTTTTTTCATCAAATTGATGGGTCACTATTGCTAGAAAATCCCCTAAGGGATAAGAATAGACAGAGTGATTGTAAAAATTCAGCTAAGCTGAATTAGAAAGTTTATGTGTTAATTAATGGAACTTACCTTCTGTAAGTCATCAATCCATCGAAGGTCATCACTCCATTTTCATTGAAATCATCTGATGCCAGGTAGAGAACATGATATTATCTCTCTTCAGCATCATAGGCCGTTGACAGGTAGTTTTTACTGAAGATTGTAGATGTAGTTACCATGTTTGGATCAGCTTCACTGTAGATTGTAGATGGAGTAACTAAGTTCAGATCAGCTTCACTGAAGATTGTAGAAGCAGTTACGTTTGGATCAGCTTCACTGCAGACTGTAGATGCATTTATGTTTTGATCACCTTCACTGCAGATTGTAGATGCAGGTACCATGTTAGGGTCAGCCGCACAGCAGATTGTAGATGCAGTTATCATGTTTTGATCAGTTTCACTACGGATTGTAGATGCAGCTATCATGTTTGGATCAGCTTCACTGCAGATTGTTGATGCAGTTACCATGTTTTGATGAGCTACACTGCAGATTGTAGATACAATTTACATGTTTGGGGGAGGGGGGGGGGGGTATTGCCTAACGATGTTTTTACCTAGAGGGGTCACATATATCTTGCTATCGTATGGCATTCTCACTCAACAGAATTGGCCACGTTAGAATTGATAGAATTAATCATCACTGAAATGTACGTCAAAAAGTACCCATTAAGATTTATCTTGATTTATCAAAAACCTTTGATACACTGGAACATGAAATACTTTTGTTTAAATTAAAACACTATGGCGTGAATGATCTTTCAGTGAAATTACTTCGTAGGTATTTAACTAACAGAGTGCAATATGTTGTTGTAGACAATATCAAGTCTAATCATGTTCCACTACAGCTTGGTGTTCCACAAGGATCCATTCTTGGTCCTCTTTTAATTATCATTTATGTCAATGATTTTGTCAATGCTACTTCTGTCTTTCATCCAATTGTTTATGCTGATGATACAACTCTTGTTGCTTCCCTGAATACTTTTCAGGGTGAAATAAATCTAAGTGATGAGTTGGTCAGTGTGAGCAATTGGATGAAGGCAAATAAGCTATCTATTAACAAAAGCAAAACGAAAGCCATGATTTTCCATACACTCCAAAGAAGAGTTCAAATTCCTACTATTAAAATAGAAGACTCTGTTATCGAATTTGTCAATGAATTTAACTTCCTTGGCATAATGTTAGATAGACATCTAAATTGTAAAGCTCACCATGGTATGATTACAAAGAAATTGTCAAAAACAGTAGGCATTATGCACAGATTAAAAAATATGTTGCCTCTCTGTGCCTTGTTACATAATAAATACAATTCCCTTGTGTTATCACACTTAAACTATGGAGCTCTTCTTTGGGGTTGGCAATGTCAAAATATATTCATTTTACAAAAAAAGCTGTCAGAGCTCTTACTAACAGTAAATATAATTGTCATACTAGTGGTTTATTTAAAAAACTAAATCTTTTAAAATTCCATGATATCTGTGCACTGTGTGACCTGAAATTCTGCCATAAATGATTCAACAATGCCTTGCCACAGTATTTTCTTGAATACTACTGCTATTTAGAGATGATCCTCATTACTATGAAACTCGAATAGCTGGTCAACTATGACTTCCCTTAATTAAACATGAATTTGCAAAACAGAGTATTAAGTATAGATTTATAAAAACCTTAATAAATAATACATCCATAACTTACAGAGAAAAACTAGAAACACATAGTTTAGATGGATTTAAGAAATATGTGAAAAATAGCACTGTAGCATCTTATTCCACAGACTGCAGTATTGAAAATTGCTATATATGTATAAATGTTCATCCTACTGCTTCTTCATAATACTTTTCAACAATATATTCTTTAACTTGAGATGAGTAACGTAGATGAAACTACTACTGATGAGAGTAATTTCCATATTGTGTTTGATTTAATGTTCACTATGTAATATTAATTGATCTCTCCAGGTGGCCTCACGCTAGCGATAAAATATATTTATCTTTGTGATGTCTCCTTGCGAAACAAATGTTTATAAATGAAAATATGAAAATAAATTGTAAATATGTTTTTGTTTGGCAAATTAAAAGAATCTGAATCTGAATCTGAATCTGGTCTCATAATGTAAATACCAAGGTAGCTTTAGTGTGTTCGGAAAATGGTATGAGGCTACACTGCTTGTACATTGTTTCTAACTATGGGGTGGTTTTCAACAGATCTTGGGAAACAGTATTTTCTGTAGCGGCTGTTTAATTGGTCATGAACACTCAGCTGTGCTGTTGACAGGGATTCTTCCAAATACCCTCTTGAACCAGGAATGATGCTTCCAATACTGTCTTCAGGTTTGAAAAGCTCTGTTGGATGAGGCATGTTGGGATTCATGTTCAGTCGTCACAGCTGTCCTAGTATGGAAGTATGGATGTGCAAGATGTAACATAAAGATGTCCATATTCCTGTATTTGCAAAGAAGGGACATCTGGAGGGGACCGCAATGATTCTGTAAAGATAAAAATATTAGAAAAATGGAAGAATTCATAATGAAAGTCCTCTTCATCCTTTTTTTCATCAAAGACTTAGTGATTGTAATAATTCAGCTATGCTGAATTGGAAAGTTTATGTGTTAATTAATGGAACTTACCTTCTGTAAGTCATCAATCCATCAAAGGCCATAACTCCATCTTCATTGAAATCATCAGATGCCAGGAAGAGAACATGCTATTATCTCTCTTCAGCGTCATAGGTCGTTGACAGGTACTTTCTACTACATCTGTCCGGTCATATCTGTGCAAAAATGGGAGTGGTCACAATGGTGAATTTGGAACATAACGGTGTTCTTTTGGTTGGGCATTTGGTTTTTTTTGCTTTGTGTTTAAAAGCTTGTTGAAGGCTGGAGCATTCACCAGGATGTTATCTGGTAGCTCATTCCAACATCAGGACTGGTCTTCTTGTTGACTGAGACATGTCTAAGGGTAAACCTGTAAGGTATTGTATGGTATGGCATTGCTACTGGTCTGAAGCTTAGTTTAGTCACATTTTATGAGCAGGTAAGGCCTGGACACATTATGGTACTGGTTTACCCAGACAGCATTCCAAGTTGGCCCAGCATCGTTTCTATGTTGGCCACGGTCGTTACAACATTGTATCAACACCGCCCACATTGTGCCGATGTTGAAACAATTCGAAATGCTATCTGGGTACCACATGGGTTGATCTTTTACTTGCCCCAGTATAGACACACAGCATGCTTGTCCAGGCTAGTCATACAGGAGAATCTGAGAAGCCAGCCACTGTACTTACAGGCCGAATAACTTAATTAGATTTATTCATATTAAGATTCTATTTGATTTAAAATCCTACCTCTGTGATGAAGTTGAAGTCAAGCAAGATGAATCAGTTAGCAAGATCAGTCAGCAAGATGCATCAGTCAGCAAGTTGCATTAGTTAGCAAGTTGAATCAGTTAGCAAGATGCACCAGTTAGCATGATGCATCGATCAGCACTCTCCTTGGAACTGCATGTGCACATCTTGATGTGGACAAACACAACTTCGAAAATCCATGACTGTAAATCCTTCCCCTGAGCCAACCATCATTGTATGGGTATCTGTTATACCTGAAGCATAATATTGTTTTGTTGTCTTCATTTGTGCATTTACCTAAGTTCAATGAACAACCATATGTAATTATCTGCAATCGGGCCCAACAAGTTTACATCCACCTGAGCAAGATGTCATCAAAACATTTGAGAGAAATGAAGAAAAAGGGTCAAAAATATTATTGAAATTTAAAGAATGGTGATCATATAGTTCAAGAATTGTGTACAAGTGCATGTAAACTTTTGGACCCGACTGCATAACAAACAGGGTAGTGCCTAGCAGAAAAGTGGTTACACTGGCAAACAATACAAAGTGTTTCAATGTTTCAAAGCGCTTCTGCCACGTCACATTAGTTTTTATCGTTAGGTTTAAGCGAAAGACCATAAGTATCACCAGCCAACCTTGACTGTTTATAAAACAGTAGTCAACATCTTAGGATAATCACCTGGTAGTGCAAATTGGTTAGGTTTTAGAGTTATTTCACTAATTTCAAACCAGAAAAAGCAATGTGTAACCACTAATGTACTAGGCACTCTAAAATCAATATGTGACCTTGAATATTAAATGGCTTCATATAATATCATTACGGACATTTTTCAGGGTCACAGAGAAGCAGCAAAAATTACAATGTAGAATATAGCCAACTTTGACTTAAATGTTACAAAAGAAGTGTTTTTATCCGCTAGAAGGTTTGAGTTTAGACCTTAGACCATTTCGTGCTGCTCTATGTCATTTATGCCAAGGGAAAATGTGGAAACAGGTGAAAATTTATTTTGAATGTAGATGCAGTTACCATGTTTGGATCAGCTTCACTGCAGATTGTAGATGCAGTTACCATGTTTTGATCAGCTTCACTGCAGATTGTAGATGCAGTTACCATGTTTGGATCAGCTTCACATCAGATAGTAGATACCTGAAGCATAATATTGTTTTGTTGTCTTCATTTGGGCATTTACCTAAGTTCATTGAACAACCATATGTAATTATCTGCAATCGGGCCCAACAAGTTTAGATCCACCTGAGCAAACATGTTGGTAGTAGAAATTTGTCAGTGCATGTGCCTCCCATATGATCACATTCAGAATATTGTTATTTGCGAGTGACTGATCTCTGATTTTCAGAACTAGATTTAGGAATATGAGAATTTCGGTTCTCAACACTTTGTCTAGCACAGTACACAGATAAATGAAGCGTGTGGATTTTCTGGTAGATCTAGACGCAACAGAGTCTCAAGACCCAAAGCATGTTTTTTGGTTTTTTAAAGTGTACCACACTAGATTCGCCAAATACCAAATTTTTAATAAATTTACTGATATATAATGACTGCTTTAAATATGTGGCCCTTAATTTTGGATACAGGCCTCCTGAAAATTGGTTGTATTTTCCCACTGGGAATTCTTCATTTGAAACACACCAGAAGCATTTGACCTAAAAATAAACTTTGTATTTCCCCAAGTCTGTTTGGGTCAAATAATCCCAACAGCAGACGAATCTGACTCATAATTCATAAAATCTACATCAATTCCTTTAAAACTTATGGTGTTCTGTATCATGCTCTGTTTGGCTTTTTCAGAGACAGCCAATTCATCTCTACACAAATATTTGTCATGTCATTCCATCTATGACATGTACAAAAAAGAATATTTGATGGAATTGTCAATCCTCTCCTCTTGGAAAAAGGTGCTCCCAAAGTGAACTGTGCATTGATTGTGAAAACATAAACAAAATTACAATATATTATTCAAACAGGCATGATTTTTAGACCATCCCAAGCAATAAGTAGAACAAAACAGACAAAGGTGGACGGTAGACCTATACATTATTTACTGTGAGTCAAACCTCAACTTTCTACCAGATACTGACACTCTGGTAATACTTTCTATTGACTGTTTGTTACATTTTTCTTTGAAATTTCTTTTGTTTCTCTGAGAACATGGTAAATGGCCATTATGGAGGAGGCTCCTGCAATTCTGCAATTCTCACTACACAGCAGGTAACTTGAGTTCATACATACATGTTGATATGACAAAGCTTTACAAATCCTTTTCCACAGGGCATGTTTCCAAGCAAAAAGATGCTCAACCAAGCAAAATATTTGAGAATTTGTATTAATCTTGAGTCTTCCTGCTGCAATATACAAGTGTCATCAAGATTGTTCAAAAAAATTAAGCCATGATACTGTATATTCAGTATACAATTCTTGTTCCACCCAAGGGAATTAGAATGTGATAAATCTAAAGAAGCACACATATAGCATACTCAGATGATGTTTTGAACAGCTCTTATTTATTTTAGATATATATTAAACTTAAGTTGCCACTGTTTAATACATAGGCCTACTAAACTTTGGATATTTCTTTAATATATTTTTTTGTATATATATTTTTTTTCAGTAAGTGAAATTAACACCAATACCATTGTTGCCATAGGAAGCTTTACATCCCCATAATTTATTATTTTTTATCACCAGAAAGGGCTGATCAGGACAGGCAGGTATCAAAGCAAGATTTTATATATAGCCTGATAATTCTACCTCTTGATTGCAGCTGGTGAAGTTAGGCATTGGCATGATAGTAGAGAAGTCTGCCTGGAATTCCCAATAGTGTAGAAACACATGAAATGTTGAACCATGTGACTGGAAATCATTCAGTGTAGGTCATTTGTCCTCCAGCTTCCACAAACTGAGGTTTCAACATACTGGTTCGCCCATTTCTCAGCCATTTCCTGTGTAACAAGAAAAGAAAATTCATATAGAGGTATAAGAACTTGGCATCTCCTGTCAGTTAATAACAAATTGACAAGCTGGAACATTTATTAATTTTTCATGAACAATTATCAAAAACATGATTACATTAAAAGAACAGAGCTTTAGTATGAAAACTTGGCTTACAAAAACTGAAAATTTGATTAAATTTGTTAATGTAATGTTTGAACTTCATCATAATTCCGTAAAATTTAATCAAATATCCATTGGGAAGTTCACAGGATTTATAAAAATGTAACATTTGATATATTTTAACCTTAGAGAAATACAACAGTAAATCATTGTCATACATACATTTGGCTAATTATTTAATGTAGGTAAAATATGCCCATTAAATTTATGTTTGAATAATTTAAATTCTGAAATGTAAGCATGGGTTTAACCAACTTGTATTGTGAGCCATTACAATCATGTGACATAGCAAAGATAATATTTTTCCTTTTCATTTTTCATGTGTGAGCTAGTGTTTAGGCATAATTTCTTAAGCCACGTGGTATATAGGATTTCTTTATCAAAAATGTTGACTATTTTCTAACAGAGGGAGGCCTAGATGAGGGGGTTGCTCAGTTCTCCCCAAAGCTTGTGCTTAAAAGAAATGACAGCCACATTTTTCCCCAAAGCAAGAACAACATGTCAGTTACATGGTTGTACTTTGATTATGTGCTGATCATAACAATATATTTATTTTTAATCTGTCCTCTATTGTGGAACTTTCACTAACTGACACCAAAAACAAAAATTTCAGACATGCACTTATGATCACTTCGGGTAATATCAATATTACTGTTAGCTGTAGGGAGGGTGTCCCAGTTCTCCTTACTTGCCCCTAATTCACGGAGAAGCATAAAATGAACAGCATCACAGAAATGCTAACAGCACGAATAACTAATAGAGTTCTCTATAACATCTCCATTATAATTTCTGCCGTTACTCTACGAGTATAACTCAGACAATTTACTTTTACCAGAAATACATACAGATATGTATAACTAATAAACAAAAGATAAACTATACACATATTTAAAACTAACAATTTCTCTATTGTGGCGAGACCCCTCAAAGGCTATAGATGCCACTATCATATCGAGACAACAAAAATGTATGCAATGATATTAATAAATAGAGTGAAATCTGATATACTTAAAAAAAAAAGAATGATATTTAAAATAAATTGGAAATTAATAAAGAAGGGAACAATAAATAGAGAAGGGACCTTACAATGGGAATATAAGGAACTGAATCTAGGGTCTACAATTACTGCAATTTCTTAATCTAAAGCACAAGCTTCAAACAATGTCAACAACGAAAGTGAGTCGTTCTGTCATAATATTGCATCAAATTGTATTTTGAAAGTTGTGTTGTGAATGTATCATAGTGAAATTGTGAAATATGTATTGACTGTTTAAGTTCTAAACTTTGACAGTTTTGTTAGTTCCAAACTTGAAGTAACTCTATGTTTAGTTTGCTTAAGAAAAAGAGGTTTAGGACTTTAAAAAAACAGTCATTAGATAAATTTTGCTTACCAAAAAGCTTTTCAACTGCTTCTGTGGTCTTGTTCACTTGAGTTATGAAGATAAATGTTTAAGTGGTTGGAGGTGCAACTATGTTGTTTTCACCAAAGGTGTTGTTGAAGGTGCCACTGATTGGATGTTTGACTGATGTGAAAACAACACTGAAACCTCCAACAACACTTTAAGGTGTCATAATCAAAAGGAGGTGAACAGGTGCATTTACACTCAATAAAATGTATTTTAAATAAATTGAAGGAGTCAATAATTTCTAAAAAAAAGAGAATTAATTATATAGGCCTATATAACATTTTTCTGTTAACATTTTTGTTTTAGTCTCAATGGTAATGGGTCTGGAGCTTCGTCAGCTTATAACCAGCTGACAAAGACAGACATAATGATGAGATAAGACTTGGAGTCCACACCATGTTACACATTTATCCCATGGGTGGGATGTTTTACTTGCCTCAACATAGACACTGAGTACAAGGCAACTCCAATTTAAAGGGAAACTAAAGGAGATTTGTATGTTAATTTTAAAATTTAAATTAGATATAATAAAACATATTGCAGTGAAAGAAAATGTCTTAAAGTCAGGTTTGGTATGGTTTTCAGCCAATTAAAAGTACAATTTTCACGATCCGCCGAAACGCTGGGGGCCGCCATTATTGCACACGGCACCAAGGCTAGTGACGTCACTTATGTCCTATTAGTAATTACTTATCATCCTACACAGATTGCAATCCGTTTCACTGGTCATTGCAATTTTAATCAATGACAAGAACAGATAGCACAACATCTACAGCATTGCAATTACCAGTTTGTAATCATGAGTATATGCATATTTTCTCCCTGCATGGGCAAATAACCCTGATTCTATATTATCTGAAGCCTCTTACCTAATAGTACTCTTATTTGACATTTTATTTTGTCCAAAGCAAAGTAAAAGTTATTTAATATCACGATAGGCATAATTTGCTAGATGTTATCATTTTATGATTAAATTAAGCTCATATTTGGTATCGCTATATTTCTGAACATATTATGGCTGGAAACAATTGGAATACTGCTTTGCTATAATGATTCAGGGGCAGTTTGCAATTTAAGAAAAAAAAAACATGGCATTCTCTTAATCCACTCTAAATGATAAATCAATTAATCCATGTGTACAGTACCTATAGCAATCTTACAACATAATATTACCATGTTCAACTGAACAAGCCTGGGCTACGGCACATTACCATAAGTTTAATGAGTGCAAAAATACTTTCGACTTACAATGATAGCTTTTGTATTGAATCATGTGTTTCTATGTGTATGAGTTGCGTTGTAACTAAAAAGGCGAATCTGTAAATTGTGTCATGAAGACTGTGTTGAGGATGAAACACACTTTCTTTTTAATTGCAAGTTTTATAATCATGAAAGAAACAGTTTAATAAATGAACATATTAGATCATTACATTTATACACTTGATAATCCCACCAAATTTAAACTGTTAATGCAAAAATTTAACATCCTAGCAACTGCTAAATATGTCTGGAAAATTTATGATAAACGTAGAAATAGTTAATTTGTTCTTAATAAATAGTTAATTTTCCATAACACCTATTGTTTGTTAATAACTGCCCTTTTATTGTATTATTTTAATTTGCCACTCTTTTTTGTTTCATTTATAGAAGGAATGACTTGTTAGCCTAAGTGGGCTGGGTGTGATTAAAATTGTTTTGTTACTGTTGTTATATAATATGTATCGCAAGTCAATAAACAATACCCATACCAATAAAAATCTGTCCTGATTGAAATAAGGGCCAGTTGAGCATCAATGAATGAATGGATTTTACTGACATGTAGAGGGTAATAAAAGAGTTGATTAGAAAATATCCATGGCAGTGCATTACATTTTATCTATACATATGTGAAATCTATAAATATTCATCTAGTACTGTAGTCTAGACTTCAGGTCTACTCAGTTATCCAATTTGTTCAATGCAATTTACTTCACACTAAGAACCGTGACCTGTTCTCAACTAAAGTGCAATTAACAGAGTTTCTGAAACTGATATTGACAGTCTTTGTCACCAGTTGGATTGCAATGCCAAGCCTCTTGAATACTTGGCTCTCATTAGCTTAGACCACAGAACTGTATTTAACGCAAATATTGAGAACATTGTAATGAAATAAAGCAGCGTAACAAAAAACCACCGCATTATGCGATGATAATCCTTATGCCGGCCCAAAACGAGCAACTAGCAAAAATGACATGCGAGTTATATATAAAATGTTTACACTTAAAGCTATGGTAGCGAGACAAGCTGAACCAAGCATGCAAAAAATAAGAAAAAAAAAAAACATAAAAAACAACAACGACAAAACAAAGGCTCAAATCTAAGAATAACCTCATATGAGGAGCGGGCGGGTGGGAAAGGAAATGAAGCGAATGATTGTGAACGAGCGTCCCCCCCCCCTTTATGGGCTGTAGATGGATTACGCGCATGAACGCTTAATGATACAATTGGACGCTAGAGCACGTCAACGGAAATGGAAGGTGACACTTATTTTATCCGTAGCCACCCCAGCCCGCAACGAATGAGGCGTGATGGAAGACACATCCAAACCGGCTAATGCAAAGATATGCTTCATCGCCTTAGAAAGTAAAGCGTGAGTCAAAGGGGCACCATCGTGAAATATAAAAAGCGGTTTAGCAAGGGATGACCTCTTGGCCGCAAGATAGGCCCTTGGCGAGCAATATGCACAGATTGGCGTACCCGAACAGCCCACAACTGCAGAAAAACCTTTAGCCGCTGTTTTGGACGTAGCGACACTAATTGTGAGAAACGGAATTTTATCTTTATGGAATACCACAGATGCACATGAAAGTAAAGCCCCACTTGAACTCGAGAAACAATACTCCGAGGACCTTAGACACGCGAAATATGCAAGAGTCATAGCACTAAATACCATCAGCATATCATATGAGTTAGGCAGTACAGCCAGCACTCTTTCCAACATGCCATACGAAATAGGCCTGGCCTGAGTTGTAGGGCCCCCCCCCCCTGGACGCTCGATGGCTTTAAGAGCCCACTTAACCCGTTGTGAATAAATGTTGGGCGGCGAAACGCCCATCATTATCAACCAAGCTCTGACTCCAGATAAATATACTTTTTTGGTGCTGAGCGAGAGGGAACGATCAGATAGGTGCACAATAAACCTTAAAACAGTAAGCTCATTGAATAAGAAGGGATGAAATCCATAAAGCCGCGCGAACTCAATATACCTACTAAGGGCAGCCGAGTAAGTTTTACGAGAATTGGCTGCTAGCCCAGTATACACCAATGAAGTAACTCTGGTGTCCAGCTCTGAAAGGAAAGAAACTCAGATATTGACACCAAAATATTTAACATCAGCCGGCCAGACATGCACCAGACTGCGGCTCCCCGCTCTAACCTGGAAATCCTCTAGACGGCCCCTACTGAGCATATCCGCTTCTACATTATCAACTGTGGCAATGTACACCACTGCAGATGAAATGGCATAGGCCTCAATTGCCAAACACCAAAAACGTACAAACTCCATAATGTCTGCTGCCAGAGTATAATATTTATTTAATATCCCACAGACTGCAGCATTATCAATATGAAATATGACCCGAGCACCTCTAAGATCACCTGCCCAGGTGGCCATCACCTTGGCTGCAACCTGCATTTCCCTCCAGTTGATGGAATGGTCTCTAAGCGACCGGCCTTCACCTGCATACATCATGGCAAAGCAACTTCCACCGAAAACAGCCCCATAACCATAGCCACTGTATATATGATGCACTGTGCCCACAGACCAGTCGTCCTCATACATTCATCCCACCAATCGATATTTAAGATGGCCTCGTGAGACAATCTAACTTTGTGATGGGAATATTTGGGCCTTTTAGATAAGCCAATCAATCTGCCCAAAAAGGCACGACCTGTGCGCACTACACGAGCTGCAAACGCTAATTTTCCTATGAGACTTTGAATGTCTCTCTTGGAGCCGACTCGCTTGCCGCGCCACCTAGCGAGAATGCCTCTAATTTCCAGAACCCGGTCATGGGAGATACGCAATTCAGACCTCTCAGAATCGATTATTATACTGAGGAATTCAATACACCGGGCAGGATCAGTTACCTTACTGGACTAAACTGCAAACCCTGCCTGTGCACAGGTACGCAGCATTATATCCAGGTTTTCTTGGCAAGCCTGGCGAGAAGCGGCGATAACAAGAAAATCATCAACATACCGGACTATCTCTGCACATGCGCCCTCTAGCTGCATGAACTCAAGGAGCGCACCAGCAAAAATGTCATAGAGAGCAGGCGCAGACCTCAGACCGAAATTTAGGACCTTGGAAAAATACAGACAAGCAGGCCCCCTCCCCCCAGTGAGCTCCAGCGCATACCAAGCAAATGCCAGTCGGCTGGATGCACTCCTTTATGCTTATAAGCATCACGCAAGTCCAGCTTAGCTAGAAATGGCGAAGCAAATCTTGAACAGAAATGAACAACATCATCGACCGATGCGTAGTGAAGCGAATAATCCTCAGGGTCAATGTCCCCATTGACTGAGTGCAATGCGGGGAATGACAGATCATGAATTAATCTAATCTTGGAGCCGTCACGCTTCAAAAACGCACCCAGAGGAGACACAACAAAATGCTCATATGGAGCTGCACTAAAGGGACCATAAAGCCTACCAGCAGCCAGGTCAGCCTCAATCACTTGCGACACTTGCTCTGAAAAATCTGTGGCAGAAGATCAGTTAGATGAAACTGTGGTATGGTCTGCAGGCGGGCGACCGATTTGCATGCCCTCAGTCAACTGGATCATTACTGCCCCAGCTTTGCTTATATAATAAACTGCAGGTAGCATGATCTTCCAATAATCACTATTAAGATACGCCACTGGGACTTGGGTTCGTCGTCTGTGTTAAATGCTCTCGAGTCAAGCCATCTGACCCCCCACAACTGATACACTTGTGGACCCGTTTACAACTTGCACCGGCTCTACAGCGGCCGTACTGAAACAGCCCACATGCCTCCCCTGGCTGGGGCATACTATGCTGGGCAGCCTGCCCCCCACCTTCCTGATCTTCTATTAAACTTGGACAGGTCGCCGTACACCTGCCCGGGGGCACGAAAGGGACAATCTGGCCCACTATGATCGCTAGACGCGCAACGCACGCACCTGCTAACACTCCTAAGCGCTGTGGCATCAAAAGTAATCACGTATAATTCCTGATTCAATCTAGAGAAACAGAATGACCTACGGCTACCAAGCATCTGCCTGTGGCGCGTATTAGGGGGAGGCTGTAGCCCCCTAAAAATTTTAATATCAATCAATCCCCCCTACCTTTTTTAATAGTGAGGACAATACCCAGAGAACAAATCTGTGAAATTTTATCAAAATTGGTGAATGTCTGGGTATAGCAGATTGCACTTGAAAATTTAGCTTACCGCATATGCCAAGATTTCGATATAATTTATGTTGTTGCAGCCATTAGTTTATTCACAATATGCCTAACTGGCTATCCTTTGTTAGAAATGTAACTGAATGAAATAACCACACATTCATAAGGCCAATTTGGCTTCCTGGGTCTACCAATAGCTTCAGAAAGGTACTGTTTTGCAAAATTACATGGCAATCAAACACACTTGAAGCTCTGACGAGGCTTGAGGGAGTTAATTTGAGGCCTCTGTGGGTGTTCTACACATCTCACATTGTTTGTAACAAGTAGCACTCCCTCAGTCAAGGCAGCATCTGAGGAAATGGCAACCTCAACAAGAAAGTCTGATAAATCTTTGATAATAATTGGAGAAACTGTGACTCATGTTCATGAACATATAACTGGATGTCGTCTACCCACAAAAAAGCAAGTACTTCTAGCATGTACATACAAGAGATGGTGGTGTTGCGAGAACGGCCAAATATACTGCAGGGGTTGATGTCCATATACCTCCAGATATTCTAAAGAATGAACTGATACAATCCACTGCAACTTGTCAGCTGTCATGCATTCTATTGTATCTGTCTGTAACAAAGGGGACACATCTGGAGTATACTTCCATCATACCCAAGCCTACAGGTTAGCTATTTATATGTACTCATATCATTATCCGTATCAATCATAACTTTACATTTTCCCTTGAATTCCTGCCCTTATGTCTCTCAAAATGATAATTTCAGCACTCTGGACTCATCAGTCAATAACCCTAATAATTGTTATTTTTAGGTAGCGTGTCGCAGCAAGCCAAAACATAAGTGAGAAAATAAAGGAGGAATAGCAGCCTCCCAAATTTGGTGATTTACACTGGGATGGGAAACTGATGCAGTCATTAACTAATAAGTATCATAATGCTGAGAGGCTTCCTGTTTTGGTTTCCGGTAGGTTTCAAATACATGTTACGTCAAATCGTGAAGTTTCTTCTTATTTGGTCAATTGCAGCATACAATATCTGCTTCGATTTTTAGGAGAAAATGGAGTTAAGCTCTTGGGTGTTCCTGCTTTACCGAGGGGAGGATGCCATCAAATGGTAGAAATAATAGCAAGTGCAACTTGTGAACTTCTTGAAAACTGGAACTGTAGTGACAGTGTTCGTGCTATGGTGTTTGACACCACAGCAGCCAATACAGGTACTTTTCATTCTTCCTAAATCAGGTTTTTCATTTTTGTCAATAGAGAACTGCAATTGTATGTATGTGATCCTGTTCAAATTTCAGGCCAAATGACAGCTGGCTGTGTCAGTGTCCAGTTGCATCTGGATACAGAAATACTATGGCTTGCCTGTCGGCATCATATTAGAGAGATCATCCTTACACATGTCTGGGATGCCCTCAAGATTGAAACTTCCAGTGGACCAGACATTAAGCTATTCATGAGATTCCGGGATAATTTCAGAAGCCTGTCAAGATCAACTATTGACTTTCACTTATTGGATTTTCCAACTGATGTCTCTGGCATCATTGAACACGTTTCTACTTCATTATCAAGATGATTGCTATAGATGCGACTACAAAGAATTGCTCACACTTTCCTTGGTCTTGTTATCCAAACAGACTGATTCAATTGCACTACAAGCTCCTGGAGGCAGTTCATAAAGCCTGGTGGATGGCAAAGTTGTTGTACACCATTAAGCTGGTGTTACTCAAAAACAAGATCAGGGATGAGTTGCCTCGAAGTGCAATCTTTGGATCTGGCCAAACCGAGAAGCTTCAACGTTTTGTTATGTTGGTATTGTTGGTGTACATCCCATGGGGGATCACGTGCTCTCAACCAGCTGATGCCCCAGTCAATGACTTGAAGTTTATTCAGCAAATTCAGTTGTATGAAGATAATGTCATCAGTAAGGCTGCAACAAAAGCATTCAAAAACCATTTGTGGTACCTATCAGAAGAACTAGTGCCACTTGCATTGTTTTCCAAGATGCAGTCTCCACAGCAAAGGAATGAGCTAGTTGCTAGTTTGAAGGCAGCAAACAGTACTTCAGAGAGGTTTAAGAAGAGGTCAGGTGCTGGTTATGGAAGACCATGTTTTCCAAGTGACATATGTTCATCAACTAATCTCAGTGACCTGGTGGGATCTGACTCATAGGGCTTCTTCAGAATACTGAAGATTGATTATTCATTCATGATGACAAGAAGAGGGTGCCAAACCAGAGAAAAAGGCAGAAAACTGGCGAGTCATGGTACCTCTACATTTGATTTCAAGAATATTTAATGTCAATGATTTCTCAATAAATCTCAGAATTATTACTGAATAAGGTTTGTTGTTATTTTTCAAAAGAAATTCAGTTTCTGACCATTAAATTTATATTGACATACCTTTTTCCACTGAAAACCAGGCGTTTGCGTGACATTTCAGACACAAAAATTTAAAAGCAAAACTGCTATACCTAGATCATGCCCAATTTGCTTGAAATTTCTAGACATTACTATTTAGACTGACTCCTCACTAGGAAAAAAAAGGTAGGTTCAATCGAGGCCTCGAGCCATTTAAATGAATTAGCTATTGCCTTTCTATTACGTTGATATTTGAAATTTAAAACACCTTTATCATCTATAAAGCTCTTAATATCCTCGTTTTCATGCAAACAAGTATTAACCAGATCGACAAGATTGACAAACTCACCGCTAATTGCAAATTCTCTGACCTTGAGCGGAACATGCTCAGTCCCAGGAAGGTGATTGTTCGTAAAATGTTCATGATAAATCATGGCCGGGGAGTCTATGCTCATTACTGGACTCTGGCCTGCCTGAAACCACCAAATATTCGCTTCTCTTCTCACCCACTTCGCTACTATTATACACCACGGTACTATCGTGTCCGTCCTGGGACACCGTTGCGGCACCAGGCTGAATAACCTGATGGCAATTACCGACCCCTGTAGGACCTACATGACCTTTGGTCGGCCTATTGCAGGCTCTGCAATTACGACTGCTCCTCTTTGATTTGTTTCTCGTCATTACATCCGCCTACTGGATACGATGGTAGTCTTGCTAATATATAGTTACATACGACGTAATTATGGAACTGATGAAGAATCGGATAAAACTGCAGAGGTGTGAAGGCACCTTGACGACTTCAAAGGTCCAAACACAGCTCAGTTAACAGCTGCTAACATCAAAGGCCTAGGCACACTAGCCAACAGGTGCAAGAGCGTGCATGGTGCAGATGAGCGATATGAAGTTCCCACGAAGTGAAGTCAACAAAGGAAATGAAGCGAATGATTGTGAACGAGCGTCCACCCCTTTTATGGGGGCTGTAGATGGATTACGCGCATGGACGCCTAATGATACGATTGGACACTAGAGCACGTCAACGGAAACGGAAGGTGACACTTATTGATTTTATTAATTAATTTTATTGCTATAAGCAATAAATCACATTTAACGCAAATAAAGAGAACGTGGATTGTATAGGCTTGGACAAACTGCCATTTATTTGGCATACATGACATGCAAGAATAAGTAATGCAAATGTGATGCTCCCATGGACACCCAGGACCTGCCGTAGGCAATCCCAAGGGCATCGTGTCTGTTAAATTTTGAGCAAAAGCTCACAGCCAGATGGGTTGAGTGCTTTTGCAGTGTAGTGGGAGCTTGTGTGCCTGATGCAAGTTTAACTACTAGCGTGGCTGTTTGTTTGTCCGATGGCCTTATATATATCTTATAGGCGTCGGATCGCCAACGGCCTAGTCGTTTAATAACTGATTCGGGCAGCTGAAGGGCTGCAGCATCCGTAGCCACCCCAGACTGCAACGAATGAGGCGTGATGGAAGACACATCCAAACCGGCTAATGCAAAGATATGCTTCATCGCCTTAGAAAGTAAAGTGTGAGTCAAAGGGGCACCATCGTGAAATATAAAAAGCGGTTTTGCATGGGATGACCTCCTGGCCGCAAGATAGGCCCTTAGCGAGCAATATGCACAGACTGGCGTACCCGAACAGCCCACAACCGCAGAAAAACCTTTAGCCGCTGTTTTGGACGTAGCGACACTAATTGTGAGAAACAGAATTTTATCTTTATGGAATACCACAGATGCGCATAAAAGTGGAGCCCCACTTGAACTCGAGAAACAATACTCCAAGGACCTTAGACACGCGAAATATGCAAGAGTCATAGCACTAAATACCATCAGCATATCATATGAGTTAGGCAGTACAGCCAGCACTCTTTCCAACATGCTATTCGAAATAGGCCTGGCCTGAGTTGGAGCGCCCCCCCCCCCCCCCCCGACGATCGACAGCTTTAAGAGCCCACTTAACCCGTTGTGAATAAATGTCGGGCGGCGGAACGCCCATCATTATCAACCAAGCTCTGACTCCTGATAAATATACTCTAATGGTGCTGAGCGAGAGGGAATGATCAGATAGGTGCACAATAAACCTCAAAACAGTAAGCTCATCGAATAAGAAGGGATGAAATCCATAAAGCCGAGCGAACTCAATATACCTACTAAGGGCAGCCGAGTAAGTTTTACGAGAATTGGCTGCTAGCCCAGCATACACCAATGATGTAACTCTGGTGTCCAGCTCTGAAAGGAAAGAAACTCAGATATTGACACCAAAATATTTAACATCAGCCGGCCAGACACGCGCCGGACTGCGGCTATCCGCTCTAACCTGGAAATCCTCTAGACGAGCCCTACTGAGCATATTCGCTTCTACATTATCACCTGTGGCAATGTACACCACTGCAGATGAAATGGCATAGGCCTCAATTGCCAAACACCAAAAACGTACAAACTTCATAATGTCTGCTGCCAGAGTATAATATTTATTTAATATCCCACAGACTGCAGCATTATCAATATGAAATATGACCCGAGCACCTCTAAGATCACCTGCCCAGGTGGCCATCACCTTGGCTGCAACCTGCATTTCCCTCCAGTTGATGGAATGGTCTCTAAGCGACCGGCCTTCACCTGCATACATCATGGCAAACCAACTTCCACCGAAAACAGCCCCATAACCATAGTCACTGGCATCAGTGTATACGTATATGATGCACTGTGCCCACAGACCAGTCGTCCTCATACACATTCATCCCACCAATCGATATCTAAGATGGCCTCATGAGACAATCTAACTTTGTGATGGGAATATTTGGGCCTTTTAGATAAGCCAATCAGTCTGCCCAAAAAGGCACGACCTGTGCGCACTTCACGAGCTGCAAACGCTAATTTTCCTATGAGTCTCTGAATGTCCCGTTTACAACTTGCACCAGCTCTACAGGGGCCGTACTGAAACAGCCCACATGCCTCCCCTGGCTGGGGCGTACTATGCTGGGCAGCCTGCCCCCCACTTCCTGATCTTCTATTAAACTTGGACAGGTCGCCGTACACCTGCCCGGGGGCACGAAAGGGACAATCTGGCCCACTATGATCGCTAGACGTGAAACGCACACACCTGCTAACACTCCTAAGCGCTGTGGCATCAAAAGTAAACACGAATAATTCCTGATTCAATCTAGAGAAACAGAATGACCTACCGCTACCAAGCATCTGCCTGTGGCACGTATCATACGTTATAAAAAAGGGAGTTAAGGAAAGGGAGTTAAAATTTTTGAAACATTGTAAGTATGAATGAGCGATAAGAAACCATTTCCCTGAAAACATTAAACCCATGGTGGCCACAGAGCGACAATTCGTAAGTGCCCCAGGCCTCAAGCCATTTAAATGAATTAGCTATTGCCTTTCTATTACGTTGATATTTGAAATTTAAAACACCTTTATCATCTATAAAGCTCTTAATATCCTCGTTTTCATGCAAACAAGTATTAACCAGATCGACAAGATCGACAAACTCACCCCTAATTGCGGATTCTCTGACCTTGAGCGGAACATGCTCAGTCCCAGGAAGGTGATTGTTCGTAAAATGTTCATGATGACTTGGGCTCGTGGCGTCAGCCTGTCTCCAATTGCCGAATTGATCTCTCACGACTGCATGATGACACGAGCGCCATTGGGCAGGGTGGGGCCCGGCTACTGCCTCTCGAGGACAGGACGTGGGCAACGAACTGCCACCAATTCCTAATGATCCGGCTGGGCCGAATCCGTCGATCACCTCTCATAGGGACCCGCGGCCGTAGAGGAAATGCTGGCCGGGCTCAGGGGCTGCTGTGTAGACGGCCTCCGCCTCTGAATGCAAACCGGGACGCATTGGACCTGCAGGCTTCCGAACGCTGGCTGAAACTCCCTCGTCTGTAAATTGCACCGTCTTAGCGCCTAACCTTGTCACCTCCAGGTACAGGCCCAAAGGCCTACTATCACCTGCCTCGTACTGGGGGGCGTACCTATGCCCTGAACTATCGACCAACCCGCAGGGAGCGTTATCATGCCTCTGGTTACTATACAAGTTATGCCTTGGTTCGCCGTTCGCCCACTCACAGGCCCAACCTGCCCTGCCAATCGGTCTATATCTTACTGGGCTCTCTCTCATTACATCTGCCTCGTAACTATCCAATACAGCTCACTGGTTGTCGGACCAGCTAGGTCTTTGGCTCCTGAAACTACCGATGTCGCTTCCTAACCCGTAATTGGGACGAGGCACACCCACATGGTCACATTGATATTGGTCACATTGATATTGGTCACTTTCTCCAGCCCCAAGGGCAGAAACTGACAAATCATGGCCGGGGAGTCTATGCCTGTTACTGGACTCAGGCCTGACAGAAACCACCAAATATTCGCTTCTCTTCTCACCCACTTCGCTACTATTATACACCACGGAACTATCAGGTCCGTCCTGGGACACCGTTGCGGCACCAGCCTGAATAACCTGATGGCAATTACCGACCCCTGTAGGACCTACATGACCTTTGGTCGGCCTATTGCAGGCTCTGCAATTACGACTGCTCCTCTTTGATTTGTTTCTCGTCATTACATCCGCCTACTGGATACAATGGTAGTCTTAAGTAAGTAAGTAAAATTTATTTAACGTCGGGGATGAAAACATTGTACAACAATCAACACAAGCTATAAAGCTTTTAACCGACAAGTAAAAATGTTGAAAATAAGATGAAATATTTACAGATGAGTTAATGAAATGTTAAAATATACATGTTCGTATCTCCATACCTTGAAATTATCTTAAGTTATCGATTAAGCAGATTACGCATGAACCACATTGACAAGCATTAAATATGTTACATTTGACAAGTAGATTTTTAAATTCCTGTATATCTTGAGTACGTTTAACATTTACTGGAAGGTTATTCCATAACAATGCACCCTGATAAGAAATACTTTTATATCCGTACTGAACTGTATTATATCTAGGCTTCATTAATTTCATATTATCTCGCATAGAGTAAGGTGTACATTGTATTTTGAAGAAGGAGGGTTTCACTGGAAATGAAGTACCATTTAAGATTTTGAAAACTTGTTCGACGAGACCATATTTGCGTAAAATGTAAAGCATTGACTTCTTTGATTGACTTAAAATTTGTTTATACGTAGACAGGTAGTCATTACATACAAGTCTTAGTGCTCTTTCATTTAGTTTTTCTATCTTTCTATCATTTGTTATAATGAAAGCGTCGTAGACAACTGAGCAATAGAGAAAGTTAGACACAATAAATGATTCATAAATTCGCATCTTAGTAGAAAAATCAATATATTTGCATAATCTTTGCAGTACATTTATCTGCCTAGCAGCTTTCTTGCATATTACGGAGACATGATGGGAAAAAGTCAGTTTTCTATCTATGTGGACACCTAGTAGCTTGACTGTGCTTTCTGAATTGACTTTGCTACCATCTATTTCATATTGAATTGAGATGTCATCTTTACTAAAACATATGGCTTGGAACTTTGAGGTATTGGCCTTCATGTAGTTATTTTTGAACCAACAAAGTGCTGTTCTGGAGGCGTGTTCTAATGTGAGTTTGATTTGAGAGGGATTGTGGTGAGAAAAAGATAGTGTATTGTCGTCTGCATAATTGAAAACATCACATTCGTTTTGTAAGAGAAAGATGAAATCATTAATGAAAATGTTAAACAGAAGTGGACCAGTGACGGACCCTTGCGGCACGCCTGTCTTCAAGGTTAGCCAGTCACTTTTTATTTTGCCTATCTGAACAAGTTGGTTTCTATTTGTTAGGTAACTTCTTAAGTAATCACATGACTGCATATATAGTTGCTGATATATAGTTACATACAACGTAATTATGGAGCAGATGAAGAACAGGATAAAACTGCAGAGGTGTGAAGGCACCTTGACGCCTTCAAAGGTCCCAACACAGCTCAGTTAACAGCTGCTAACATCAAAGGCCTAGGCACACAAGCCACCAGGTGCAAGAGCGATATGAAGTTCCCACGAAGTGAAGTCAACAAAGGAAATGAAGCGAATGATTGTGAACAAGCGTCCCCCCCCCCTTTTATGGGGGCTGTAGATGGATTACGCGCATGAGAGCACCTCTACGGAAACGGAAGGTGACACTTATTTATTTTATTTATTAATTTTATTGCTCTAAGCAATAAATCACATACAGTTCCCTGGCTGAGACATGTAGTACAACAGTGACGTATTTCCGGCGAGTGCAAAACTCCGGGAAAGACGAAAATGGCGGCCTCCACAGTTCTCAACACGGAGCTAATAAATGCAGGATATTACATTACTCGTGCACATATACAAGTTATGGATAACGTGAAAATTTTCAATAGACCCAAGCTAACTTCTGAGAGGTGAAGTGCTGAAGGGTTTAGTTCCTCTTTAATGTCTCATGCAATCGACATCTAGACCGATCCATCAGTCCCTACATGTAGATGTAGATGTAGGGACTGATTCCAAACCATTTGTTTTTTCAGCCCACAAGGCATTTTTAAAAAGTCACTTTTGAACAATTATTTGAAGAATTATGTCAATTTTCGGACACAATCACTCAAGTCATAATTGTAGGCAACATATTTCTACAGCTGACTTAGTTATCCTAAACATTACTAGTCAACTCACCGCTTCTGCCAGCTCACCGCCCGCTAGGTGTAGTCAGCTCGGATAAAAATGGACGAACTTATTATAAAAAAGTACAAGATTTGCATGCAGGCATCTCCAAGCATGATGCGGCCAGCGCATGCGCGAAAGTGACGTCATTTCGGGAATCTCTCCTACAGCAAAAAACTAACATTTTACGTTTTTAGGGCGGTGACTTGACTTCGCTTTTCTCTAGTCAAGTCACCGTGATAAAAACAGGCGGTGAGCTGACTACGGCGGTGAGCGGTGAGTTGGCATTGGCGGTGATTTAACCTGATACCGACATGCTTACCTACATTAAGGTAGAATCTCACTATTAATTTATTTTTATTTTTTTTTACGTACACAAACAAGGCTAATTGCATATTACTATATTACAATTCGAGTGGCAGAGAGCGAATGCAGATTGGTGCAGGACATTTATTAAAGTAATAACTTAATAATTATTGCCCTTATATGAACCCTAATCAACCAGGCAATAATTGCAATTAACTGACACCTTTGAACAAAATATATTTTGTCAATTACAATTTAGTTAGACACAGTAAATTCCAATTAGGCCTAATCAATGAATTAGCTAATAGGACTTATTTTCTAATAACGCACGTACATATGGAAAGGCTAGATACGGATGACGGAAACGGATGGGTAAAAAACGGACGACGGATGACGGATATACGGACCGCAAAACGTGTATATGGAAAGCCAGTTATGTGAAACCGCGCACATAGACATCCAGCTTAGATTGAGGTCATGAAGTGTGCCCAGGCCGGGGATCGAACCCGGGACCTTCAGCAGATCTGGCCAATATGGAATTGGAAGATTCCTTAACTTTAGGCCAGCTGCTAAATCTATGAAACCATTGATTGAAAAAAGCATTGGAGCCGTGGTATCATGTTTTCGGCGATACACACCATTACGTAATTGTTACCTATCTGCAAAATTAAAAAAATAAAAAGATCGGATGACAAACGACAAAGTATAAAATTTAATGCACACAATAAAATTGTGACGACATCCGTCTATTTTTTTTTTTGAAAGACATATATTGGAAACTGTTTAGATTTACAGTTTAGATTCTGGTAATTGTATTTAGTCATCTCTATTTATCTACTTTACTTTTGTCAGCTTTTGCTTTCCCAATACTTTGTAATAAACCAGACAATATGTTTTTTTGCATTTTTTTCTTTCTTTTAAAGTACATTGTATGATATTTCTGGAAGCTTCGTTTCTTTAGAGTACCATGAGTAAAGATGTTGTGTCTTCTGGTAAAATGACTAGAATTTCTGGAAAAGTATCTCCATAAAATAAATTTAATTTCAAACTTGACCTGGTTTTTTATGACAACAATGCTAAAAGATAGGACTTGGTGAAAAAGCCCTAAGTATTTCAAATGTGGCTACCATGGCAACCACTAATCCCCGAGCCATAATATTTTAGGAATTGTGTTTTGTACCAGCAAAACTACATATTCTGATAATTTGATCATCATACATGACCTACCTCATTCCAAATATTTTCATAATCGGTCGATTTTTCTCTGCAAATGTCTTAATGCACTATTTGACCTGGGTTTAATGATCTCTCTTCAATCTAAGAATCGCTTAACCCGTTTGTTTGCTCAAGTGTAATTACGTCTTAATAAGTCAGTGCCTAGTTCTGCATTTATATATCAGCCAATCAGAGGCCTAGTTTGTTTAAAGTTGTTGTATATGGTCATGCTTGACTGACCACAATATCTAACAAATCATGCAAACTTAAGGTAGCTGCTCAAAACATACATACAATGAAACCTCACTTTTATGATCTTCATTGATAAGACTGCCACACAATTAAGGCCTCCTCACTGTTACGACTACCTCACTTATAGAACCCCTCACTAGAAGGATCACTAAGTATTTAGACAACATCATTGTTAAGACCACCACCTCATTATTAAGACAATCACTACCAAGACCACCTCACTGTAAAGACCACTACATTATTAAGACCACCTCACTAATAAGACTGCCTCATCATTATGACTGCCTCACAATTAAGACCACCTCATCGTTAAAACTACCTCACTATCAAGATCATCTCACTATTAAGACCACTTTTAGAAGACCACCTCACTATAAAGATCCTATCAATGTCTAGCCACTAAATATTGGAACTAAAAGTTACCCATTGTATCAAATCATTATTAATGCCACTCAACTTTGCATAAAACTTGTAATACCATCATTTTTTAGTTAGGGTAATTTAAAAAATAATATGCACATACCTGGCTATCCAGTAATATAATTTTTTAGAACTGAGATATAAATGTGCAGTGGAGCACTGTTGCTTTAGATGTGCCTACTAATTGCCCCTTAAGTGAATTGTTTCTTAACAGTTGTTTTGTTTTTAGTTGCAAGGCTAGTTCTGAGGAATTCCACGTGCCCACTCGAGCTTGACATGTGTTGCCTAATAGGCTGATTGTTGACATTAGTTAGTTATTGCCCTTGTGTCGTGTATATGCAATTTTATCCTGGGCTTCGCCTTGGATATAAATTGCATATACACTCAATGGGGGCAATAACTATTACTTATTGATGCCAAAACATCAATATGTAATTCTCTTTCATTGTCAATACAATGTATTGTCAGTGTAATATCGTTGTGTAGTTCTAAATATTCTACGTTTGATCTCTACCATGAGTTATTGCAGAGCAGTGCAGATGAAAAATGTTATACTATGGTGTAATATTCCGGACAAAATCCTAAATTACTATAATAATATTAAAAGGGGGGAGGGGAGGGGGAGGGGTAAGGGGGGACAGGGGACAGGGGACAGGGGCGTTGGACGGTTTTGGTTCATTCATTCCTTATTTCTAGTTTTGTTCATGCCGAAATATGTTCATTCCTAATTTTGTTCATTCCTAATTTTATTCACTCTTAATTTCATTCATTCCTAATCTCATTCACTTTTAATTTCATTCACTCATGATATGGTCCATTCCTAATATCATTCATTCATAATTAGGTTCCTTCATACGCTGATTCACTCGACAGTGGCGGCATCCCAGTGGCGTCCCAGTGGCGGCATCCCACTGAGCTTGGCCCCTGCTATTATAGTGAACAGTCAGAGGCCATTCAAGTAATAACTTTGTTAATATTCATAGCTAGTAATAAATTGTCATATATAGTATTTTCTACCAAAACCTTTTGGTATAAGCAGCTCTTAAAAACCCATACAACAATATCACATGCAATTTCCGGTGCGACAACTGGGCCAGTGCATTGGCTGAACTAGAGCCCACCACAAATAACGTAAATTAATTAATCAAGGGTGCTTAATTAACAGCTCTGTGTCTCGGGCAAGGTGACACAGTGGTCCCAAAAGATTTTTCCACGTGGAGCCCTTAAATCACTGGCCACTGGTTTGCAGGTTTATGGAGACTGTGGGGGAGGGGGGGGGGGGGTAGTCACAGGTTTAGGGTTGCTAAGAGCAGAATTGCCAGCATAAATTTGATAAAGTTTTAAAGTATATTTTGTGTTTTAAGAGTAAATTTAGTGACTTCACGTATTACTGATCAGAAGGCCGCGCCTCTATTTTTTTAGAGACAGCCCGGCCTTTAGTTAAGACAGGTTTATATAATATATCTCAATAAGCTATTTTATATGTACAGTGACTTATTTCTTAACCCGCAATTACAAAATGCAGTCCTTCAGCTTGACATGAACTGTTTATCCCTTTGCATAACATGTATGATCTTTTCTTCTAATTTATTTTATATGTTGTAGTACCAACTCCTTTTGACAACATAATATCTCATATCATTTATTACCAGCTATGCATCAGAAACAGCTCATCTCAATTGGAGCCCCATTCATAACATCCTTCAATCCTCATGTTTCAACACCTTCCATGCCCAACCAACACTTATGCTTTCACCCAAACTGTGTAGGATTGCCCATGATATTGTCATCTCAACCTAACTGCAACAATCATAACCCAAGATAGCCAAACACTGTTAAAGCCATCTGCATATTATACTGCAGAGAGTTTTGCCACCTTAGCCAAATCCTATGTCAATGATCATTTAACCATATTCAATACAAATGCAAGGAGCTTGCCAAAGAATAAGGATAATTACGAAATTTTATTTGAATACTTTAAGGATGAAGGTAAATTTCAGTTTGATGTTCTATGTTTCAGTGAAACCTGGCTTTGCCCTGAATTAGAAAATTTAGTTTTACTCAACTCATACAAACAAGTCTTTAAACATAAGCATCCCAATAAAGAGGGAGGTGGATTGGCAATATACATTAGAAACCATCTCAATTTTCAGATCAGAAACGACATAACAGTTCCCACTAACTTACTAAGTATATTTGACTGTTTGTTTATTGACATAACTGTGGCTGAACATAAGTTTACAATAGGATTAATGTACAGGTCACCAAGCCATAACTCCATTGCTGAGGTGAATATTTTT
Source organism: Alitta virens (assembly GCA_932294295.1). NCBI lineage: Eukaryota > Metazoa > Annelida > Polychaeta > Phyllodocida > Nereididae > Alitta > Alitta virens. The sequence continues at coordinate 11,220,261 of OW028579.1, read as the reverse complement.
TACACCAAGCCCTTGAAACTCTAAATAATGAACATAGGAAACTTATCCTGCTTGGAGACTTAAATATAAATTTACTAAATTTTGAAACTCACCAATCCACTAATGAATATCTAGACATCATGATTTCCAATAGCCTACTTCCGGTCATAACCCTCCCCACAAGAATCAGTTGTTCATCTGCCACCTTATAGATCATATATTCACTAACATAGATAATATACTAGCTGGAACCATAATAACCGATATAACAGACCACTACTCTAATTTCTTATTTGTTAAACAACCCCAACAACACCATCATGTTAATCCTTCCCACATTTCCTACAGACCTGTAACTGATAAAGCCATAGAAAACCTAAACATGTATCTTGAATCAGCTGATTGGAATAATATCTATATGACCCAGGATCCGACCCGGGCATACCACATATTCATTGAAAAATATAAATTCCTTATGGACCAAGCAAAGCCCCTAAAATTGGTTCGATTCAGTAAGTACAAACAAAGATCTCATCCATGGATAACCATGGATGTAAAAATACCACCACTGCTCAAGAACTAGACGCCAACTACAAGAAATTAAGAAATATGTATAATAAACTAATTCGGGCTGCCAAGAAACAATACTGGAGTAATAATTTCATTCATAGTGTAAAGGATGCTAAAATGACTTGGAAACACATAAATGCCTTACGGAATCGAACCAATAACAAACATAACTTTCCTGATTACTTTATGGAAGATAATCATAAATATAGTACTCCATCTGAAATAGCTGAAGCTTTCAAAAAGTACTTCACAGGTATTGGCCCAAATCTTGCATCCTCAATGCCTAACATTGACCCAAGCTCTGTATATCTGCCTAATCTGAACCTACCTAACCCCTTTAATTTAACCCCCACTAGCCCAATAGAAATTCTAGCCATCATAAATAAATTAAAGCCAAAAACCAGCAAGGGAATGGATGGAATTAGCCCTAAACTTTTAAAATCAACATGTATCCCAATAGCTGATCATCTTTCCTATATAGCAAATCTCTCCTTCCGCACAGGTATTTTTCCAAAATATATGAAAATTGCCAAAGTGTTACCAATTTACAAAGCAAATAACAATATGAACTTTCAGAACTATAGACCTATATCTGTGCTCCCAGCATTCTCTAAAATTATTGAAAGACTTATGTATAACAGATTATATAAATATCTTAAGACCAACAACTTATTAACATCTTCTCAATATGGATTTCAGAAAAACCTATCCACAGAATTAGCAATAGCAGAACTTCAGAACAGAATAATAGAATATTTATCAAATAAGAAATGGTGCCTTGGTGTTTTCCTGGACCTGTCGAAGGCCTTTGACACCCTGGATCATGGTATCTTACTGAATAAGCTTCTTCACAATGGTGTGAGGGGTGTGGCCTTTGACTGGTTCAGGAGCTACCTTACAGATAGGGAACAGTGTACAGAGTTTGGGTCAACTATCTCCCCTAAACTGCCAATAGTATGTGGTGTGCCCCAGGGCTCGATCTTGGGTCCATTTTTGTTTTTATTGTACATCAATGACATCATAAATAGCTGTAGCAACTCAAAACTCTTATTATTTGCAGATGACACCAATGTATTCTTAGAACACGACAATTATGATGAACTTATTAATGTAGCCAAAACCGAACTAGACAATATATTACATTGGTTACTTATGAATAAATTATCACTAAATGTAGGAAAGACTAAATTTATAATTTTTCGAACACCTCGTAAATTACTTCCCTCAATACCCACCATTACAATCAATAGTGAAAATATTGAAAAGGTAACCGAAATTAAATTTCTTGGTGTATACATAGACGAATTGATGAATTGGAAATTTCACATTATTTATAAAAGCAAGGACATAGCAAAGAATTTGGCAGTGATTCATCGCATTAAAAACTTAGTCCCAATCCAGATACGTAAAACACTATACTATAGCTTAACTCATCCTCACCTCAGCTATTGAGTCTTGGCTTGGGGCAACACCCGCTCCAAAGAAATTAAACACCTAAAAACTCTTCAAAAAATGTCAGTTAGATTTGTGATTAGAGCAAGATATAATTCTCATAGCAAGCAAATTTTCCATTCCCTAGATATCCTCACAATAGATGATCTATTCAATATGCAATGCTGTAAACTTTTCCTAAGAAGCATGAACAATATCCTACCCCAATATTTCATAAATACCTTTAGAACAGTCAATGACAGACACAACTATGCTACTAGACAGCAAGACAACTTAAGACCCCCAACGGCATTCCATAATATACAAAACCAACTACTTAGTGTTAAAGTTGCCAAAATCTGGAATCATTTGCCTCAGACAATAAGACAATATTCCGATAACTCAATAAATACATTCTGCAACAAATATCATAATTATTTAATCAATCAATATCCATTAATCTGTGAGATAAGAAATTGCTATATCTGCCAAATTTAAATCTCATCTCATTTCCATTGTCTCTCATTATTTTCCATTACCATTACATTCATATCATGTATTGCAACATCCTTTAACACAATATTGTAATTCAAGCCATTAATATTATTATTACTTGTAACTTTATTTTATTTTGCTTCATAATTATAATTAATTAAATTTTCAATTTAAAAATGTTTTCCTGAGGTGGACACTGTCACAGCCTATGTAGGCTCTAGTGTTCTCTGGTGGGTTTTTGACAATATGTTTTTTAACTATTTATGTGTGTGTCAGTGTGGCCGTTTGCTTCTGTATGTTTGAATTTTGTGTGTAAGAATTTGTAATTGTACACATAAAATAAATAAAATAAAATAAAATATCTATATACTATTGGATTGGTTTGAATCAGGAACTTAGTGCCAGATGACATTATGCTTTTATGTTAAGCATATAGGAAGTACCGTCAAACTAAGTTACCCAGTACAGGATTTAGGAAGGGGGTTGTTTAAACACCCCCCCCCCCCCTCCACACCTTGGACTAGTACATTTTTTTTCACCCCTATGTCAGATAAACCCACTATTGGGATCCGCTAGCGATCAAATGTGGTCTGGCTGGTAAAAATTAAAATAGGCTGCACTGCAGCAAAATCCTCAGCATATCCCACAAAGCACAGATCATAAAAACTTTTCATCCGACAGGCATGAGCCGGGTGTTACACTTTCATTTCCAGAGAGCTGAACTCTAATGCACTCACCCTAACTAATTTTCATTCAGTAACACTCTATATGGCCTAGTGATGCCTTTTGATAGTCACACTGACATATCTCAGGTATGCTTTACAAAAGTTGGAAAAAATATTATTTACTGAGTGTTTGTATAGTGTGTGCGATGTACCGAAATGATCAATGTTAGTTAGCGTGCAAGATTTCCTATTTTTGTCACTCTTGAATTTCTTCATGTGTTCATCATATTCTGACAAGTGTGAAAATATTTAATAGCAATACATTCTGTTCAGAGTAAAGCCAAGTGAGCATCAAAAGTATTGTATATCCTTTTCCTGCCACTTAATTTTCAGTTTCAAAGAAATTATGCACAATAAGGAGTATTACAGACGGAAAAAAAAGTGTGATGCCCACCCATTGGCGGACACTAATGGGCGTTTGCTGCAGCACAGCCTATGTTTATTTTTGGTAAAGACAGTGTTCCATATCGATACTCACTTGCTCATGCTCGCGTGCATCTCTTCTTGCTGTCTTATCATTGCAACCAGTCCACTTGCAAGGCACAGTTTCTCCTTGGCAGCAACTGTAGTGTATATCCATAGCTGTGAGTTCACCTAAATTATGAAAAAAACAGTTTATTCAAGTCTTACATTTGACATTACTTCCCCTAACAGTCTAAGTTTTTCCGTCTCAATCACAATCATGCAAACAAGTCCGTGAAAATGTTGGTCTCATTTATGTAGCTTTTTATTTTTTTGTGTTCCTAACAGGATATCTAGCAAACTTTCTTCTAAAAAAAGAGTGGATGGTTGCTTCAAGTTGATCAAATATCAAATAGGAACACTCAATATGAGCCATTTCCTCTCATTCAGTATAAAGTGTATTGAACTACAGTTACTTTCATAAGAATACGGTCAGACAGACAGTGTGCTGACTTTAACTTTGTTTGCTAACATTTGGCCATTCATATGCCAAGCTACCATTTGGCAAACAGTAGACTGGTCTGAAATTAGGCCAACATAGGACCAACATGACTTTGGATAATAAATATGTTCAACATGACGAACAGCTTAGCTTTGGGCTGAAACCACATTTGCCAAACTTGGCCCTACCTTATTACCGATGTCTAGCCGATGTGACATGCTATCTGGGTGGGCCAGAGATGGCCACCATGGAACTAGCGGTGCCCTAACCATCAGGCCATAACAATTGCCCAACAATGAGCTTGAATGACACTGGGCCAACAGTGGGAGAATAGTGGGCTGGCCAACATTCTCTGAGTAAGGTCCATTTGTCAATCTGGCTAGCGAAATCGTCATTAAAGAAATGGGTGACAAGCTTACTGGTGGTCAGACCACAGAATGATGCTTAGTTAGGTCTATAGTCCTATTTAAGTATTTAACTAAAAACATGCACGTGAATACTTATTAGCTGCATCCATTATTTCCACATGGGAAAACTTGTTCTATAATATCCCTCATGCTATAGATAGGGGCCAGGGAAGTCCTAGTTAGGAATCGTCGACAAACGGGGCAAGAGTAATTTTCTGCAGCCCCACAATTTGCACTAACAGGTTCCCGAAAGACATCCTTACTGAAACACAAAGAAACAAAATTATAAGTCCTGCGAACTATAAGACATATAACATATATTGTGAGTGTGTTAACAAACTGTGTTCTGACTCCAACTGTAGTAGCAAACCTAGCAGCGTAATTCTGGTATTCTGCAATCCTCGTATCTTACTTTAATTAAAGGTATATAGTCGTCTTAAGTGATGTGTAAAATTGGTTATGCAATAAAGAGTGCAAAATACTAGAATTACGCTGCAAGGTTTATTACTACACTTAGAGTCGGAACGTACCCCACCCCCTCCCCCGGAATTTATATTAAAAAGTGTTAATTATAATATAATATTGCACAGGTCATAAAGGACAATATACAAATATGGTCCAGTGTGAGAGAAATATAGGGTTTTATCCGTCCGAAGCAAAACTATTTTTGGTGAGGCACGATAAACCCCATATTTCTCGAACAAAATAAGTAGAATTTCATAGGTAAATCATGCCCTAAAATATGAATGTCTAAGTCTTTTTATGTTTAGTCGTGTAGGCATAACAGTTTAAAATAATATTTTTTATTGTCATGAAAATTCCGAGAGAAGGAGGTTTGAAAAATTATGCTGCCAACTGTATAACTTTGATCTTGAGGTACATCAATGGAATAAAGATATTTATCAGTTTTTAAGCACAATCTTTTTTATATTACATGATACACATAATCTGGTTATTCTGAGCACTAAAGCACTAAAAAAACACATACTGATTATGATATTAAGTGGACAACAACCTTATGGATAATATACTTGAATTTTAATTTACTCAAATAATGCATATTTGTTAAGTAATTGCTATGTTAATGCCAATAAAGTGTGTGGTTTTTATCTCAATATTTAGTAGACAGTCACATGCCGTAGCAAGCCAGAAGTTTTGCTTTCATCTTAGCATAATTTGATCGTGTGAGTATTTTTTTTTTATAACCTGTGAAATATGAGGAAATACAGACTTTTATTAGGGCGTGCTCATGTTGCAAATTCCAAGTGTCCCCTGTTTCTATATTTTCTCCATGCTTTGATTATACCATAGACGAACCAGGTTCACACAAACATCATTTATACACAGCAGTCAAAGATTTATACTAGCTTATACTGAGGGAATCACAATCCAATTAAATGACAAAATCTGGATAAAAACCATATATATCAATGTAAATATATATGTATAAAATATATATGTATATATATATATATATATATATATATGTTCTTGCATGTTATTAAAGTGCATTTAATTAACATTTGACAGGTGACAGGTATAGCTAGACCTATGTGCCAATTCAGGAATACAAACAAACACACATTGACACAAACAAACACACATTGACACAAACAAACACACATTGACACAAACAACATTACACAAATGTATTTCATGGGTTAACTTACCTTGGAAAAGTTAACAGTCTTGAGTAAAATGGGCAGAGCAGATCTTGTGAGTATTGGGATTGAAGTTCTTGTCAGCCCTGGCGATCTTAGCTATCAGCTGCCCTCTCCAATCTCGATTTTCTTGTGTGTCTTTAGGTAGTGACAAGTAACTTACAGACTTGTCAGTCTTCAACCTGTAGTTAGTGCAGCCTGGGACACAACAATTTGTCCCAGCATTCGGCATTTTCTTCTGTTTACAGGTTCAAAAGTTGCGCGAAGCTTAGAAAACAAACACACACCGACCCAGTTACGAAATTTTTATATTCATTTTGCTTCATTAATGGATTAAGCTGAGAAAAATCGGGGTCCTTAGAATTAGTATTGGTAGATTTAATTGGTTGGTTGGCTGTTGGCTGAAAACCAACTTTCGGTCGATTTTTCTCAAGTAGATAGGGTTTAATGCATAAATGAAGCAAAATGAAATGTACTGTGACTGCTTCACAATTTTTTAACATATGAAAAGTTCAAGTAAATGCCAAGTAGCCAGCGCCAGGTAGCTGACTTCACAGATATGCCAGCTCCCGCTGGAAGGGCCAACTCTAAAGTAATAATAGTTAATTTTTTCTTCTTACCTTTTCTCTTTAGTTTATGTCATATTTATCAAGATTAAATGATTGTCAGTTAACAAATTATTTGTGTACTTAATATTTTTAAATCATAGTTTTATTTTATTTAAAATGAAAGGTATTACAGTAGCCTATCTATAGTCGTCTATAGGCCTAATAACATTTCCGTTTTGAATCTTTCAACTTTTATTGATCGCCACATTAGACATGTACAAACCGACAGTGATTTAAAAGTGACTTTAAATACAATGCATTGCCATGTCTGTGCGCACAGTATAGTGGCCTTCTAACACACTCGGCCAACAGTTCAAAGGTGCATAATGCACCCAAGAAAGGTTTCTTTTGAATCTTATTAGGGCGGACTAGTAGGCCTAATAACTTTACATATTATCTTAAGCAACAATTAGGCCAATGCTGATCAAAAGATGAGTAGGCTTATTGGCAGAATTGCCTTTGTTGTGAAACGGCATTTTAAAATAGATAGGTAGAAAGATAGGTAGATAGATAGATAGATATAGATCTACATTCTTTCTAGATAGTTGTATATATATGTATATAAGGATGTATGGATGTATCTATCTATCTATCTATCTATCTATCTATCTATCTATAATGATACTTTTCTGGATAGATGAAAAGTATAGAACATGAGACTTTTTTTCTGATAGAGAGCAAACAGCATGTACTTAGGCCGGCCTCACACTAGGCGATTTTGTCGGCCGATGAAATCGCGATAGTGTGCAAAATTGTTTGTAGTAGTCTACAATGTAACCAAAAAGTAGCAACAATACGCAATGTAAGAAATAGTGGCCCAGACATAAACAATGTTTGAAAGTTAGAACTGCAATAAAGGTGAGAACTTGCAGAACTCCACCGCTAGAAATCGGAGGGAGGGGGGTGGAAAACTTGATGGAAATTGTTTCATAAGACAGGGCAAAATTTAATGCCGTTATGTGTGCACTACTACCTGTTTGTACACATTATATCTGTACAAACATTAATAAATGAATTGGTTATTTGGCAGTAAAGAGGTGGAGGTGTGGGGGGTCTCAGGGTTATACATTTAGGTTATAATGAGAAGCACATATTTCCACATTTTGTTTTCTATATTATTTTTCTATGTCATTGAGACAAAAGCATGTTGGGTGCAAGGGTCAAGTTCTATTTTCCTTAATATTTACATCATTTATAAGTAGTTTGTATGCCTTCTTTTTCATCTTATTTTCATTACTTTCTTTTATATATCCCTTTAAACATAATCATTGTAATCATTGTTTATTTAATTTGTTTACAAAATCATTTAATATGTTTGAAAAAGGTGAATTTATCTTTTTAATTTTTGTTACGGCTTTTTAGTCTTCGTTATAATGCAAAAAGCAACAATCTGTTGGGAAAATATTTTAGATATTTGACTTTAAATCTTTTATGTATCACACCCAACCGTACACGATGATAACTTTATTTTGAAACTGAATTAAATGCTTACTAAACAAAATAAAAATATATGCTCAGTCAATCCGTAAAAAAATTATGAAGAAATCTGTCAAGGAAATAATGAGATATGATCAAAAAGTTCTTTTGATTAATCACACCCATATAACAAGCACTTTCCATGTCAAGTTTCATTGTACGATTGATTTCGCGCTTTAGGGAATACGAACATCTTTTGTTTGGATGAGTTAGCCTCAATATCCAGAAATTCGTATTTAAATCGTCAGTTTTAGTAATTAAAGTAGCCACACTGTGCGAAATCTCATATTACCAGTATTTAATATCACCTTTAATATATACTGCATTGTATCAAATTCAGAAGCATGACCCTCCACAGGCATGGAGCTAGCTTTCAGATGTTGAGGATTGTGTAATCTTGTTCTGCTTTAGAACCTCAAACTCAGATACATAATCATCCAAGTCATTACATAATCCAGTTGCCTACATATCTACATATGTTTTTTAGAATGAGGTTAAAGATGCTTGTGCAAATTACAATGTATTACCTAACTTGTAACTGGTCAAATGACAAAAGCTTGCTCTGTTGAGTTATGGCTGTGTAAGGAACAAATATTCTGGTAAAAATTAGTCCGCAAGCTGTTCAGGTCAGCAGGCAGTAACTTTCGTTCCTTCAGCATAACAGACATTGTATGTGAATTGATATTATTTGGTATTTAAGTAATCTTAATGGTCCAGTTAGTTTGGTCATCTCATTGATATCTTAACTGCGCCATTAGAAAAGAATGTTGTCCCGAGTATAGTCTTGTCCTAAAATGTATAAAATATTCGAGATAATATTAAAAGCTAGGGGTAGCGATCACCCTGGGTAGGCAATTAGCGCCATATAAGGTAATTGGGGTTCGTGAAACTGCTGAATGTTCTTGTAGTCATTGGGTAATTAGCAGTGGACAATATGGGGGGTAGAGAGCACCCTTGATGGCTTTGCAATGTAAACTAAAATCACAGGCCCCTTCCAGCAGGGGCTGGCGTGTCAAAACATAGAATGCTAAGATGCTATCACACCTGTCAATTTTTTTAATTACTTGAAATACCTTTGTCATATTAAATGTACGAAAAACAGAATATTAAAAAATTTAAGATACATAGATTGATAGATAAATAGATAGATAGACAGGTAGATATATATGTATGTATGTATGTATGTATTATGTATGTATCTAAAGAAAAATAAAATAAAACAACTATCTATAATTAGAAGAATACATTTACTACTGTAGCAATACATTGCTTGAACATTGTGTCTGGGTTTGTTTAAAAACAATTGAAATATACAATAGCAGCAATTAATGTGATATAATATTAATCCTGTGATACAAATTCATGGTGACCACTTCAAACATGAGATACATGTACAGATTCTAAGGTGTTACATAATGCCACATTTGAAGGAAGTTAAACCAGTATCTAATTGGGGGTGCTGTTGTTTCCCTAGTAATTCCCTATTTACCTGCCTAACTCTTTTAATATTTGGCAAAAGCAGCATTCTATAATAGATATCAGTGAGTGAAACACCATGAGTATACAGTCAAGTTATGGATGATTATAGCACTTTGCTTTTCTTGGAATGACATGGATGACTTTGCTTTGATAGTATTTATGATATGACACTGAAAAGATATATTCCAACCACTTGGAATTAAGACTGGCACTCAAATTTTTAATAATGCCTGACACTTGTAGTGAGCTTATTAACGTCCTAGCTCTGTTATCATTCCACAATATCATTTAGGCATTTGCATTTCTGATACAAGCTAGTTCATTTCCTAAGCAAACCACATGGTTGTTTGATGTTTGCAAACAATTAAGGCATCTCAGAGGGTTAAGTCTAACTATCACGTGACCATCAGCCAATCACAGCCAAGCCAGATTTATCAAAAGCATTTGACCATTATTTCAGCTAATATTGTTTATTGTTTATTGAATTATTGTTTTTTGAATAAAGCTACTCTTCCCAAAGGCTTAATGACATGCCGCTTTAGGGAAGAGTATACAGTTACAAATTTAATATAATAAAAGGAAATTTGCATAAGAGTAGAAGATTATGACAAGTAATTTTGATTTGTAGGCCTATTAAATTGGCATGAGTAACAATTTGGAATATTGCAATCATCAATATAAGCCTCAACTGTCTTCTTTTTCACATATAATTTAAAACCGTGGAAGCTAAGTGTGTTTATTTTTTCTTTAAAAATACTTGGCATATTGTTTAACGTTTTAGGACAGGTATAGGATATACTGTGTCTGGCAAATTCATGTCTCACAGCGGGTAGCTTTATATTGTTGATATGTCTAGTTACATATCTGTGGGTTTTATATTCTAGATTTTTTTTCATTTCATTGGTGAAGTAATGAGGCAGCAATGAGTTTTCAAATTTAAAGCAAAATTTATAGTCCTGCAGTGCACATAGATCTTTAATTTTTAACATATTTAATTTTCGAAAAAGCTCAGTGGTATGGGCTCTGTAATGGCTCTTTGTGATGATACGCATGGCTCTTTTCTGGAGAGATGTTAATTTCTTAGATTTCCAGCCCCATATCATTAATCCATAATTCAGATGGGGAAGTATTAAGGCATTGTACATATTAAGAAGTGCATTCAAAGGAAGTTGTTGTTTTATCTTTGTCATGATTCCCAGGGTTCTAGATATTTTCTTGGATATAGCTTCAATGTGATGAGTCCATTTCAAATGTTTATCTATAACTATACCCAAAAAGTTAAATCTATCAACAAATTCTATCTTTATGCCATTTATGAATAATTCTGGATGCTGTATTTTCTTTTGTGTTGTATGGAATAGTATTGCTTTTGTTTTTTGTACATTTAAAGAGAGTTTGTTTACTTTTAACCAGTCAGATATTGATTGTAATTCATTATTCAATATTTCAGGATCGTTTGTAAAGTCCGAATTTATATTTGTGAAAAGTGTAGTGTCATCTGCATACAGTAAAGGTTTAAATTTTTGAGTTGCGTTAACTATGTCGTTTACATAGATAATGAAAAGCAAGGGCCCAAGTATGGAGCCCTGCGGTACGCCGCATTTAATTATCGAATGATTAGAAGAGATATTGCCATAATTTACATATTGAATCCTGTTATTTAAATAGCTTGTTAGTAGATCTAGGGATTTGTCTCTAATGCCATAGTGTTTTAGTTTTTTTAACAATATGGTATGATCTAATGTGTCAAAAGCCTTTGAAAGATCCATGTATATATTTATAGGCTGTTTGTTTTTATCCATATCTAAAATAATTCTATCCAGCAGTTCAAGAGTTGCAAATTCTGTTGAGTGTAAGGTACGAAATCCATATTGGCTGGTATAAAATAATTTTGAAGTGGTAAAATATTAATAGATTTGGTCATGTATTCTTCTCTCAAAGACCTTCGACACACTAGGCAAAATAGAAATTGGACGATAATTTTCAAAGCAATGATTGTCATTCTTTTTGTGAATGGGTATCACCTTTGCTATCTTTAGTATATCTGGAAAGATACCCTGTTCAAATATCATATTCATAAATTTTGATAATATACTAGCAATTTCATATTTTATGTATTTAAGTATTTTATTGCTTATGTTGTCTGCACCTTTGCTGGCTTTAGGTTTTAGGCTTTCTATTGTTTTAATAACAGTTTCAATAGTAACTGATCTAAATTTAAAATGATCTTGAACAGGATTCTGCAAATAATCTTCATATTGTCGAAAATACAAGTATCTGAGATGGCCAATTTTTCACTTTCACTGAAGATTAGTCTCCCGAAACGAGTCATGCAAAAGCATGCACATTTATACTGTGTTTAGGGGCGGGAGATGTCAACTGAGCACTGCATGCCTGCACCCGGGAAATGTACGTGCATGCCTGAAGGCCAAACCCAATATATTTGATGGGGTGCCTCGATTGCGACCGTATATACGTGACCCCCGGCCTACATATCACTTAGCTTTAAAATGTCTAAGTACTATGATTTAGTAGAAGTTAATTTAGATCCTAATTATATTATTTTATCATAATAAGAAAACTATTTAAAAAAATTTTTTAACTGTCTACTGCTAATAGTCGTGATACATGTTAACAATGATGTGTGAAACCCTTTTGGTGTATTAAAGATTAGACATGTCAGTTTATAATTGATGCATATTGTCATATTCATTGTATATGAGACATATTGTAAGATTATATTTTAAACAGAACATCAAGCATCTGGTGACAAGTGACATATGAGCAAATCCATTGATAAATTTGCAGAATTAATTTACTTGGTTTTAATAACATCTATGATAAAATTTTGCTTCAGTACCTAGGTGTTACATTGTCCTGGTATCATATGTCACTGTCACCTGCATATTTCAGCTAAATTTTTACCTGGGACATCATAAATCATCTCAGTTATCGACCATCTGCAATCTGGAAAAAACATTCATTGGATAACTTGCCTTTATTAACATAGATAAACCATATAAATGCTGCTACGTATATACTGTATTTTCAGGCTAAATAGGAGCAAATAGCGAAAAAAGGACCTTGACCAGTAAACTCAATAGGCCTAAATCTTATGTACATCTTTTCCACACATTACAACATTCCAATAGTCTTTTCACTGAGCAGCCCTGAATTCAGCTGGACATAATACTTTCATCTTATTTTTATTACTTGCCTTTCTAACATAGTATGTCATAACTAACTGATTCTATCAATAAAATTTTCTCAGGGAAGAAGTGAGAGATAATTGAATGATAATATATCAACTATAAACTTAAAATGCAGCTAGGATATGCTTTGTTTCAGCCAATCACCACCACGAATGCGAACATTTTTAGCCAATAGAATTGCAGTATTCTTTTATAGCCACCTAGTGGAAATATATCGAACCTTCCGTGAAAATCCATAATGGTGTCACGTATCAGTTGGGGAGAGTTACAAATTGTTTGGTTAAAGGTCAAAACGAAAGTTGCAGACATGTAGCCATGGTCAAATATATCAACTACATGTGGCAGTGTAATATTTACATTATAGGTTTTCTTACAAAGGAAGTGCACATATTTATCTGAGTAATAATAATGTTATAGTATTCGAACCAAATTTGCTTTTCTTCATATAATAAAAAAACATAGATTATATCACAGGTGTGAAATAGATCCAAAATGAACTATTCTACAAGCCAGGTTCAATGTTGCTTTCTCTTGGAGCGGAAGTACTCTGCTAGCTATTGGTTGCCTTTTTTAAGGAAATACAATGCTCATTATGCCCGTTTGGGAAGAAACAGATGGACATACTGTTGCCTTAATTAGGAAGTACCTTGCTAGTTTGTGGTTGCCACTATGCGAGGGGCATGTCTGATGGTTAATACATAGTTCATTATTGGTCATTATTTAGACCCAAGGTGCCATTGGAAATTATCAACAATCAAAATCAATCAAGTGCCATATTCACTGCTGCTTACTCTCTTGTAGTGGAAGTACTCTGCTAGCTATTGGTTGCCTTTTTAAGGAAGTACAATGCTCATTATTGGTTGCCTGTTTGGGAAGAAACAGATGGACATACTGTTGCCTTAATTAGGAAGTACCTCGCTAGTTTGTGGTTGCCACTATGCGAGAAGCATACTTGATGAATAATAATATTATTATTTGTTTGCCTACATTGTTTTCAATTTACATACTAAGAAAACCAGAAACTCTGTATCGACTACGACATAACTATTTCCACCTACCAACTTCAATGCTGCTTGTTCTTGTAGTGAAAGTACCTGGCTAGTCTTTCAGTACAGTTGCAATATTTGATGAACATAGAATGTGTTAGTGCTTACTTTTAGATTAAAAAATATTCCTTAGAACTTAAAAAAAATTAAAAGCTTTTACTGTTATTTAGTTTCATTTAGAGCAGGTTACATACTGCAAGCAATTGCATGTTGAAAAATTGACTATTTCAGGTAGTCATGGAGAGAGTGAAAAACATACTTGCTTCTATCAACACCACGCAGAGAACTGCAGGCAGGGGACGAGGCAGGCCGCATACCCCTCGGAAAAAGCAGACACCCGCGTTATCGGTTTCCCCAATGACAAAAAAGCAGAAACGAGAGGTCGTACTGCTTATCAAGAACGAAGCTTTGAAGAATTCAGTCCCACGAAAAAGTGCCATGCTTGTGCTACAGAAATGGCTTAAGAAAGTTGCTCTAACACACACCAAGACTGCAACAAACCTAAAAGCGAAAATTTCTAAGAAATTTGGCGATAGTTAGGCAGTATAATTTTAACTCTATATTGGACAGGGTACTAATAGCAGATTTTATATACACATTGTTAAATTATATCTTCGAACTAAAGCACTTTAGTGCATGCTTATACTTTTTTCGGAATAAAAAATATTATCACTTCACATGATAATGAAAATGTGTAGTGGTCTTATTTTGATTTTTAAATATTGTATCATTATGCAACAAATTGCTCCGCAAACAATAGGGGCCCCCGCTATTGTTTGCGGAGCAGCTCTCCTAACACGGCTGTTAACTCATACATTTATACTGCATATTAGCTTAGAAAAATTAAGAAAAACTATTTTTGCATTTTCAACAAACCTGAGAGCCAATATTTGTAGTCTGACAGAGGTTTTGCGCCATAACAATAGAATAATTAAAGTTTATTTACAATCTAGATATATAGCTTGGTGTTCCCCAAATTTTACCAAAAGATTGTTCTTAACACATAACCCATAGAATGTGTGATTAAGCCTATGCTGCTTTTTTTTTACTTATGTACTTTTTTGTGTCTTTTTTGTGGTAATTCTTCATTTTGTCGTGTTCTGGACCCAAATGGATACGAGTTATTACGAAACATAGCGCCTCAAAAACGGAGAATTTATATAATCGAACAAGACCAGGGTGAGTTAGCTTCTTTTTATATGACACTGAGCTACATTATTCACCATAATTGTCTACTATCATTATAATTTGGATACATTTCAGCTGAGGCCATCCCTGCAATAAATGGTAAGTTTAATTTTACATATTTAGACGTCTGATAAAATAAGGATTCTGCAGAAGAAGGCTGTCACAGCAGTAATTTGTATTTACCCAAACAATGGGCCTGATTAAAGAAAAAGAGTCGTAACTGATCATAAATTAGTTATAATTAAAAAGATTCAGTTAGAGCAGGCTGTGGGCTATGGCATTATGATGCGGGACGGTTGGGTTATAAATTCTTGGGCCAAGCTCATCTCTAGTCTCCGCTATGTTTTAGGCAATCATGAAAAAAAAACCAATTATACATAGATCCATGAAGTCAGTTCCCAGATTCCAGTTCCCAGTCAGCTACCAGTCAGCTACCAGTAAAGTGAACTCAGCTCCCAGTTCTAGTTCCCAGTCAGCTACCAGTCAGCTACCAGTCAGCTACCAGTAAAGTGAACCCAGTTCCCAGTTCTAGTTCCCAGTCAGCTACTAGTCAGCTACCAGTAAAGTGAAGTCAGCTCCCAGTTCTAGTTCCCAGTCAGCTACCAGTAAAATATCTGGGCAACTGTTTGGTCATTGGAAAATTAGCTATAAAATAAGCATGCACCACTGTTTGTAGCAATGAATAGCTGATGGAATAGCACCAATATTTGGTACCATTCAATAGCTCAGGCATTAGCCTATCTAGTAAATATCCTGCCACCTTTGTACTATAATTCAATGAACCTAACTACCAGATTTTTCTGTGAAAAGTTTACTAAAATTATTTCAATTTGCTCAACATATTTTTCTTAACTGCATAGTTACCAATCCAGTAAGCACCAATATTTGGTACAATTAAATAGCCAATAGATTAGGCTATCTAATAACTACAATACCAAAGTTATGCTACCATTCTAAACACCAAGCTCCCAGATTTTAATGTGTCGTTTCCTCAAAAAAATGTTACCTTGCTCGACAAATTTCTGGTAGCTGGGTAGTTAGCTGTCCAGTTAGCACCAATATTTGGTACCATTGAATAGCCACTGATTAAGGCTATCTAATAAATACACTACCAAATTTCTCCTGCCATTCTAAATACCCAGCTCCCAGATTTTTATGTGTAATTTTTCACACAAAAATTTAACTTTGTTCAACAAATTTCTGGTAGCTGGGTAGTTAGCTGACCTGTAAGCACCAATATTTGGTACCATTGAATAGCCAATGATTAAGGCTATCTAATAAATACACTACTAAATTTCTCCTACCATTCTAAATACCCAGCTCCCAGACTTTTATGTGTCATTTTCAACCAAAAAAGTTAACTTTGCTTAACAAATTTCTGGTAGCTGGCTAGTTAGCTGTCCTGTAAGCACCAAAATTTGATACCATTAAATAGCCAATGGTTAAGGCTATCTAATGAAATACCCTACCAATTTTCTCCTACCATTCTAAATACCCAGCCCCCAGACTTTTGTGTGTCGTTTTCAAGGACTGTATAAAATTTCATTAGGGTAAGTGCTTTAGTGTTAGAGTTCAGCCCTAGAAACGAAAGTGCGTGTTAGAATTCTGCTCTGGAAATGAAAGTGCAATGCCCGCCCTCCTACTTGTCGGATGGACACATAATAATTTTAATGATGTCTGTGTGCTTAGTGGGATTGGCTGAGGGTTTAGCTGCAGCGCAGCCTATTTTTATATTTAATGTTATGAAAATATTTGTTTTGGTAGTCACATCAATATATCTCTGCTATGTTTTACAAAATATGAAACTAATTAAAGTTTATATTGCTTTGTTTAAAGACCAGTTCTTACATAGCAGGTAAAACTATGGATTACCGGGGTGAAATCAAATGTATGGAGCTCACACCGTGACCATTATGACATAATCCCTTGAAGTATGGAAGCCTTGACTGTGATGATTGCATTATGGCTAATTGGGGGCAACAGGGGACAACAACCACCAACATAGCCAAGGTACATAGCCAGCAAACTGCCGGCTATAATGGATACACTCAAGTTTATCCTACAATGGTAATCATTCTAGATCTCTAAGGAACGTCTCACATGGGCGATAGGCACTCCCGATACAGCTACAGTAAATATTTTGAGACTACCAGGAGTCTAGGAGGAGTATCCGTTGGCTTCACGTCTTTTCCATAGGGGCTGCTGGGGCCATCTTGCAACCAAAGTGCACAGTTGCTTCGTATGCACTCCCAGTTATGATGGCTTTGTTCACCGTTGCAACGGATCTATCCTTGAATAGGTAACACAAGCCGGCAGTTCGCGGAAATAACAACAATGATAGTAGCCTCTACAGATACACCTCCTGGACTCCTGTAACCAAAATCTCTATCGTAACTGTATAGGTAGGTAGGTGCCGGTAGCCTCTAGTTGTCCCCGATTAGCTGTAATGCAATCATCAAAGCCATCAAGGCTTCCATACTTCAGGGATTATATCTTATTTAGGTACAATACAAGTTTCATACCTTTGATTTCACCCCAGTAATCCATATCTACAGTTGCCACAGTTTTACCTGCTATGTGAGAACTAGGGTTTAAACATAACAAATTGTATTTTCTTTTTCTTATTTTGAAAAATATAGCATAAATGTGACAACAAAAAAGGCATAACTGGGTGATATAGAGTTATGCTGCTGTATGGAATGTTGTTAGGTTCAGTGCATTAGTGCTACATTTCTGCGCTGAAAATACAATTTAACACAATATTTAGCGTATTTTCCATTAGTATAAAATAAAGCATTATAATGATGTCAAGATGAAGTTTATAAAGCAGTGCTATGAATTTGATATGATAGGTGCAAAATCATATTTTGACCAGACTACACAAGTCGCATATATAATTTTGTTCATGAAACCCCCAACACAGCACAACAACACTATTTTACACATATTTTGGCAATGTTATAGGCATCTAAACTTTTTTTTTTCCTTGATACAACATTGTAACTGTATACCTCATTTGGTATGTAATAAATATATATATATATATATAGCTTCGGCAAAATTTCTGAAGCCTAGCAAATTACCAACCTAGGAGAGCCAGACAGTATCATATGTCATTACTGGAACTGATGAACTATTACCAAGTGTAATGGAAGGCTACAAAAGGAGATTTACACTTAGCAGTGCCTGAAACTTCAGAATATCAGTATTAGTGAATTAGTATTCTTTCTTTTTTTGAAGGTGCCACCATTACAGCTAATGCTCAGGTGGTTTTCTGATGGGCTTATATTTACAATAGATTACAATTCATAGTTAACATCATGTAAATATCTTACTGTATGATAATTATTGAACCATTTCCATCAAAATAAAGTATCTATCTATCTAGTATATCTAGTATATCTAGGTGCAGTAGCGCAGAAGATCTGCAATTTTGTGCCTGGACATTTTACAATAAAATGGCAGAAATTAAAAATTTGGCAGTGTATTTACTAGATAACCTAATCTATTGTCTATTTAATAGTACCAAATATTGGGGTTTACTGAATAGCTAACTACCCAGCTACCAGCAATTTGTTAAGCAAGGGAACATTTCTTTGTGGAAAATGACACATACAAGTCTGGAAACTGGGTATTTATAAGAGTAACAGAGATTTGGTGGTGTATTCACTAGATAGCCTAATCTATTGGCTTTATAATGGTACCAAATATTGGTGCCTACTGGATAGCTAACTACCCAGCTACCAAAAATGTGGTAAGCAAAGTTAACTTTTTTGGTTGAAAATGACACATAAAAGTGTGGGAGCTGGGTATTTAGAATGGTAGGAGAAATTTGGTAGTGTATTTATTAGATAACCTTAATCATTGGCTATTTAATGGTACCAAATGTTGGTGCTTACTGGACAGCTAACTACCCAGCTACCAGAAATTTGTTAAGCAAAGTTAAATTTTTGTGTGAAAAATGACACATAAAAGTCTGGAAGCTGGGTATTTAGAATGGTAACAGAAATTTGGTGGTGTATTCACTAGATATCCTAATCTATTGGTTATATAATTGTACCAAATATTGGTGCCTACTGGATAGCTAACTACCAAGCTACCAGAAATTTGTTAAGCAACATTAACTTTTTTGGTTGAAAATGACACATAAAAGTCTGGGAGCTGGGTATTTAGAATGGTAGGAGAAATGTGGTAGTGTATTTATTAGATAGCCTTAATCATTGGCTATTTAATGGCACCAAATATTGGTGCTTACTGGACAGCTAACTACCCAGCTACCAGAAATTTGTCGAGCAAGGTAACATTTTTTGAGGAAGCGACACATTAAAATCTGGGAGCTGGGTATTTAGAATGGTAGCATAACTTTGGTATTGTATTTATTAGATAGCCTAATCTATTGGCTATTTAATTGTACCAAACATTGGTGCTTACTGGATTGGTAACTATGCAGTTAAGAAAAATATTTTGAGCAAATTGAAATAATTTTAGTCGACTTTTCTTAGAAAAATCTGTGAGTTGGGTTCATTGAATTATAGTACAAAGGTGGCAGTATATTTACTAGATAGGCTTATGCCTGAGCTATTGAATGGTACCAAATATTGGTGCTATTCCATCAGCTATTCATTGCTACAAACAGTGGTGCATGCTTATTTTATTGCTAATTTTCCAATGACCAAACATTTGCCCAGATATTTTACTGGTAGCTGACTGGGAACTAGAACTGGGAGCTGACTTCACTTTACTGGTAGCTGACTAGTAGCTGACTGGGAACTAGAACTGGGAACTGGGTTCACTTTACTGGTAGCTGACTGGTAGCTGACTGGGAACTAGAACTGGGAGCTGAGTTCACTTTACCGGTAGCTGACTGGTAGCTGACTGGAAACTGGAATCTGGGAACTGACTTCATGGATCTATTATAATATATATATTATATGTATAAGTTAGTGTGGTTGTACCTTTGTGGGTTTTATAGCTATAAGTAACATGGTTATTATAGTAATGAAGGAAAATGTGAAACTTCCCCAAACCTCCATGTCTCAAAAACTATTATAGCTACATGCATTTGGCTAGGAAATATCTCAATCATACTCCTTAAACCTCATTCTGATTTACTTCTTATAATATTCTAAGGGAATAAATCTGGGAATACACTATTGCACAAGCTTTCGATTAAAGTAACATGTATTAGTCAAGATATATTAAGGATCAAAAATTCCTAAATTTAATGCCAAAAATATGTTTTCTGTTATTATCACACCAGAGGACAATTTCTTAGTATTCCATGCTATATTGTCATGACTAAGCAATTGCAATGGACCAGGTGTAGCTGAGCTACACTTTACACTTACCCTACTATGGCATACAACTTGAAATATGTGAATCCAATGTAAATTTTTATTCTATAGATTCATTTAACCTCTGTAAAAAGTCAGCCAAAATGTACCACCTTTACCTCACATGTGTTGATCATATATAATGTTCATTGTTTTATTAGATTCTAGATTCTAATGCTGAAAGTAGTGAATCTGCCAGTGAAGAGGAATACGACAATGCGGGGCTCAGGGACAGCAATGATAGTGAAGACCTCCAAGAGGCATCAGAAGACGGTGATCAAGATGATGATGGTATGTTAAATGACTTCCACTTTTAAAATACATGTAGATCTGTGTACTATCTACTATCTAGTAAATATATGTATCTCTCTCTCTCTCTCTCTGTCTCTCTCTCTCTCTCTGTCTATTTCTCTCTCTCTCTCTCTCTCTCTCTCTCTCTCTCTCTCTCTCTCTCTCTGTCTCTCTCTCTCTCTCTCTATCTATCTATCTATCTATCTATCTATCTTATCTATCTATCTAGCTATCTATCTATCTTACAATTATGGTTGTACATGTGGTTTGCAGATTACGAAGTTAAATACTCCTGGGTGTCATAATGACTAAATGGAAGCCAGTCCATTGAAATATGGAGACGAGAGAAGTACCAAAGACAGGGTCTTTGGTACTACTTTCATCTCCATGATTGGAACACCCACCTTGAAATATAAATAAAAAATGAAAACAACTACAATGACTGTACAATCATGGTACAATTGTGGGTGAGCGAAGCGTAGAGAAGGAATAGCAAGGAGGTCATAGACTAATATGTATGCATAATTATGTAGTGTTTGTAGCTTAGATATGGAACTAAATGAAACTAAAATTAATCTTGGTGCAGGAAAACTGTTTTGATACCTAAGATTACATTACACTGGAGAGTCTCCCAGGGGTTTTCATATTTTATATTAAATTACAGAAATAGCTATTAGTGTCAAGGACATGCCAGCAGCCCCCCCCCCCCCCCCAGTGACTACTCCGGGCTTCGGAGGCATTGCACAACCTCTAAAAACCTACTGCCAGGATAGTGGATTTTCACGGAAGGTTTGCTATATTTTTACCAGGTGACTGCGACAGAATACTGCAAGTCTATTGGCTGAAAAGGGTCCCGCCTTTGTTTTAAAATTGTTGATGCAAAGGGCATCGTAGCAGCTGTATTTTTAGTGCCTTTTAATGTATATTTGACATATTATCATTCAATCGATTTCCCCTTTTTCCCTGAGAAAATTATATTTATGGAATCAGTTAGCTATGATCTACTATGTCTGAAAAGCAAAACCAGAGATGAAAGACTTATGTCCTGCTGAATTCAGGGCTGTTTCAGTGGAAAAGACCCTATTGGCAACACCTTGGGCAAAAGGGTTGCATGTTATCCGGGTATCCTTTGGTGCTTCAGGTGAGGGTGTCGCAGGGTGATCCTTTCACGTTGTACAAATGCGACACCTCCAGTACAGGCAACCTCGTAACTGTGGTCCTGAATGTAAACCAAGAATAAAAATTGCGATTCAAGCCATAGGAAGCATATATATATCTACAAAAACTGTCAAATGACTATATCGGATTGGGTTTTGTTAAGCAGTGTTAAATGGCTTTATATTGCGTCACAGTTGAGTCATCATTCACGGTCCTATTTGGTCTTTTCACATTAATTAGCCGGTCCAGCTGTGCCGTGATTTTACACAATTTGCCGTGGATTTCATTGACTGGCACAGTGCATTCATGTCGTTTTTGTAGTTTACTGCATTTTCTTTATTAGAAGCCTGAACTTCTATTTTTTTAGAGCCTGCTCTCTGCCCGGCCTCTAAACGAGACCGGCATTCATTTAAGACTGGTGTTTATTCATTTAAACAGGCAGTAAGCATCAGATCGGCTGCATTAATCAATAGCCAAGCAGTAGAATTTGTAACAGTTTTCATTTGGAGTGGCCTGTATTCCAAGACTGGCATTTATATTATAGACCCCCCCCCCCTTGGGTACACGCGGCTTGTGATCAAGAAAATACGGTATTATTTGATACACTGTCATTTTATTTATGATATACACGCTTTTGTGTATAATCACATTATTTGTTTTTTTATACTTGTGTTTCCTGCCCTGTTATGAGGTAAAATCCACCAAGTGACATTCCTCTACGCTAGAGATGTTGCGTTTGTAAAGCGTGCCTTTGCCCTTGGACTTTAGACACCATGATGCGACCCTTTTATTGGAGCCACTGCTGAGATGTACAGTCAGTTTCCTAAAATATGGTCGACTCTAGACAGCTGTAGCAACCTATTCCTGGTGGTAGCTATAACTGGCTAAAGCCATAGCTCCTGTCTACACTTAGCTTACAGTCGGCTTACACCTACCACCGCTGAAAAAAGGATAAACCTTGGTAAATGTCAGAAATGTATTAAATATATCGCATATTTTCAGCAAAAAGTGACAAATATGTATTACTCAACCTCTGCAAAGGTGCTGTATGTACTTTTAGATCCAGCTTTTTGAGCAGCCAGCTATAGTCAGACAGTGGCAGGTAGCATTATATAGCCGAAGTTGTCTATGTTTGTCTAAGTTAGATTTGATGGGCCATTTTTAATGAAACTAACTGTACATGCTGGACAGTACATGCATGGATGCACTGTGCACATTGCCTCCGTGTTACAAGTACAGTCATTTCGAATAAATGACAAGCTCCCATGTTGAACCAGTTTCTGCCTATTGGGTTTATATCACTACAACAAATTCACACTAGAGCAGATTTACATCAGACCTTGAATGCTGAACTTCCCCAGAGTTTCCTACTCAAACTTAATGCAACAAAACCTTACTTTTTCCATATTTTTACTTACAGATCAGAGCATGACAAGCATCTTGGAAGAAACTCCAATGCTTGAATGAGCGAACAGCCCATCAAGAGGTACAGTCATCCCGGATGACACAAGTTTGCCCTCGCCTTTTCCCTCACCTTTTGCTTCACCCTTAGCGTCCTTTCGCATCGCCTTCATCATCTCCTCCAAGGTTGACATTAGGCTCACTCCTTCCTAGCTCCTCCACTGACAACACTGATCGCAGCCTGTCATACTAAGATAGGGTACAACAATTTGGTCAGGACCACATCTTTCTACCCATCGACCTCAAGAAAGTAAGTGCAATAATAGTTGTACAAATTTCGTTTCCAGAGAGCAGAACTCTGACACTACTGCACATACCTTGTTCAAATTAAATATACTATTGTTTGGCCTAATTGTGCCATTTTGATAAATAGATAGCAGACTAAGTGATATCGCAACATTGCCAGATAGGCGTGGAATTCAGCATAGGTTGCTTGCAGGCCGCTTACATGATCAGATGATAGGAAAATAGCAGAAAAAAAACTATGTTGCGTTTCAGATTTTTGCTCTCAACTGGTTCTCACTCAAACTCTAAAATCTCCTGGTGGCTTCATGATAATACCCATGCACTAGGATATAATAAACAATTGGCCCAAACAGCATGTTTAAATGCTTTAGTTTTTATCCAAGTTGGCTTTTAATTAGGCTTGTTGGACAGCAGAGAAACAGTGAATCCACAGAAAATCTGGTTAAACAAAATTAAGGGCCCTATAATAAAACAATTACTACACAATGTCTCATGCAATATCATTTTTTATGGAACCTCGACAGCATATGGCATTCGGCTTCGCTCATGCAATATCGGTTGTCTTGGTTCCATAAAAAATGATATTGCACTAGCCACTGTGCAATAACATGAGCTTTGACATTTGACAATAATTTAGATGCAAGTTTGGCATTTGCTGAGGTTGTTTGCTACATAAAGCCTTTTTTTTAAATTGTTTTAAAATACTAAGTATTGTACTAATTGAAGTCATGAATCTATTTGGTCATTCTGTTACAGGCTATGCTCCAGTGTGCCCATCATTGTATTCCACTGGTTATCTTCATTGTACCAAGAATAAAGCATCCAGATAAAAGGCAAGTACAATTAGATAGAGATGTTAGTTTAATAACGAAATAAATCGTTCAAGATATTGTATAACATTCGACCTTGGGGTAGGGTCAGGTCAAAGTTAAAGGTCAAATGTAAAAAAAGTGGCATTTTTGACAGGTTTTATGATTTTCCCTCAAAACTGACTGCTTAGTGATGTTTTGGTATCCAAATGTCATTTGTGACCCCTGGTAATTACCCCCAACTGGGTAACTAACATACTATAAAACATGACTTGGGTTGTACCATGGCATCATTATGACTCCATGGATGAACACTAGTAGTCTTACAGACTTAGTGCAACTATTTTGGATAACCTTGGGTTAAAGGTCAAAGGTCATAGAATGACAAATGATCTTGACTGTTACAACTGTTACGTAAAAGGTCACATACCTGAGATGAACAAATTAGCTAGCATCCCAACCCCAAAGTAAACTTCCGTCTGACCATGATGTCCAGGATCCCCCACAAGACACCAAAAGCGCTGAAGCTGCTTAAAGCAGAACCTCGCTTTCTCTTGCACTACAGACAGACAGCGGCAACAAAGTGATTCAATGTTTGATTATGTCAAAATAGTCTGACTTAATGCTGAATTAGCTCACAATAGTTATACTCAAACTTTAATCAATTCAGAATAATCAAACTCAATGATCGATCATTCAAATCAGAATAGTCATACTCAAAGTTTGATTAGGTCAAAATTATCAGACTCAATGATGAATTAGCTCAGAATAGTTTTACTCAAACTTTAATCAATTCAGAATAATCAAACTCAATGATCGATCATTCAGATCAGAATAGTTCGACTCAATGTTTGATTAGGTCAAAATATTCAGACTCAATGATGAATTAGCTCAGAATAGTTATACTCAAACTTTAATCAACTTAGAATAATCAAACTCAATGATCGATCATTGTGATCAGAATAGTTTGATTCAATGTTTGATTAGGTCAAAATAGTCAGACTCAATGATGAATTAGCTCAGAATAGTTATACTCAAACTTTAATCAATTCAGAATAATCAAACTCAATGATCGATCATTCTGATCAGAATAGTTTGACTCAATGTTTGATGAAGTCAAAATAGTCAGACTCAATGCTGAATTAGCTCAGAATAGTTATACTCAAACTTTAATCAATTCAGAATAATCAAACTCAATGATCGATCATTCTGATCAGAATAGTTTGACTCAATGTTTGATTAGGGCAAAATTATGAGACTCAATGATGAATTAGCTCAGAATAGTTATACTCAAACTTTAACCAATTCAGAATAATCAAACTCAATGATCGATCATTCTGATCAGAATAGTTCGATTCAATGTTTGATTAGGTCAAAATAGTCAGACTCAATGCTGAATTTGCTCAGAATATTTATACTCAAACTTTAATCAATTCAGAATAATCAAACTCAATGATCGATCATTCTGATCAGAATAGTTTGACTCAATGTTTGATTAGGTCAAAATTATCAGACTCAATGATGAATTAGCTCAGAATAGTTATACTCAAACTTTAATCCATTCAGAATAATCAAACTCAATGATCGATCATTCTGATCAGAATAGTTTGACTCAATGTTTGATTAGGTCAAAATTATCAGACTCAATGATGAATTAGCTCAGAATAGTTATACTCAAACTTTAATCAATTCAGAATAATCAAACTCAATGTTCGATCCTTCTGATCAGAATAGTTTGATTCAATGTTTGATGAAGTCAAAATTATCAGACTCAATGAAGAATTAGCTCAGAATAGTCATAATCAAACTTTAATCAATTCAGAATAATCAAACTCAATGATCGATCATTCTGATCAGAATAGTTTGACTCAATGTTTGATTAGGTCAAAATTATCAGACTCAATGATGAATTAGCTCAGAATAGTTATACTCAAACTTTAACCAATTCAGAATAATCAAACTCAATGATCGATCATTCTGATCAGAAAAGTTTGACTCAATGTTTGATTATGTCAAAATAGTCAGACTCAATGCTGAATTAGCTCAGAATAGTTATACTCAAACTTTAATCAATTCAGAATAATCAAACTAAATGATCGATCATTCTGATCAGAATAGTTTGACTCATTGTTTGATTAGGTCAAAATTATCAGACTCAATGATGAATTAGCTCAGAATAGTTATACTCAAACTTTAATCAATTCAGAATAATCAAACTCAATGATCGATCATTCTGATCAGAATAGTTCGATTCAATGTTTGATTAGGTAAAAATAGTCAGACTCAATGCTGAATTTGCTCAGAATAGTTATACTCAAACTTTAATCAATTCAGAATAATCAAAGTCAATGATCGATCATTCTGATCAGAAAAGTTTGACTCAATGTTTGATTAGGTCAAATAGTCAGACTCAATGCTGAATTAGCTCAGAATAGTTATACTCAAACTTTAATCAATTCAGAATAATGAAACTCAATGATTGATCATTCAAATAAGAATAGTTTGACTCAATGTTTGATTAGGTCAAAATTATCAGACACAATGATGAATTTGCTCAGAATAGTTTTACTCAAACTTTAATCAATTCAGAATAATCGTACTCAATGATCGATCATTCTGATCAGAATAGTTTGACTCAATGTTTGATTAGGTCAAAATTATCAGACTCAATGATGAATTAGCTCAGAATAGTTATACTCAAACTTTAATCAATTCAGAATAATCAAACTCAATGATCGATCCTTCTGATCAGAAGAGTTTGATTCAATGTTTGATGAAGTCAAAATAGTCAGACTCAATGATGAATTAGCTCCGAATAGTTATACTCAAACTTTAATCAATTCAGAATAATCAAACTCAATGATCGATCCTTCTGATCAGAATAGTTTGATTCAATGTTTGATGAAGTCAAAATAGTCAGACTCAATGCTGAATTAGCTCAGAATAGTTATACTCAAACTTTAATCTATTCAGAATAATCAAACTCAATGATCGATCATTCTGATCAGAATAGTTTGACTCAATGTTTGATTAGGTCAAAATTATGAGACTCAATGATGAATTAGCTCAGAATAGTTATACTCAAACTTTAACCAATTCAGAATAATCAAACTCAATGATCGATCATTTTGATCAGAATAGTTCGATTCAATGTTTGATTAGGTAAAAATAGTCAGACTCAATGCTGAATTTGCTCAGAATAGTTATACTCAAACTTTAATCAATTCAGAATAATCAAACTCAATGATCGATCATTCTGATCTGAAAAGTTTGACTCAATGTTTGATTAGGTCAAAATTATCAGACTCAATGATGAATTAGCTCAGAATAGTTATACTCAAACTTTAATCGATTCAGAATAATCAAACTCAATGATCGATCATTTTTGACTCAATGATTGATTAGGTCCAAATTATCAGACTCAATGATGAATTAGCTCAGAATAGTTATACTCAAACTTTAATCAATTCAGAATAATCAAACTCAATGATCGATCCTTCTGATCAGAATAGTTTGATTCAATGTTTGATGAAGTCAAAATAGTCAGACTCAATGCTGAATTAGCTCAGAATAGTAATACTCAAACTTTAATCAATTCAGAATAATCAAACTCAATGATCGATCATTCTGATCAGAATAGTTTGACTCAATGTTTGATGAAGTCAAAATAGTCAGACTCAATGCTGAATTAGCTCAGAATAGTTATACTCAAACTTTAATCAATTCAGAATAATCAAACTCAATGATCGATCATTCTGATCAGAATAGTTTGACTCAATGTTTGATTAGGTCCAAATTATCAGACTCAATGATGAATTAGCTCAGAATAGTTATACTCAAACTTTAATCAATTCAGAATAATCAAACTCAATGATCGATCCTTCTGATCAGAAGAGTTTGATTCAATGTTTGATGAAGTCAAAATAGTCAGACTCAATGATGAATTAGCTCCGAATAGTTATACTCAAACTTTAATCAATTCAGAATAATCAAACTCAATGATCGATCATTCTGATCAGAATAGTTTGACTCAATGTTTGATGAAGTCAAAATAGTCAGACTCAATGCTGAATTAGCTCAGAATAGTTATACTCAAACATTAATCAATTCAGAATAATCAAACTCAATGATCGATCATTCTGATCAGAATAGTTTGACTCAATGTTTGATTAGGTCAAAATTATCAGACTCAATGATGAATTAGCTCAGAATAGTTATACTCAAACTTTAATCAATTCAGAATAATCAAACTCAATGATCGATCATTCTCATCAGAATAGTTTGACTCAATGTTTGATTAGGTCAAAATAGTCAGACTCAATGCTGAATTAGCCCAGAATAGTTATACTCAAACTTTAATCAATTCAGAATAATCAAACTCAATGATCGATCAAGCATATCAGAATTGTCGAACTCAATGTTTGATTAGGTCAAAATAGTCAGACTCAATGACGAATAAGCTCAGAATAGTTATACTCAAACTTTAATCAATTCAGAATAATCAAACTCAATGATCGATCATTCAAATTAGAATAGTTTGACTCAAAGTTTTATGAGGTCAAAATGGTCAGACTCAATGCTGAATTAGATCAGAATAGTTATACTCAAACTTTAATCAATTCAGAATAATCAAACTCAATGATCGATCTTTCAAATCAGAATAGTTTGACTCAATGTTTGATTAGGTCAAAATAGTTTGACCTAATGATGAATTAGCTCAGAATAGTTATACTCAAACTTTATTCAACTCAGAATAATCAAACTCAATGATCGATCATTCTCATCAGAATAGTTTGACTCAATGTTTGATTAGGTCAAAATAGTCAGACTCAATGCTGAATTAGCTCAGAATAGTTATACTCAAACTTAGATCAATTCAGAATAATGAAACTCAATGATTGATCATTCAAATAAGAATAGTTTGACTCAATGTTTGATTAGGTCAAAATTATCAGACACAATGATGAATTTGCTCAGAATAGTTTTACTCAAACTTTAATCAATTCAGAATAATCGTACTCAATGATCGATCATTCTGATCAGAATAGTTTGACTCAATGTTTGATTAGGTCAAAATTATCAGACTCAATGATGAATTAGCTCAGAATAGTTATACTCAAACTTTAATCAATTCAGAATAATCAAACTCAATGTTCGATCCTTCTGATCATAATAGTTTGATTCAATGTTTGATGAAGTCAAAATTATCAGACTCAATGATGAATTAGCTCAGAATAGTTATACTCAAACTTTAATCAATTCAGAATAATCAAACTCAATGATCGATCCTTCTGATCAGAATAGTTTGATTCAATGTTTGATGAAGTCAAAATAGTCAGACTCAATGCTGAATTAGCTCAGAATAGTTATACTCAAACTTTAATCTATTCAGAATAATCAAACTCAATGATCGATCATTCTGATCAGAATAGTTTGACTCAATGTTTGATTAGGTCAAAATTATGAGACTCAATGATGAATTAGCTCAGAATAGTTATACTCAAACTTTAACCAATTCAGAATAATCAAACTCAATGATCGATCATTTTGATCAGAATAGTTCGATTCAATGTTTGATTAGGTAAAAATAGTCAGACTCAATGCTGAATTTGCTCAGAATAGTTATACTCAAACTTTAATCAATTCAGAATAATCAAACTCAATGATCGATCATTCTGATCTGAAAAGTTTGACTCAATGTTTGATTAGGTCAAAATTATCAGACTCAATGATGAATTAGCTCAGAATAGTTATACTCAAACTTTAATCAATTCAGAATAATCAAACTCAATGATCGATCCTTCTGATCAGAATAGTTTGATTCAATGTTTGATAAAGTCAAAATAGTCAGACTCAATGCTGAATTAGCTCAGAATACTTATACTCAAACTTTAATCAATTCAGAATAATCAAACTCATTGATCGATCATTCTGATCAGAATAGTTGGACTCAATGTTTGATGAAGTCAAAATAGTCAGACTCAATGCTGAATTAGCTCAGAATAGTTATACTCAAACTTTAATCAATTCAGAATAATCAAACTCAATGATCAATCTTTCTGATCAGAATAGTTTGACTCAATGTTTGATTAGGTCAAAATTATGAGACTCAATGATGAATTAGCTCAGAATAGTTATACTCAAACTTTAATCGATTCAGAATAATCAAACTCAATGATCGATCATTCTGATCAGAAAAGTTTGACTCAATGTTTGATTAGCTCAAAATAGTCAGACTCAATGCTGAATTAGCTCAGAATAGTTATACTCAAACTTTAATCAATTCAGAATAATCAAACTCAATGATCGATCATTTTTGACTCTATGATTGATTAGGTCCAAATTATCAGACTCAATGATGAATTAGCTCAGAATAGTTATACTCAAACTTTAATCAATTCAGAATAATCAAACTCAATGATCGATCCTTCTGATCAGAATAGTTTGATTCAATGTTTGATGAAGTCAAAATAGTCAGACTCAATGCTGAATTAGCTCAGAATAGTTATACTCAAACTTTAATCAATTCAGAATAATCAAACTCAATGTTCGATCCTTCTGATCAGAATAGTTTGATTCAATGTTTGATGAAGTCAAAATTATCAGACTCAATGAAGAATTAGCTCAGAATAGTTATAATCAAACTTTAACCAATTCAGAATAATCAAACTCAATGATCGATCATTCTCATCAGAATAGTTTGACTCAATGTTTGATTAGGTCAAAATTATGAGACTCAATGATGAATTAGCTCAGAATAGTTATACTCAAACTTTAACCAATTCAGAATAATCAAACTCAATGATCGATCATTCTGATCAGAATAGTTCGATTCAATGTTTGATTAGGTAAAAATAGTCAGACTCAATGCTGAATTAGCTCAGAATAGTTATACTCAAACTTTAATCAATTCAGAATAATCAAACTCAATGATCGATCATTCTGATCAGAAAAGTTTGACTCAATGTTTGATTAGGTCAAATAGTCAGACTCAATGCTGAATTAGCTCAGAATAGTTATACTCAAACTTTAATCAATTCAGAATAATAAAACTAAATGATCGATCATTCTGATCAGAATAGTTTGACTCAATGTTTGATTAGTTCAAAATTATCAGACTCAATGATGAATTAGCTCAGAATAGTTATACTCAAACTTTAATCAATTCAGAATAATCAAACTCAATGTTCGATCCTTCTGATCAGAATAGTTTGATTCAATGTTTGATGAAGTCAAAATTATCAGACTCAATGATGAATTAGCTCAGAATAGTTATACTCAAACTTTAATCAATTCAGAATAATCAAACTCAATGATCGATCCTTCTGATCAGAATAGTTTGATTCAATGTTTGATGAAGTCAAAATAGTCAGACTCAATGCTGAATTAGCTCAGAATAGTTATACTCAAACTTTAATCAATTCAGAATAATCAAACTCAATGATCAATCATTCTGATCAGAATAGTTTGACTCAATGTTTGATTAGGTCAAAATTATGAGACTCAATGATGAATTAGCTCAGAATAGTTATACTCAAACTTTAATCGATTCAGAATAATCAAACTCAATGATCGATCATTCTGATCAGAAAAGTTTGACTCAATGTTTGATTAGCTCAAAATAGTCAGACTCAATGCTGAATTAGCTCAGAATAGTTATACTCAAACTTTAATCAATTCAGAATAATCAAACTCAATGATCGATCATTTTTGACTCTATGATTGATTAGGTCCAAATTATCAGACTCAATGATGAATTAGCTCAGAATAGTTATACTCAAACTTTAATCAATTCAGAATAATCAAACTCAATGATCGATCCTTCTGATCAGAATAGTTTGATTCAATGTTTGATGAAGTCAAAATAGTCAGACTCAATGCTGAATTAGCTCAGAATAGTTATACTCAAACTTTAATCAATTCAGAATAATCAAACTCAATGTTCGATCCTTCTGATCAGAATAGTTTGATTCAATGTTTGATGAAGTCAAAATTATCAGACTCAATGAAGAATTAGCTCAGAATAGTTATAATCAAACTTTAACCAATTCAGAATAATCAAACTCAATGATCGATCATTCTCATCAGAATAGTTTGACTCAATGTTTGATTAGGTCAAAATTATGAGACTCAATGATGAATTAGCTCAGAATAGTTATACTCAAACTTTAACCAATTCAGAATAATCAAACTCAATGATCGATCATTCTGATCAGAATAGTTCGATTCAATGTTTGATTAGGTAAAAATAGTCAGACTCAATGCTGAATTAGCTCAGAATAGTTATACTCAAACTTTAATCAATTCAGAATAATCAAACTCAATGAT
This sequence comes from Alitta virens, assembly GCA_932294295.1. NCBI lineage: Eukaryota > Metazoa > Annelida > Polychaeta > Phyllodocida > Nereididae > Alitta > Alitta virens. The sequence goes on along the minus strand of OW028579.1, from coordinate 11,187,454 downwards.
CGATCATTCTGATCAGAAAAGTTTGACTCAATGTTTGATTAGGTCAAATAGTCAGACTCAATGCTGAATTAGCTCAGAATAGTTATACTCAAACTTTAATCAATTCAGAATAATAAAACTAAATGATCGATCATTCTGATCAGAATAGTTTGACTCAATGTTTGATTAGTTCAAAATTATCAGACTCAATGATGAATTAGCTCAGAATAGTTATACTCAAACTTTAATCAATTCAGAATAATCAAACTCAATGTTCGATCCTTCTGATCAGAATAGTTTGATTCAATGTTTGATGAAGTCAAAATTATCAGACTCAATGATGAATTAGCTCAGAATAGTTATACTCAAACTTTAACCAATTCAGAATAATCAAACTCAATGATCGATCATTTTGATCAGAATAGTTCGATTCAATGTTTGATTAGGTAAAAATAGTCAGACTCAATGCTGAATTTGCTCAGAATAGTTATACTCAAACTTTAATCAATTCAGAATAATCAAACTCAATGATCGATCCTTCTGATCAGAATAGTTTGATTCAATGTTTGATAAAGTCAAAATAGTCAGACTCAATGCTGAATTAGCTCAGAATACTTATACTCAAACTTTAATCAATTCAGAATAATCAAACTCATTGATCGATCATTCTGATCAGAATAGTTGGACTCAATGTTTGATGAAGTCAAAATAGTCAGACTCAATGCTGAATTAGCTCAGAATAGTTATACTCAAACTTTAATCAATTCAGAATAATCAAACTCAATGATCAATCATTCTGATCAGAATAGTTTGACTCAATGTTTGATTAGGTCAAAATTATGAGACTCAATGATGAATTAGCTCAGAATAGTTATACTCAAACTTTAATCGATTCAGAATAATCAAACTCAATGATCGATCATTCTGATCAGAAAAGTTTGACTCAATGTTTGATTAGGTCAAAATAGTCAGACTCAATGCTGAATTAGCCCAGAATAGTTATACTCAAACTTTAATCAATTCAGAATAATCAAACTCAATGATCGATCAAGCATATCAGAATTGTCGAACTCAATGTTTGATTAGGTCAAAATAGTCAGACTCAATGACGAATTAGCTCAGAATAGTTATACTCAAACTTTAATCAATTCAGAATAATCAAACTCAATGATCGATCATTCAAATTAGAATAGTTTGACTCAAAGTTTTATGAGGTCAAAATGGTCAGACTCAATGCTGAATTAGATCAGAATAGTTATACTCAAACTTTAATCAATTCAGAATAATCAAACTCAATGATCGATCTTTCAAATCAGAATAGTTTGACTCAATGTTTGATTAGGTCAAAATAGTTTGACTTAATGATGAATTAGCTCAGAATAGTTATACTCAAACTTTATTCAACTCAGAATAATCAAACTCAATGATCGATCATTCTCATCAGAATAGTTTGACTCAATGTTTGATTAGGTCAAAATAGTCAGACTCAATGCTGAATTAGCTCAGAATAGTTATACTCAAACTTAGATCAATTCAGAATAATGAAACTCAATGATTGATCATTCAAATAAGAATAGTTTGACTCAATGTTTGATTAGGTCAAAATTATCAGACACAATGATGAATTTGCTCAGAATAGTTTTACTCAAACTTTAATCAATTCAGAATAATCATACTCAATGATCGATCATTCTGATCAGAATAGTTTGACTCAATGTTTGATTAGGTCAAAATTATCAGACTCAATGATGAATTAGCTCAGAATAGTTATACTCAAACTTTAATCAATTCAGAATAATCAAACTCAATGTTCGATCCTTCTGATCAGAATAGTTTGATTCAATGTTTGATGAAGTCAAAATTATCAGACTCAATGATGAATTAGCTCAGAATAGTTATACTCAAACTTTAATCAATTCAGAATAATCAAACTCAATGATCGATCATTCTGATCAGAATAGTTTGATTCAATGTTTGATGAAGTCAAAATAGTCAGACTCAATGCTGAATTAGCTCAGAATAGTTATACTCAAACTTTAATCTATTCAGAATAATCAAACTCAATGATCGATCATTCTGATCAGAATAGTTTGACTCAATGTTTGATTAGGTCAAAATTATGAGACTCAATGATGAATTAGCTCAGAATAGTTATACTCAAACTTTAACCAATTCAGAATAATCAAACTCAATGATCGATCATTTTGATCAGAATAGTTCGATTCAATGTTTGATTAGGTAAAAATAGTCAGACTCAATGCTGAATTAGCTCAGAATACTTATACTCAAACTTTAATCAATTCAGAATAATCAAACTCATTGATCGATCATTCTGATCAGAATAGTTGGACTCAATGTTTGATGAAGTCAAAATAGTCAGACTCAATGCTGAATTAGCTCAGAATAGTTATACTCAAACTTTAATCAATTCAGAATAATCAAACTCAATGATCAATCATTCTGATCAGAATAGTTTGACTCAATGTTTGATTAGGTCAAAATTATGAGACTCAATGATGAATTAGCTCAGAATAGTTATACTCAAACTTTAATCGATTCAGAATAATCAAACTCAATGATCGATCATTCTGATCAGAAAAGTTTGACTCAATGTTTGATTAGCTCAAAATAGTCAGACTCAATGCTGAATTAGCTCAGAATAGTTATACTCAAACTTTAATCAATTCAGAATAATCAAACTCAATGATCGATCATTTTTGACTCTATGATTGATTAGGTCCAAATTATCAGACTCAATGATGAATTAGCTCAGAATAGTTATACTCAAACTTTAATCAATTCAGAATAATCAAACTCAATGATCGATCCTTCTGATCAGAATAGTTTGATTCAATGTTTGATGAAGTCAAAATAGTCAGACTCAATGCTGAATTAGCTCAGAATAGTTATACTCAAACTTTAATCAATTCAGAATAATCAAACTCAATGATCGATCATTCTGATCAGAATAGTTTGACTCAATGTTTTATGAAGTCAAAATAGTCAGACTCAATGCTGAATTAGCTCAGAATAGTTATACTCAAACTTTAATCAATTCAGAATAATCAAACTCAATGATCGATCATTCTGATCAGAATAGTTTGACTCAATGTTTGATTAGGTCAAAATTATCAGACTCAATGATGAATTAGCTCAGAATAGTTATACTCAAACTTTAATCAATTCAGAATAATCAAACTCAATGATCGATCCTTCTGATCAGAAGAGTTTGATTCAATGTTTGATGAAGTCAAAATAGTCAGACTCAATGATGAATTAGTTCCGAATAGTTATACTCAAACTTTAATCAATTCAGAATAATCAAACTCAATGATCGATCATTCTGATCAGAATAGTTTGACTCAATGTTTGATGAAGTCAAAATAGTCAGACTCAATGCTGAATTAGCTCAGAATAGTTATACTCAAACATTAATCAATTCAGAATAATCAAACTCAATGATCGATCATTCTGATCAGAATAGTTTGACTCAATGTTTGATTAGGTCAAAATTATCAGACTCAATGATGAATTAGCTCAGAATAGTTATACTCAAACTTTAATCAATTCAGAATAATCAAACTCAATGTTCGATCCTTCTGATCAGAATAGTTTGATTCAATGTTTGATGAAGTCAAAATTATCAGACTCAATGAAGAATTAGCTCAGAATAGTTATAATCAAACTTTAACCAATTCAGAATAATCAAACTCAATGATCGATCATTCTCATCAGAATAGTTTGACTCAATGTTTGATTAGGTCAAAATAGTCAGACTCAATGCTGAATTAGCCCAGAATAGTTATACTCAAACTTTAATCAATTCAGAATAATCAAACTCAATGATCGATCAAGCATATCAGAATTGTCGAACTCAATGTTTGATTAGGTCAAAATAGTCAGACTCAATGACGAATAAGCTCAGAATAGTTATACTCAAACTTTTATCAATTCAGAATAATCAAACTCAATGATCGATCATTCAAATTAGAATAGTTTGACTCAAAGTTTTATGAGGTCAAAATGGTCAGACTCAATGCTGAATTAGCTCAGAATAGTTATACTCAAACTTTAATCAATTCAGAATAATCAAACTCAATGATCGATCTTTCAAATCAGAATAGTTTGACTCAATGTTTGATTAGGTCAAAATAGTTTGACTTAATGATGAATTAGCTCAGAATAGTTATACTCAAACTTTATTCAACTCAGAATAATCAAACTCAATGATCGATCATTCTCATCAGAATAGTTTGACTCAATGTTTGATTAGGTCAAAATAGTCAGACTCAATGCTGAATTAGCTCAGAATAGTTATACTCAAACTTAGATCAATTCAGAATAATGAAACTCAATGATTGATCATTCAAATAAGAATAGTTTGACTCAATGTTTGATTAGGTCAAAATTATCAGACTCAATGATGAATTTGCTCAGAATAGTTTTACTCAAACTTTAATCAATTCAGAATAATCATACTCAATGATCGATCATTCTGATCAGAATAGTTTGACTCAATGTTTGATTAGGTCAAAATTATCAGACTCAATGATGAATTAGCTCAGAATAGTTATACTCAGACTTTAATCAATTCAGAATAATCAAACTCAATGATCGATCATTCTGATCAGAATAGTTTGACTCAATGTTTGATTAGGTCAAAATGATCAGACTCATTGATGAATTAGCTCAGAATAGTTATACTCAAACTTTAATCAATTCAGAATAATCAAACTCAATGATCGATCTTTCAGATCAGAATAATTTGACTCAATGTTTGATTAGGTCAAAATAGTCAGACTCAATGATGAATTAGCTCAGAATAGTTATACTCAAACTTTAATCAATTCAGAATAATCAAACTCAATGATCGATCTTTCAAATCAGAATAGTTTGACTCAATATTTGATTAGGTCAAAATAGTCTGACTTAATGCTGAATTAGCTCAGAATAGTTATACTCAAACTTTAATCAATTCAGAATAATCAAACTCAATGTTCGATCATTCTCATCAGAATAGTTTGACTCCATGTTTGATTAGGTCAATATTATCAGACTCAATGATGAATTAGCTCAGAATAGTTATACTCAAACTTTAACCAATTCAGAATAATCAAACTCAATGATCGATCATTCTGATCAGAAAGGTTTGACTCAATGTTTGATTAGGTCAAAATAGTCAGACTCAATGCTGAATTAGCTCAGAATAGTTATACTCAAACTTTAATCAATTCAGAATAATCAAACTAAATGATCGATCATTCTGATCAGAATAGTTTGACTCAATGTTTGATTAGGTCAAAATTATCAGACTCAATGATGAATTAGCTCAGAATAGTTCTACTCAAACTTTAATCAATTCAGAATAATCAATCTCAATGATCGATCATTCTGATCAGAATAGTTTGACTCAATGTTTGATGAAGTCAAAATAGTCAGACTCAATGCTGAATTAGCTCAGAATAGTTATACTCAAACTTTAATCAATTCAGAATAATCAAACTCAATGATCGATCATTCTGATCAGAATAGTTTGACTCAATGTTTGATTAGGTCAAAATTATCAGACTCAATGATGAATTAGCTCAGAATAGTTATACTCAAACTTTAATCAAATCAGAATAATCAAACTCAATGTTCGATCATTCTGATCAGAATAGTTTGATTCAATGTTTGATGAAGTCAAAATTATCAGACTCAATGATGAATTAGCTCAGAATAGTTATACTCAAACTTTAATCAATTCAGAATAATCAAACTCAATGATCGATCCTTCTGATCAGAATAGTTTGATTCAATGTTTGATGAAGTCAAAATAGTCAGACTCAATGCTGAATTAGCTCAGAATAGTTATACTCAAACTTTAATCAATTCAGAATAATCAAACTCAATGATCGATCATTCTGATCAGAATAGTTTGACTCAATGTTTGATGAAGTCAAAATAGTCAGACTCAATGCTGAATTAGCTCAGAATAGTTATACTCAAACTTTAATCAATTCAGAATAATCAAACTCAATGATCGATCATTCTGATCAGAATAGTTTGACTCAATGTTTGATTAGGTCAAAATTATGAGACTCAATGATGAATTAGCTCAGAATAGTTATACTCAAACTTTAACCAATTCAGAATAATCAAACTCAATGATCGATCATTCTGATCAGAATAGTTCGATTCAATGTTTGATTAGGTAAAAATAGTCAGACTCAATGCTGAATTTGCTCAGAATAGTTATACTCAAACTTTAATCAATTCAGAATAATCAAACTCAATGATCGATCATTCTGATCAGAAAAGTTTGACTCAATGTTTGATTAGGTCAAAATAGTCAGACTCAATGCTGAATTAGCTCAGAATAGTTATACTCAAACTTTAATCAATTCAGAATAATAAAACTAAATGATCGATCATTCTGATCAGAATAGTTTGACTCAATGTTTGATTAGGTCAAAATTATCAGACTCAATGATGAATTAGCTCAGAATAGTTATACTCAAACTTTAATCAATTCAGAATAATCAAACTCAATGATCGATCCTTCTGATCAGAATAGTTTGATTCAATGTTTGATCAAGTCAAAATAGTCAGACTCAATGCTGAATTAGCTCAGAATAGTTATACTCAAACTTTAATCAATTCAGAATAATCAAACTCAATGATCAATCATTCTGATCAGAATAGTTAGACTCAATGTTTGATTAGGTCAAAATTATGAGACTCAATGATGAATTAGCTCAGAATAGTTATACTCAAACTTTAATCGATTCAGAATAATCAAACTCAATGATCGATCATTCTGATCAGAAAAGTTTGACTCAATGTTTGATTAGCTCAAAATAGTCAGACTCAATGCTGAATTAGCTCAGAATAGTTATACTCAAACTTTAATCAATTCAGAATAATCAAACTCAATGATCGATCCTTCTGATCAGAATAGTTTGATTCAATGTTTGATGAAGTCAAAATAGTCAGACTCAATGCTGAATTAGCTCAGAATAGTTATACTCAAACTTTAATCAATTCAGAATAATCAAACTCAATGATCGATCATTCTGATCAGAATAGTTTGACTCAATGTTTGATTAGGTCAAAATAGTCAGACTCAATGCTGAATTAGCTCAGAATAGTTATACTCAAACTTTAATCAATTCAGAATAATCAAACTCAATGATCGATCATTCTGATCAGAATAGTTTGACTCAATGTTTGATTAGGTCAAAATTATCAGACTCAATGATGAATTAGCTCAGAATAGTTATACTCAAACTTTAATCAATTCAGAATAATCAAACTCAATGATCGATCCTTCTGATCAGAAGAGTTTGATTCAATGTTTGATGAAGTCAAAATAGTCAGACTCAATGATGAATTAGCTCCGAATAGTTATACTCAAACTTTAATCAATTCAGAATAATCAAACTCAATGATCGATCATTCTGATCAGAATAGTTTGACTCAATGTTTGATGAAGTCAAAATAGTCAGACTCAATGCTGAATTAGCTCAGAATAGTTATACTCAAACATTAATCAATTCAGAATAATCAAACTCAATGATCGATCATTCTGATCAGAATAGTTTGACTCAATGTTTGATTAGGTCAAAATTATCAGACTCAATGATGAATTAGCTCAGAATAGTTATACTCAAACTTTAATCAATTCAGAATAATCAAACTCAATGATCGATCCTTCTGATCAGAATAGTTTGATTCAATGTTTGATGAAGTCAAAATTATCAGACTCAATGAAGAATTAGCTCAGAATAGTTATAATCAAACTTTAACCAATTCAGAATAATCAAACTCAATGATCGATCATTCTCATCAGAATAGTTTGACTCAATGTTTGATTAGGTCAAAATAGTCAGACTCAATGCTGAATTAGCCCAGAATAGTTATACTCAAACTTTAATCAATTCAGAATAATCAAACTCAATGATCGATCAAGCATATCAGAATTGTCGAACTCAATGTTTGATTAGGTCAAAATAGTCAGACTCAATGCTGAATTAGCTCAGAATAGTTATACTCAAACTTTAATCAATTCAGAATAATCAAACTCAATGATCGATCTTTCAAATCAGAATAGTTTGACTCAATGTTTGATTAGGTCAAAATAGTTTGACTTAATGATGAATTAGCTCAGAATAGTTATACTCAAACTTTATTCAACTCAGAATAATCAAACTCAATGATCGATCATTCTCATCAGAATAGTTTGACTCAATGTTTGATTAGGTCAAAATAGTCAGACTCAATGCTGAATTAGCTCAGAATAGTTATACTCAAACTTAGATCAATTCAGAATAATGAAACTCAATGATTGATCATTCAAATAAGAATAGTTTGACTCAATGTGTGATTAGGTCAAAATTATCAGACTCAATGATGAATTTGCTCAGAATAGTTTTCCTCAAACTTTAATCAATTCAGAATAATGATACTCAATGATCGATCATTCTGATCAGAATAGTTTGACTCAATGTTTGATTAGGTCAAAATTATCAGACTCAATGATGAATTAGCTCAGAATAGTTATACTCAGACTTTAATCAATTCAGAATAATCAAACTCAATGATCGATCATTCTGATCAGAATAGTTTGACTCAATGTTTGATTAGGTCAAAATGATCACACTCATTGATGAATTAGCTCAGAATAGTTATACTCAAACTTTAATCAATTCAGAATAATCAAACTCAATGATCGATCTTTCAGATCAGAATAATTTGACTCAATGTTTGATTAGGTCAAAATAGTCAGACTCAATGATGAATTAGCTCAGAATAGTTATACTCAAACTTTAATCAATTCAGAATAATCAAACTCAATGATCGATCTTTCAAATCAGAATAGTTTGACTCAATATTTGATTAGGTCAAAATAGTCTGACTTAATGCTGAATTAGCTCAGAATAGTTATACTCAAACTTTAATCAATTCAGAATAATCAAACTCAATGTTCGATCATTCTCATCAGAATAGTTTGACTCCATGTTTGATTAGGTCAAAATTATCAGACTCAATGATGAATTAGCTCAGAATAGTTACACTCAAACTTTAATCAATTCAGAATAATCAAACTCAATGATTGATCATTCTGATCAGAATAGTTCGATTCAATGTTTGATGAAGTCAAAATAGTCAGACTCAATGCTGAATTAGCTCAGAATAGTTATACTCAAACTTTAATCAATTCAGAATAATCAAACTCAATGATCGATCATTCTGATCAGAATAGTTTGACTCACTGTTTGATTAGGTCAAAATTATCAGACTCAATGATGAATTAGCTCAGAATAGTTATACTCAAACTTTAATCAATTCAGAATAATCAAACTCAATGATCGATCCTTCTGATCAGAATACTTTGATTCAATGTTTGATTAGGTCAAAATTATCAGACTCAATGATGAATTAGCTCAGAATAGTTATACTCAAACTTTAATCAATTCAGAATAATCAAACTCAATGATCGATCATTCTGATCAGAATAGTTCGACTCAATGTTTGATTAGGTCAAAATATTCAGACTCAATGATGAATTAGCTCAGAATAGTTATACTCAAACTTTAATCAACTTAGAATAATCAAACTCAATGATCGATCATTCTGATCAGAATAGTTTGACTCAATATTTGATTAGGTCAAAATAGTCTGACTTAATGCTGAATTAGCTCAGAATAGTTATACTCAAACTTTAATCAATTCAGAATAATCAAACTCAATGATCGATCCTGCTGATCAGAATAGTTTGATTCAATGTTTGATAAAGTCAAAATAGTCAGACTCAATGCTGAATTAGCTCAGAATAGTTATACTCAAACTTTAATCAATTCAGAATAATCAAACTCAATGATCGATCTTTCAGATCAGAATAATTTGACTCAATGTTTGATTAGGTCAAAATAGTCAGACTCAATGATGAATTAGCTCAGAATAGTTATACTCAAACTTTAATCAATTCAGAATAATCAAACTCAATGATCGATCATTCTGATCAGAATAGTTTGACTCAATGTTTGATTAGGTCAAAATTATGAGACTCAATGATGAATTAGCTCAGAATAGTTATACTCAAACTTTAACCAATTCAGAATAATCAAACTCAATGATCGATCATTCTGATCAGAATAGTTCGATTCAATGTATGATTAGGTAAAAATAGTCAGACTCAATGCTGAATTTGCTCCGAATAGTTATACTCAAACTTTAATCAATTCAGAATAATCAAACTCAATGATCGATCATTCTGATCAGAAAAGTTTGACTCAATGTTTGATTAGGTCAAAATAGTCAGACTCAATGCTGAATTAGCTCAGAATAGTTATACTCAAAGTTTAATCAATTCAGAATAATAAAACTAAATGATCGATCATTCTGATCAGAATAGTTTGACTCAATGTTTGATTAGGTCAAAATTATCAGACTCAATGATGAATTAGCTCAGAATAGTTATACTCAAACTTTAATCAATTCAGAATAATCAAACTCAATGATCGATCCTTCTGATCAGAATAGTTTGATTCAATGTTTGATCAAGTCAAAATAGTCAGACTCAATGCTGAATTAGCTCAGAATAGTTATACTCAAACTTTAATCAATTCAGAATAATCAAACTCAATGATCAATCATTCTGATCAGAATAGTTAGACTCAATGTTTGATTAGGTCAAAATTATGAGACTCAATGATGAATTAGCTCAGAATAGTTATACTCAAACTTTAATCGATTCAGAATAATCAAACTCAATGATCGATCATTCTGATCAGAAAAGTTTGACTCAATGTTTGATTAGCTCAAAATAGTCAGACTCAATGCTGAATTAGCTCAGAATAGTTATACTCAAACTTTAATCAATTCAGAATAATCAAACTCAATGATCGATCCTTCTGATCAGAATAGTTTGATTCAATGTTTGATGAAGTCAAAATAGTCAGACTCAATGCTGAATTAGCTCAGAATAGTTATACTCAAACTTTAATCAATTCAGAATAATCAAACTCAATGATCGATCATTCTGATCAGAATAGTTTGACTCAATGTTTGATGAAGTCAAAATAGTCAGACTCAATGCTGAATTAGCTCAGAATAGTTATACTCAAACTTTAATCAATTCAGAATAATCAAACTCAATGATCGATCATTCTGATCAGAATAGTTTGACTCAATGTTTGATTAGGTCAAAATTATCAGACTCAATGATGAATTAGCTCAGAATAGTTATACTCAAACTTTAATCAATTCAGAATAATCAAACTCAATGATCGATCCTTCTGATCAGAAGAGTTTGATTCAATGTTTGATGAAGTCAAAATAGTCAGACTCAATGATGAATTAGCTCCGAATAGTTATACTCAAACTTTAATCAATTCAGAATAATCAAACTCAATGATCGATCATTCTGATCAGAATAGTTTGACTCAATGTTTGATGAAGTCAAAATAGTCAGACTCAATGCTGAATTAGCTCAGAATAGTTATACTCAAACATTAATCAATTCAGAATAATCAAACTCAATGATCGATCATTCTGATCAGAATAGTTTGACTCAATGTTTGATTAGGTCAAAATTATCAGACTCAATGCTGAATTAGCTCAGAATAGTTATACTCAAAGTTTAATCAATTCAGAATAATAAAACTAAATGATCGATCATTCTGATCAGAATAGTTTGACTCAATGTTTGATTAGGTCAAAATTATCAGACTCAATGATGAATTAGCTCAGAATAGTTATACTCAAACTTTAATCAATTCAGAATAATCAAACTCAATGATCGATCCTTCTGATCAGAATAGTTTGATTCAATGTTTGATCAAGTCAAAATAGTCAGACTCAATGCTGAATTAGCTCAGAATAGTTATACTCAAACTTTAATCAATTCAGAATAATCAAACTCAATGATCAATCATTCTGATCAGAATAGTTAGACTCAATGTTTGATTAGGTCAAAATTATGAGACTCAATGATGAATTAGCTCAGAATAGTTATACTCAAACTTTAATCGATTCAGAATAATCAAACTCAATGATCGATCATTCTGATCAGAAAAGTTTGACTCAATGTTTGATTAGCTCAAAATAGTCAGACTCAATGCTGAATTAGCTCAGAATAGTTATACTCAAACTTTAATCAATTCAGAATAATCAAACTCAATGATCGATCCTTCTGATCAGAATAGTTTGATTCAATGTTTGATGAAGTCAAAATAGTCAGACTCAATGCTGAATTAGCTCAGAATAGTTATACTCAAACTTTAATCAATTCAGAATAATCAAACTCAATGATCGATCATTCTGATCAGAATAGTTTGACTCAATGTTTGATGAAGTCAAAATAGTCAGACTCAATGCTGAATTAGCTCAGAATAGTTATACTCAAACTTTAATCAATTCAGAATAATCAAACTCAATGATCGATCATTCTGATCAGAATAGTTTGACTCAATGTTTGATTAGGTCAAAATTATCAGACTCAATGATGAATTAGCTCAGAATAGTTATACTCAAACTTTAATCAATTCAGAATAATCAAACTCAATGATCGATCCTTCTGATCAGAAGAGTTTGATTCAATGTTTGATGAAGTCAAAATAGTCAGACTCAATGATGAATTAGCTCCGAATAGTTATACTCAAACTTTAATCAATTCAGAATAATCAAACTCAATGATCGATCATTCTGATCAGAATAGTTTGACTCAATGTTTGATGAAGTCAAAATAGTCAGACTCAATGCTGAATTAGCTCAGAATAGTTATACTCAAACATTAATCAATTCAGAATAATCAAACTCAATGATCGATCATTCTGATCAGAATAGTTTGACTCAATGTTTGATTAGGTCAAAATTATCAGACTCAATGATGAATTAGCTCAGAATAGTTATACTCAAACTTTAATCAATTCAGAATAATCAAACTCAATGATCGATCCTTCTGATCAGAATAGTTTGATTCAATGTTTGATGAAGTCAAAATTATCAGACTCAATGAAGAATTAGCTCAGAATAGTTATAATCAAACTTTAACCAATTCAGAATAATCAAACTCAATGATCGATCATTCTGATCAGAATAGTTTGACTCAATGTTTGATTAGGTCAAAATAGTCAGACTCAATGCTGAATTAGCCCAGAATAGTTATACTCAAACTTTAATCAATTCAGAATAATCAAACTCAATGATCGATCAAGCATATCAGAATTGTCGAACTCAATGTTTGATTAGGTCAAAATAGTCAGACTCAATGCTGAATTAGCTCAGAATAGTTATACTCAAACTTTAATCAATTCAGAATAATCAAACTCAATGATCGATCTTTCAAATCAGAATAGTTTGACTCAATGTTTGATTAGGTCAAAATAGTTTGACTTAATGATGAATTAGCTCAGAATAGTTATACTCAAACTTTATTCAACTCAGAATAATCAAACTCAATGATCGATCATTCTCATCAGAATAGTTTGACTCAATGTTTGATTAGGTCAAAATAGTCAGACTCAATGCTGAATTAGCTCAGAATAGTTATACTCAAACTTAGATCAATTCAGAATAATGAAACTCAATGATTGATCATTCAAATAAGAATAGTTTGACTCAATGTGTGATTAGGTCAAAATTATCAGACTCAATGATGAATTTGCTCAGAATAGTTTTCCTCAAACTTTAATCAATTCAGAATAATGATACTCAATGATCGATCATTCTGATCAGAATAGTTTGACTCAATGTTTGATTAGGTCAAAATTATCAGACTCAATGATGAATTAGCTCAGAATAGTTATACTCAGACTTTAATCAATTCAGAATAATCAAACTCAATGATCGATCATTCTGATCAGAATAGTTTGACTCAATGTTTGATTAGGTCAAAATGATCACACTCATTGATGAATTAGCTCAGAATAGTTATACTCAAACTTTAATCAATTCAGAATAATCAAACTCAATGATCGATCTTTCAGATCAGAATAATTTGACTCAATGTTTGATTAGGTCAAAATAGTCAGACTCAATGATGAATTAGCTCAGAATAGTTATACTCAAACTTTAATCAATTCAGAATAATCAAACTCAATGATCGATCTTTCAAATCAGAATAGTTTGACTCAATATTTGATTAGGTCAAAATAGTCTGACTTAATGCTGAATTAGCTCAGAATAGTTATACTCAAACTTTAATCAATTCAGAATAATCAAACTCAATGTTCGATCATTCTCATCAGAATAGTTTGACTCCATGTTTGATTAGGTCAAAATTATCAGACTCAATGATGAATTAGCTCAGAATAGTTATACTCAAACTTTAATCAATTCAGAATAATCAAACTCAATGATTGATCATTCTGATCAGAATAGTTCGATTCAATGTTTGATGAAGTCAAAATAGTCAGACTCAATGCTGAATTAGCTCAGAATAGTTATACTCAAACTTTAATCAATTCAGAATAATCAAACTCAATGATCGATCATTCTGATCAGAATAGTTTGACTCACTGTTTGATTAGGTCAAAATTATCAGACTCAATGATGAATTAGCTCAGAATAGTTATACTCAAACTTTAATCAATTCAGAATAATCAAACTCAATGATCGATCCTTCTGATCAGAATACTTTGATTCAATGTTTGATTAGGTCAAAATTATCAGACTCAATGATGAATTAGCTCAGAATAGTTATACTCAAACTTTAATCAATTCAGAATAATCAAACTCAATGATCGATCATTCTGATCAGAATAGTTCGACTCAATGTTTGATTAGGTCAAAATATTCAGACTCAATGATGAATTAGCTCAGAATAGTTATACTCAAACTTTAATCAACTTAGAATAATCAAACTCAATGATCGATCATTCTGATCAGAATAGTTTGACTCAATATTTGATTAGGTCAAAATAGTCTGACTTAATGCTGAATTAGCTCAGAATAGTTATACTCAAACTTTAATCAATTCAGAATAATCAAACTCAATGATCGATCCTGCTGATCAGAATAGTTTGATTCAATGTTTGATAAAGTCAAAATAGTCAGACTCAATGCTGAATTAGCTCAGAATAGTTATACTCAAACTTTAATCAATTCAGAATAATCAAACTCAATGATCGATCTTTCAGATCAGAATAATTTGACTCAATGTTTGATTAGGTCAAAATAGTCAGACT
Organism: Alitta virens; assembly: GCA_932294295.1. Lineage (NCBI taxonomy): Eukaryota > Metazoa > Annelida > Polychaeta > Phyllodocida > Nereididae > Alitta > Alitta virens. The sequence continues at coordinate 11,172,305 of OW028579.1, read as the reverse complement.
CAATGATGAATTAGCTCAGAATAGTTATACTCAAACTTTAATCAATTCAGAATAATCAAACTCAATGATCGATCCTTCTGATCAGAATAGTTTGATTCAATGTTTGATGAAGTCAAAATAGTCTGACTCAATGATGAATTAGCTCAGAATAGTTATACTCAAACTTTAATCAATTCAGAATAATCAAACTCAATGATCGATCATTCTCATCAGAATAGTTTGACTCAATGTTTGATTAGGTCAAAATTATCAGACTCAATGATGAATTAGCTCAGAATAGTTATACTCAAACTTTAATCAATTCAGAATAATCAAACTCAATGATCGATCATTCTGATCAGAATAGTTCGATTCAATGTTTGATGAAGTCAAAATAGTCAGACTCAATGCTGAATTAGCTCAGAATAGTTATACTCAAACTTTAATCAATTCAGAATAATCAAACTCAATGATCGATCATTCTGATCAGAATAGTTTGACTCAATGTTTGATTAGGTCAAAATTGTCAGACTCAATGATGAATTAGCTCAGAATAGTTATACTCAAACTTTAATCAATTCAGAATAATCAAACTCAATGATCGATCCTTCTGATCAGAATAGTTTGATTCAATGTTTGATGAAGTCAAAATAGTCAGACTCAATGCTGAATTAGCTCAGAATAGTTATACTCAAACTTTAATCAATTCAGAATAATCAAACTCAATGATCGATCATTCTGATCAGAATAGTTTGACTCAATGTTTGATGAAGTCAAAATAGTCAGACTCAATGCTGAATTAGCTCAGAATAGTTATACTCAAACTTTAATCAATTCAGAATAATCAAACTCAATGATCGATCATTCTGATCAGAATAGTTTGACTCAATGTTTGATTAGGTCAAAATTATCAGACTCAATGATGAATTAGCTCAGAATAGTTATACTCAAACTTTAATCAATTCAGAATAATCAAACTCAATGATCGATCCTTCTGATCAGAAGAGTTTGATTCAATGTTTGATGAAGTCAAAATAGTCAGACTCAATGATGAATTAGCTCCGAATAGTTATACTCAAACTTTAATCAATTCAGAATAATCAAACTCAATGATCGATCATTCTGATCAGAATAGTTTGACTCAATGTTTGATGAAGTCAAAATAGTCAGACTCAATGCTGAATTAGCTCAGAATAGTTATACTCAAACATTAATCAATTCAGAATAATCAAACTCAATGATCGATCATTCTGATCAGAATAGTTTGACTCAATGTTTGATTAGGTCAAAATTATCAGACTCAATGATGAATTAGCTCAGAATAGTTATACTCAAACTTTAATCAATTCAGAATAATCAAACTCAATGATCGATCCTTCTGATCAGAATAGTTTGATTCAATGTTTGATGAAGTCAAAATTATCAGACTCAATGAAGAATTAGCTCAGAATAGTTATAATCAAACTTTAACCAATTCAGAATAATCAAACTCAATGATCGATCATTCTCATCAGAATAGTTTGACTCAATGTTTGATTAGGTCAAAATAGTCAGACTCAATGCTGAATTAGCCCAGAATAGTTATACTCAAACTTTAATCAATTCAGAATAATCAAACTCAATGATCGATCAAGCATATCAGAATTGTCGAACTCAATGTTTGATTAGGTCAAAATAGTCAGACTCAATGCTGAATTAGCTCAGAATAGTTATACTCAAACTTTAATCAATTCAGAATAATCAAACTCAATGATCGATCTTTCAAATCAGAATAGTTTGACTCAATGTTTGATTAGGTCAAAATAGTTTGACTTAATGATGAATTAGCTCAGAATAGTTATACTCAAACTTTATTCAACTCAGAATAATCAAACTCAATGATCGATCATTCTCATCAGAATAGTTTGACTCAATGTTTGATTAGGTCAAAATAGTCAGACTCAATGCTGAATTAGCTCAGAATAGTTATACTCAAACTTAGATCAATTCAGAATAATGAAACTCAATGATTGATCATTCAAATAAGAATAGTTTGACTCAATGTGTGATTAGGTCAAAATTATCAGACTCAATGATGAATTTGCTCAGAATAGTTTTCCTCAAACTTTAATCAATTCAGAATAATGATACTCAATGATCGATCATTCTGATCAGAATAGTTTGACTCAATGTTTGATTAGGTCAAAATTATCAGACTCAATGATGAATTAGCTCAGAATAGTTATACTCAGACTTTAATCAATTCAGAATAATCAAACTCAATGATCGATCATTCTGATCAGAATAGTTTGACTCAATGTTTGATTAGGTCAAAATGATCACACTCATTGATGAATTAGCTCAGAATAGTTATACTCAAACTTTAATCAATTCAGAATAATCAAACTCAATGATCGATCTTTCAGATCAGAATAATTTGACTCAATGTTTGATTAGGTCAAAATAGTCAGACTCAATGATGAATTAGCTCAGAATAGTTATACTCAAACTTTAATCAATTCAGAATAATCAAACTCAATGATCGATCTTTCAAATCAGAATAGTTTGACTCAATATTTGATTAGGTCAAAATAGTCTGACTTAATGCTGAATTAGCTCAGAATAGTTATACTCAAACTTTAATCAATTCAGAATAATCAAACTCAATGTTCGATCATTCTCATCAGAATAGTTTGACTCCATGTTTGATTAGGTCAAAATTATCAGACTCAATGATGAATTAGCTCAGAATAGTTATACTCAAACTTTAATCAATTCAGAATAATCAAACTCAATGATTGATCATTCTGATCAGAATAGTTCGATTCAATGTTTGATGAAGTCAAAATAGTCAGACTCAATGCTGAATTAGCTCAGAATAGTTATACTCAAACTTTAATCAATTCAGAATAATCAAACTCAATGATCGATCATTCTGATCAGAATAGTTTGACTCACTGTTTGATTAGGTCAAAATTATCAGACTCAATGATGAATTAGCTCAGAATAGTTATACTCAAACTTTAATCAATTCAGAATAATCAAACTCAATGATCGATCCTTCTGATCAGAATACTTTGATTCAATGTTTGATTAGGTCAAAATTATCAGACTCAATGATGAATTAGCTCAGAATAGTTATACTCAAACTTTAATCAATTCAGAATAATCAAACTCAATGATCGATCATTCTGATCAGAATAGTTCGACTCAATGTTTGATTAGGTCAAAATATTCAGACTCAATGATGAATTAGCTCAGAATAGTTATACTCAAACTTTAATCAACTTAGAATAATCAAACTCAATGATCGATCATTCTGATCAGAATAGTTTGACTCAATATTTGATTAGGTCAAAATAGTCTGACTTAATGCTGAATTAGCTCAGAATAGTTATACTCAAACTTTAATCAATTCAGAATAATCAAACTCAATGATCGATCCTGCTGATCAGAATAGTTTGATTCAATGTTTGATAAAGTCAAAATAGTCAGACTCAATGCTGAATTAGCTCAGAATAGTTATACTCAAACTTTAATCAATTCAGAATAATCAAACTCAATGATCGATCTTTCAGATCAGAATAATTTGACTCAATGTTTGATTAGGTCAAAATAGTCAGACTCAATGATGAATTAGCTCAGAATAGTTATACTCAAACTTTAATCAATTCAGAATAATCAAACTCAATGATCGATCCTTCTGATCAGAATAGTTTGATTCAATGTTTGATGAAGTCAAAATAGTCTGACTCAATGATGAATTAGCTCAGAATAGTTATACTCAAACTTTAATCAATTCAGAATAATCAAACTCAATGATCGATCATTCTCATCAGAATAGTTTGACTCAATGTTTGATTAGGTCAAAATTATCAGACTCAATGATGAATTAGCTCAGAATAGTTATACTCAAACTTTAATCAATTCAGAATAATCAAACTCAATGATCGATCATTCTGATCAGAATAGTTCGATTCAATGTTTGATGAAGTCAAAATAGTCAGACTCAATGCTGAATTAGCTCAGAATAGTTATACTCAAACTTTAATCAATTCAGAATAATCAAACTCAATGATCGATCATTCTGATCAGAATAGTTTGACTCAATGTTTGATTAGGTCAAAATTGTCAGACTCAATGATGAATTAGCTCAGAATAGTTATACTCAAACTTTAATCAATTCAGAATAATCAAACTCAATGATCGATCCTTCTGATCAGAATAGTTTGATTCAATGTTTGACGAAGTCAAAATAGTCAGACTCAATGCTGAATAAGCTCAGAATAGTTATACTCAAACTTTAATCAACTTAGAATAATCAAACTCAATGATCGATCATTGTGATCAGAATAGTCATACTCAATGTTTGATTAGGTCAAAATTATCAGACTCAATGATGAATTAGCTCAGAATAGTTTTACTCAAACTTTAATCAATTCAGAATAATCAAACTCAATGATCGATCATTCTGATCAGAATAGTTCGACTCAATGTTTGATTAGGTCAAAATAGTCAGACTCAATGATGAATTAGCTCAGAATAGTTATACTCAAACTTTAATCAATTCAGAATAATCAAATTCAATGATCGATCATTCTGATCAGAATAGTTTTACTCAATGTTTGATTAGGTCAAAATGATCAGACTCAATGATGAATTAGCTCAGAATAGTTATACTCAAACTTTAATCAATTCAGAATAATCAAACTCAATCATCGATCATTCAAATCAGAATAGTCATGCTCAATGTTTGATGAAGTCAAAATAGTCAGACTCAATGATGAATTAGCTCAGAATAGTTATACTCAAACTTTAATCAATTCAGAATAATCAAACTCAATGATCGATCTTTCAGATCAGAATAATTTGACTCAATGTTTGATTAGGTCAAAATAGTCAGACTCAATGATGAATTAGCTCAGAATAGTTATACTCAAACTTTAATCAACTTAGAATAATCAAACTCAATGATCGATCATTCTGATCAGAATAGTTTGACTCAATATTTGATTTGGTCAAAATAGTCTGACTTAATGCTGAATTAGCTCAGAATAGCTATACTCAAACTTTAATCAATTCAGAATAATCAAACTCAATGATCGATCTTTCAGATCAGAATAGTTCGATTCAATGTTTGATGAAGTCAAAATAGTCAGACTCAATGCTGAATTAGCTCAGAATAGTTATACTCAAACTTTAATCAATTCAGAATAATCAAACTCAATGATCGATCATTCTGATCAGAATAGTTTGACTCAATGTTTGATTAGGTCAAAATTGTCAGACTCAATGATGAATTAGCTCAGAATAGTTATACTCAAACTTTAATCAATTCAGAATAATCAAACTCAATGATCGATCCTTCTGATCAGAATAGTTTGATTCAATGTTTGACGAAGTCAAAATAGTCAGACTCAATGCTGAATAAGCTCAGAATAGTTATACTCAAACTTTAATCAACTTAGAATAATCAAACTCAATGATCGATCATTGTGATCAGAATAGTCATACTCAATGTTTGATTAGGTCAAAATTATCAGACTCAATGATGAATTAGCTCAGAATAGTTTTACTCAAACTTTAATCAATTCAGAATAATCAAACTCAATGATCGATCATTCTGATCAGAATAGTTCGACTCAATGTTTGATTAGGTCAAAATAGTCAGACTCAATGATGAATTAGCTCAGAATAGTTATACTCAAACTTTAATCAATTCAGAATAATCAAATTCAATGATCGATCATTCTGATCAGAATAGTTTTACTCAATGTTTGATTAGGTCAAAATGATCAGACTCAATGATGAATTAGCTCAGAATAGTTATACTCAAACTTTAATCAATTCAGAATAATCAAACTCAATGATCGATCTTTCAGAGCAGAATAATTTGACTCAATGTTGGATTAGGTCAAAATAGTCAGACTCAATGATGAATTAGCTCAGAATAGTTATACTCAAACTTTAATCAATTCAGAATAATCAAACTCAATGATCGATCTTTCAGATCAGAATAATTTGACTCAATGTTTGATTAGGTCAAAATAGTCAGACTCAATGATGAATTAGCTCAGAATAGTTATACTCAAACTTTAATCAACTTAGAATAATCAAACTCAATGATCGATCATTCTGATCAGAATAGTTTGACTCAATATTTGATTTGGTCAAAATAGTCTGACTTAATGCTGAATTAGCTCAGAATAGCTATACTCAAACTTTAATCAATTCAGAATAATCAAACTCAATGATCGATCTTTCAGATCAGAATAATTTGACTCAATGTTTGATTAGGTCAAAATAGTCAGACTCAATGATGAATTAGCTCAGAATAGTTATACTCAAACTTTAATCAACTTAAAATAATCAAACTCAATGATCAATCATTCTGATCAGAATAGTTTGACTCAATATTTGATTAGGTCAAAATAGTCTGACTTAATGCTGATTTAGCTCAGAATAGTTATACTCAAACTTTAATCAATTCAGAATAATCAAACTCAATGATCGATCATTCTGATCAGAATACTTTGATTCAATGTTTCATGAAGTCAAAATAGTCAGACTCAATGCTGAATTAGCTCAGAATAGTTATACTCAAACTTTAATCAATTCAGAATAATCAAACTCAATGATCGATCATTCTGAACAGAAAAGTTTGACTCTATATTTGATTAGGTCAAAATAGTCTGACTTAATGCTGAATTAGCTCAGAATAGTTATACTCAAACTTTAATCAATTCAGAATAATCAAACTCAATCATCGATCCTTCTGATCAGAATAGTTTGATTCAATGTTTGATGAAGTCAAAATATTCAGACTCAATGCTGAATTAGCTCAGAATAGTTATACTCAAACTTTAATCAATTCAGAATAATCAAACCCAATGATCGATCTTTCAGATCAGAATAATTTGACTCAATGTTTGATTAGGTCAAAATAGTCAGACTCAATGATGAATTAGCTCAGAATAGTTATACTCAAACTTTAATCAATTCAGAATAATCAAACTCAATGATCGATCTTTCAAATCAGAATAGTTTGACTCAATGTTTGATTAGGTCAAAATAGTTTGACTTAATGATGAATTAGCTCAGAATAGTTATACTCAAACTTTATTCAACTCAGAATAATCAAACTCAATGATCGATCATTCTCATCAGAATAGTTTGACTCAATGTTTGATTAGGTCAAAATAGTCAGACTCAATGCTGAATTAGCTCAGAATAGTTATACTCAAACTTAGATCAATTCAGAATAATCAAACTCAATGATCGATCTTTCAAATCAGAATAGTTTGTCTCAATATTTGAGTAGGTCAAAATATTCAGACTGAATGCTGAATTAGCTCAGACTAGTTATATTCAAAATTTATTCAATTCAGAATAATCAAACTCAAAGATCGATCATTCAAAGCAGAATAGTTTGACTCAATGTTTGATAAGGTCAAAATGATCAGACTCATTGCTGAATTAGCTCAGAATAGTTATACTCTAACTTTAATCAATTCAGAATAATCAAACTCATTGATCGATCATTCAAACCAGAATAGTTTGACTCAATGTTTGATTAGGTCAAAATAGTCAGACTCAATGATGAATTAGCTCAGAATAGTTATACTCAAACTTTAATCAGTTCAGAATAACCAAACTCATTGATCGATCATTCAAATGAGAATAGTTTGACTCAATGTTTTATTAGTTCAAAATAGTTTGACTCAATGCTGAATTAGCTCAGAATAGTCATACTCAAACTTTATTCAACTCAGAATAATCAAACTCAATGATCGATCATTCTCATCGGAATAGTTTGACTCAATGTTTCATTAGGTCAAAATAGTCAGACTCAATGCTGAATTAGCTCAGAATAGTTATACTCAAACTTTAATCAACTCAGAATAATCAAACTCAATGATCGATCATTCTCATCAGAATGGTCGGACTCAATGTTTGATTAGGTCAAAATAGTCAGACTCAATCCTGAATTAGCTATACATAAACTTTAATCAACTCAGAATAATCAAACTCAATGATCGATCATTCAAATTAGAATAGTTTGACTCAAAGTTTGATATGGTCAAAATTTTCAGACTCAATGCTGAATTAGCTCAGAATACTTTTACTCAAACTTCAATCAACTCAGAATAATCAAACTCAATGATCGATCATTCTGATCAGAATAGTTTGACTCAATGTTTGATTAGGTCAAAATGGTCAGACTCAATGCTGAATTAGCTCAGAATAGTTATACTCAAACTTTAATCAATTCAGAATAATCAAACTCAATGATCGATCATGCAAATCAGAATAGTTTGACTTAATGTTTGCTTAGGTCAAAATTGACAGACTCAATGCTGAATTAGCTCAGAATAGTTATACTCAAACATTAATCAACTCAGAATAGTCAAACTCAATGATCGATCATTCTCATCAGAATAGTTTGACTCAATGTTTGATTAGGTCAAAATAGTCAGACTCAATGCTGAATTAGCCCAGAATAGTTATACTCAAACTTTAATCAATTCAGAATAATCAAACTCAATGATCGATCAAGCATATCAGAATTGTCGAACTCAATGTTTGATTAGGTCAACCCTCATAAATCTTAATTGGCTGCCCTTCAAAGGTATATCGAGTTCTCTCACCTTTATGGATGTCATCCCTTGAATTTTGATGAGATTACTGTTTTAAGATTTATCGCTCACCTCACTGATCGTTCCCTTTCGCTCAGCATCATCAAAGTTTATTTACCTGGGGTCACAGCTTGGGTCATAACTATGGGTTCTCCCCCACGCGACGTTTATTCGCCACGAGATAAGTGGGCCCTTAAAGCCATCGAGCCTCGGGGGGCTGCCCCATCTCAAGCCAGGCCTGTTTCGTATATGTTGGAGAGAGTGCTGGCGGTACTGCCTGACTCATATGACATGTTGATGTTGTTTAGCGTCATGATGCTTGCGTATTTTGGTTGTCTCAGGTCTGCTGAGTATTGCTTTTCTAGTTCAGGTGGGGCTCCGCTTTCATGCGCCTCTGTTGCTTTTCATCATGATAAAATTCCTTTTCTCACAATCAGTGTAGCTACTTCCAAAACCGCTTTCAAGGGTTTCTCCGTGGTCATAGGCTGTTCTGGCACGCCGGTTTGTGCGGTATGCTCCCTAAGTGCTTATCTTGCGGCTAGGAGGCCATGTTCTGCCAAGCCGCTTTTTGTATTTTGTGAGGGCACCCTGCTGTCTCATGCTTTGCTTTCCAAGGCAATGAAGCATATATTTACTTTAGTCGGTTTAAGTGCATCCTCCATCACACCACATTCTTTGCATGCCGGGGCGGCTATAGATGCTGCAGCTCTTCAGCTGCCTGAAGCAGTTATCAAATGGCTGGGCCGTTGGCGATCTGATGCCTAAAAAGTATACAATTCAATTCAATTCAATAAATTTATTAACATGACTTTCATGTCATTACAGATATTTTGTTTTAAAGAAAACAGTAATCATTATGCCCGGCCTATCAGGCCTATCAGTCACTTATTTATATTATAAATGTTACTATCTGGGGGTGAACAACATAATTATGTTAGTCAGATATACAGATAAACGGTCAAGAGGTTAGTTACAAACATGATATATAATACATAAATATGTGCTAGTATTTCTGCTTCACTTATTGTACAATATTTTATTTCGGATATGATAAGATTTTTGGATGTACCGTGCAAGTGATCTTTGATTTTTACCATTGATAACAGTATGAAACAAAAATTCTTTACTTAGGTCAAAATATTCAGACTCAATGCTGAATTAGCTCAGACTAGTTATACTCAAAATTTATTCAATTCAGAATAATCAAACTCAAAGATCGATCATTCAAATCAGAATAGTCATACTCAATGTTTGATTAGTTCAAAATTATCAGACTCAATGATGAATTTGCTCAGAATAGTTTTACTCAAACTTTAATCAATTCAGAATAATCATACTCAATGATTGATCATTCTGATCAGAATAGTTTGACTCAATGTTTGATTAGGTCAAAATTATCAGACTCAATGATGAATTAGCTCAGAATAGTTATACTCAGACTTTAATCAATTCAGAATAATCAAACTCAATGATCGATCATTCTGATCAGAATAGTTTGACTCAATGTTTGATTAGGTCAAAATGATCAGACTCATTGATGAATTAGCTCAGAATAGTTATACTCAAACTTTAATCAATTCAGAATAATCAAACTCAATGATCGATCTTTCAGATCAGAATAATTTGACTCAATGTTTGATTAGGTCAAAATAGTCAGACTCAATGATGAATTAGCTCAGAATAGTCATACTCAAACTTTAATCAACTTAGAATAATCAAACTCAATGATCGATCATTCTGATCAGAATAGTTTGACTCAATATTTGATTTGGTCAAAATAGTCTGACTTAATGCTGAATTAGCTCAGAATAGCTATACTCAAACTTTAATCAATTCAGAATAATCAAACTCAAAGATCGATCTTTCAGATCAGAATAATTTGACTCAATGTTTGATTAGGTCAAAATAGTCAGATTCAATGATGAATTAGCTCAGAATAGTTATACTCAAACTTTAATCAATTCAGAATAATCAAATTCAATGATCGATCATTCTGATCAGAATAGTTTTACTCAATGTTTGATTAGGTCAAAATGATCAGACTCAATGATGAATTAGCTCAGAATAGTTATACTCAAACTTTAATCAATTCAGAATAATCAAACTCAATCATCGATCATTCAAATCAGAATAGTCATGCTCAATGTTTGATGAAGTCAAAATAGTCAGACTCAATGATGAATTAGCTCAGAATAGTTATACTCAAACTTTAATCAATTCAGAATAATCAAACTCAATGATCGATCTTTCAGAGCAGAATAATTTGACTCAATGTTGGATTAGGTCAAAATAGTCAGACTCAATGATGAATTAGCTCAGAATAGTTATACTCAAACTTTAATCAATTCAGAATAATCAAACTCAATGATCGATCTTTCAGATCAGAATAATTTGACTCAATGTTTGATTAGGTCAAAATAGTCAGACTCAATGATGAATTAGCTCAGAATAGTTATACTCAAACTTTAATCAACTTAGAATAATCAAACTCAATGATCGATCATTCTGATCAGAATAGTTTGACTCAATATTTGATTTGGTCAAAATAGTCTGACTTAATGCTGAATTAGCTCAGAATAGCTATACTCAAACTTTAATCAATTCAGAATAATCAAACTCAATGATCGATCTTTCAGATCAGAATAATTTGACTCAATGTTTGATTAGGTCAAAATAGTCAGACTCAATGATGAATTAGCTCAGAATAGTTATACTCAAACTTTAATCAACTTAGAATAATCAAACTCAATGATCAATCATTCTGATCAGAATAGTTTGACTCAATATTTGATTAGGTCAAAATAGTCTGACTTAATGCTGATTTAGCTCAGAATAGTTATACTCAAACTTTAATCAATTCAGAATAATCAAACTCAATGATCGATCATTCTGATCAGAATACTTTGATTCAATGTTTCATGAAGTCAAAATAGTCAGACTCAATGCTGAATTAGCTCAGAATAGTTATACTCAAACTTTAATCAATTCAGAATAATCAAACTCAATGATCGATCATTCTGAACAGAACAGTTTGACTCAATATTTGATTAGGTCAAAATAGTCTGACTTAATGCTGAATTAGCTCAGAATAGTTATACTCAAACTTTAATCAATTCAGAATAATCAAACTCAATCATCGATCCTTCTGATCAGAATAGTTTGATTCAATGTTTGATGAAGTCAAAATATTCAGACTCAATGCTGAATTAGCTCAGAATAGTTATACTCAAACTTTAATCAATTCAGAATAATCAAACCCAATGATCGATCTTTCAGATCAGAATAATTTGACTCAATGTTTGATTAGGTCAAAATAGTCAGACTCAATGATGAATTAGCTCAAAATAGTTATACTCAAACTTTAATCAACTTAGAATAATCAAACTCAATGATCGATCATTGTGATCAGAATAGTTTGTCTCAATATTTGAGTAGGTCAAAATATTCAGACTCAATGATGAATTAGCTCAGAATAGTTATACTCAAACTTTAATCAATTCAGAATAATCAAACTCAATGATCGATCTTTCAAATCAGAATAGTTTGACTCAATGTTTGATTAGGTCAAAATAGTTTGACTTAATGATGAATTAGCTCAGAATAGTTATACTCAAACTTTATTCAACTCAGAATAATCAAACTCAATGATCGATCATTCTCATCAGAATAGTTTGACTCAATGTTTCATTAGGTCAAAATAGTCAGACTCAATGCTGAATTAGCTCAGAATAGTTATACTCAAACTTAGATCAATTCAGAATAATCAAACTCAATGATCGATCTTTCAAATCAGAATAGTTTGTCTCAATATTTGAGTAGGTCAAAATATTCAGACTCAATGCTGAATTAGCTCAGACTAGTTATACTCAAAATTTATTCAATTCAGAATAATCAAACTCAAAGATCGATCATTCAAAGCAGAATAGTTTGACTCAATGTTTGATAAGGTCAAAATGATCAGACTCATTGCTGAATTAGCTCAGAATAGTTATACTCTAACTTTAATCAATTCAGAATAATCAAACTCATTGATCGATCATTCAAACCAGAATAGTTTGACTCAATGTTTGATTAGGTCAAAATAGTCAGACTCAATGATGAATTAGCTCAGAATAGTTATACTCAAACTTTAATCAGTTCAGAATAACCAAACTCATTGATCGATCATTCAAATGAGAATAGTTTGACTCAATGTTTTATTAGTTCAAAATATTTTGACTCAATGCTGAATTAGCTCAGAATAGTCATACTCAAACTTTATTCAACTCAGAATAATCAAACTCAATGATCGATCATTCTCATCGGAATAGTTTGACTCAATGTTTCATTAGGTCAAAATAGTCAGACTCAATGCTGAATTAGCTCAGAATAGTTATACTCAAACTTTAATCAACTCAGAATAATCAAACTCAATGATCGATCATTCTCATCAGAATGGTCGGACTCAATGTTTGATTAGGTCAAAATAGTCAGACTCAATCCTGAATTAGCTATACATAAACTTTAATCAACTCAGAATAATCAAACTCAATGATCGATCATTCAAATTAGAATAGTTTGACTCAAAGTTTGATATGGTCAAAATTTTCAGACTCAATGCTGAATTAGCTCAGAATACTTTTACTCAAACTTCAATCAACTCAGAATAATCAAACTCAATGATCGATCATTCTGATCAGAATAGTTTGACTCAATGTTTGATTAGGTCAAAATGGTCAGACTCAATGCTGAATTAGCTCAGAATAGTTATACTCAAACTTTAATCAATTCAGAATAATCAAACTCAATGATCGATCATGCAAATCAGAATAGTTTGACTCAATGTTTGCTTAGGTCAAAATTGACAGACTCAATGCTGAATTAGCTCAGAATAGTTATACTCAAACATTAATCAACTCAGAATAGTCAAACTCAATGATCGATCATTCTCATCAGAATAGTTTGACTCAATGTTTGATTAGGTCAAAATAGTCAGACTCAATGCTGAATTAGCCCAGAATAGTTATACTCAAACTTTAATCAATTCAGAATAATCAAACTCAATGATCGATCTTTCAGATCAGAATAATTTGACTCAATGTTTGATTAGGTCAAAATAGTCAGACTCAATGATGAATTAGCTCAGAATAGTTATACTCAAACTTTAATCAACTTAGAATAATCAAACTCAATGATCGATCTTTCAGAGCAGAATAATTTGACTCAATGTTGGATTAGGTCAAAATAGTCAGACTCAATGATGAATTAGCTCAGAATAGTTATACTCAAACTTTAATCAATTCAGAATAATCAAACTCAATGATCGATCTTTCAGATCAGAATAATTTGACTCAATGTTTGATTAGGTCAAAATAGTCAGACTCAATGATGAATTAGCTCAGAATAGTTATACTCAAACTTTAATCAACTTAGAATAATCAAACTCAATGATCGATCATTCTGATCAGAATAGTTTGACTCAATATTTGATTTGGTCAAAATAGTCTGACTTAATGCTGAATTAGCTCAGAATAGCTATACTCAAACTTTAATCAATTCAGAATAATCAAACTCAATGATCGATCTTTCAGATCAGAATAATTTGACTCAATGTTTGATTAGGTCAAAATAGTCAGACTCAATGATGAATTAGCTCAGAATAGTTATACTCAAACTTTAATCAACTTAGAATAATCAAACTCAATGATCAATCATTCTGATCAGAATAGTTTGACTCAATATTTGATTAGGTCAAAATAGTCTGACTTAATGCTGATTTAGCTCAGAATAGTTATACTCAAACTTTAATCAATTCAGAATAATCAAACTCAATGATCGATCATTCTGATCAGAATACTTTGATTCAATGTTTCATGAAGTCAAAATAGTCAGACTCAATGCTGAATTAGCTCAGAATAGTTATACTCAAACTTTAATCAATTCAGAATAATCAAACTCAATGATCGATCATTCTGAACAGAACAGTTTGACTCAATATTTGATTAGGTCAAAATAGTCTGACTTAATGCTGAATTAGCTCAGAATAGTTATACTCAAACTTTAATCAATTCAGAATAATCAAACTCAATCATCGATCCTTCTGATCAGAATAGTTTGATTCAATGTTTGATGAAGTCAAAATATTCAGACTCAATGCTGAATTAGCTCAGAATAGTTATACTCAAACTTTAATCAATTCAGAATAATCAAACCCAATGATCGATCTTTCAGATCAGAATAATTTGACTCAATGTTTGATTAGGTCAAAATAGTCAGACTCAATGATGAATTAGCTCAAAATAGTTATACTCAAACTTTAATCAACTTAGAATAATCAAACTCAATGATCGATCATTGTGATCAGAATAGTTTGTCTCAATATTTGAGTAGGTCAAAATATTCAGACTCAATGCTGAATTAGCTCAGAATAGTTATACTCAAACTTTAATCAATTCAGAATAATCAAACTCAATGATCGATCTTTCAAATCAGAATAGTTTGACTCAATGTTTGATTAGGTCAAAATAGTTTGACTTAATGATGAATTAGCTCAGAATAGTTATACTCAAACTTTATTCAACTCAGAATAATCAAACTCAATGATCGATCATTCTCATCAGAATAGTTTGACTCAATGTTTCATTAGGTCAAAATAGTCAGACTCAATGCTGAATTAGCTCAGAATAGTTATACTCAAACTTAGATCAATTCAGAATAATCAAACTCAATGATCGATCTTTCAAATCAGAATAGTTTGTCTCAATATTTGAGTAGGTCAAAATATTCAGACTCAATGCTGAATTAGCTCAGACTAGTTATACTCAAAATTTATTCAATTCAGAATAATCAAACTCAAAGATCGATCATTCAAAGCAGAATAGTTTGACTCAATGTTTGATAAGGTCAAAATGATCAGACTCATTGCTGAATTAGCTCAGAATAGTTATACTCTAACTTTAATCAATTCAGAATAATCAAACTCATTGATCGATCATTCAAACCAGAATAGTTTGACTCAATGTTTGATTAGGTCAAAATAGTCAGACTCAATGATGAATTAGCTCAGAATAGTTATACTCAAACTTTAATCAGTTCAGAATAACCAAACTCATTGATCGATCATTCAAATGAGAATAGTTTGACTCAATGTTTTATTAGTTCAAAATAGTTTGACTCAATGCTGAATTAGCTCAGAATAGTCATACTCAAACTTTATTCAACTCAGAATAATCAAACTCAATGATCGATCATTCTCATCGGAATAGTTTGACTCAATGTTTCATTAGGTCAAAATAGTCAGACTCAATGCTGAATTAGCTCAGAATAGTTATACTCAAACTTTAATCAACTCAGAATAATCAAACTCAATGATCGATCATTCTCATCAGAATGGTCGGACTCAATGTTTGATTAGGTCAAAATAGTCAGACTCAATCCTGAATTAGCTATACATAAACTTTAATCAACTCAGAATAATCAAACTCAATGATCGATCATTCAAATTAGAATAGTTTGACTCAAAGTTTGATATGGTCAAAATTTTCAGACTCAATGCTGAATTAGCTCAGAATACTTTTACTCAAACTTCAATCAACTCAGAATAATCAAACTCAATGATCGATCATTCTGATCAGAATAGTTTGACTCAATGTTTGATTAGGTCAAAATGGTCAGACTCAATGCTGAATTAGCTCAGAATAGTTATACTCAAACTTTAATCAATTCAGAATAATCAAACTCAATGATCGATCATGCAAATCAGAATAGTTTGACTCAATGTTTGCTTAGGTCAAAATTGACAGACTCAATGCTGAATTAGCTCAGAATAGTTATACTCAAACATTAATCAACTCAGAATAGTCAAACTCAATGATCGATCATTCTCATCAGAATAGTTTGACTCAATGTTTGATTAGGTCAAAATAGTCAGACTCAATGCTGAATTAGCCCAGAATAGTTATAATCAAACTTTAATCAACTTAGAATAATCAAACTCAATGATCCATCATTGTGATCAGAATAGTTTGTCTCAATATTTGAGTAGGTCAAAATATTCAGACTCAATGCTGAATTAGCTCAGAATAGTTATACTCAAACTTTAATCAATTCAGAATAATCAAACTCAATGATCGATCTTTCAAATCAGAATAGTTTGACTCAATGTTTGATTAGGTCAAAATAGTTTGACTTAATGATGAATTAGCTCAGAATAGTTATACTCAAACTTTATTCAACTCAGAATAATCAAACTCAATGATCGATCATTCTCATCAGAATAGTTTGACTCAATGTTTCATTAGGTCAAAATAGTCAGACTCAATGCTGAATTAGCTCAGAATAGTCATACTCAAACTTAGATCAATTCAGAATAATCAAACTCAATGATCGATCTTTCAAATCAGAATAGTTTGTCTCAATATTTGAGTAGGTCAAAATATTCAGACTCAATGCTGAATTAGCTCAGACTAGTTATACTCAAAATTTATTCAATTCAGAATAATCAAACTCAAAGATCGATCATTCAAAGCAGAATAGTTTGACTCAATGTTTGATCAGGTCAAAATGATCAGACTCATTGCTGAATTAGCTCAGAATAGTTATACTCTAACTTTAATCAATTCAGAATAATCAAACTCATTGATCGATCATTCAAACCAGAATAGTTTGACTCAATGTTTGATTAGGTCAAAATAGTCAGACTCAATGATGAATTAGCTCAGAATAGTTATACTCAAACTTTAATCAGTTCAGAATAATCAAACTCAATGATCGATCATTCTGATCAGAATAGTTTGACTCAATATTTGATTTGGTCAAAATAGTCTGACTTAATGCTGAATTAGCTCAGAATAGCTATACTCAAACTTTAATCAATTCAGAATAATCAAACTCAATGATCGATCTTTCAGATCAGAATAATTTGACTCAATGTTTGATTAGGTCAAAATAGTCAGACTCAATGATGAATTAGCTCAGAATAGTTATACTCAAACTTTAATCAGTTCAGAATAATCAAACTCAATGATCGATCATTCTGATCAGAATAGTTTGACTCAATATTTGATTTGGTCAAAATAGTCTGACTTAATGCTGAATTAGCTCAGAATAGCTATACTCAAACTTTAATCAATTCAGAATAATCAAACTCAATGATCGATCTTTCAGATCAGAATAGTTTGACTCAATGTTTGATTAGGTCAAAATAGTTTGACTTAATGATGAATTAGCTCAGAATAGTTATACTCAAACTTTATTCAACTCAGAATAATCAAACTCAATGATCGATCATTCTCATCAGAATAGTTTGACTCAATGTTTCATTAGGTCAAAATAGTCAGACTCAATGCTGAATTAGCTCAGAATAGTCATACTCAAACTTAGATCAATTCAGAATAATCAAACTCAATGATCGATCTTTCAAATCAGAATAGTTTGTCTCAATATTTGAGTAGGTCAAAATATTCAGACTCAATGCTGAATTAGCTCAGACTAGTTATACTCAAAATTTATTCAATTCAGAATAATCAAACTCAAAGATCGATCATTCAAAGCAGAATAGTTTGACTCAATGTTTGATCAGGTCAAAATGATCAGACTCATTGCTGAATTAGCTCAGAATAGTTATACTCTAACTTTAATCAATTCAGAATAATCAAACTCATTGATCGATCATTCAAACCAGAATAGTTTGACTCAATGTTTGATTAGGTCAAAATAGTCAGACTCAATGATGAATTAGCTCAGAATAGTTATACTCAAACTTTAATCAGTTCAGAATAATCAAACTCAATGATCGATCATTCTGATCAGAATAGTTTGACTCAATATTTGATTTGGTCAAAATAGTCTGACTTAATGCTGAATTAGCTCAGAATAGCTATACTCAAACTTTAATCAATTCAGAATAATCAAACTCAATGATCGATCTTTCAGATCAGAATAATTTGACTCAATGTTTGATTAGGTCAAAATAGTCAGATTCAATGATGAATTAGCTCAGAATAGTTATACTCAAACTTTAATCAACTTAGAATAATCAATAGTTTGACTCAATGCTGAATTAGCTCAGAATAGTCATACTCAAACTTTATTCAACTCAGAATAATCAAACTCAATGGTCGATCATTCTCATCAGAATAGTTTGACTCAATGTTTCATTAGGTCAAAATAGTCAGACTCAATGCTGAATTAGCTCAGAATAGTTACACTCAAACTTTAATCAACTCAGAATAATCAAACTCAATGATCGATCATTCTCATCAGAATGGTCGGACTCAATGTTTGATTAGGTCAAAATAGTCAGACTCAATGCTGAATTAGCTATACATAAACTTTAATCAACTCAGAATAATCAAACTCAATGATCGATCATTCAAATTAGAATAGTTTGACTCAAAGTTTGATATGGTCAAAATTTTCAGACTCAATGCTGAATTAGCTCAGAATACTTTTACTCAAACTTCAATCAACTCAGAATAATCAAACTCAATGATCGATCATTCTCATCAGAATAGTTTGACTCAATGTTTGATTAGGTCAAAATGGTCAGACTCAATGCTGAATTAGCTCAGAATAGTTATACTCAAACTTTAATCAATTCAGAATAATCAAACTCAATGATCGATCAAGCATATCAGAATTGTCGAACTCAATGTTTGATTAGGTCAACCCTCGTAAATCTTAATTGGCTGCCCTTCAAAGGTATATCGAGTTCTCTCACCTTTATGGATGTCATCCCTTGAATTTTGATGAGATTACTGTTTTAAGATTTATCGCTCACCTCACTGATCGTTCCCTTTCGCTCAGCATCATCAAAGTTTATTTACCTGGGGTCACAGCTTGGATCATAACTATGGGTTCTCCCCCACGCGACATTTATTCGCCACGAGATAAGTGGGCCCTTAAAGCCATCGAGCCTCGGGGGGCTGCCCCATCTCAAGCCAGGCCTGTTTCGTATATGTTGGAGAGAGTGCTGGCGGTACTGCCTGACTCATATGACATGTTGATGTTGTTTAGCGTCATGACGCTTGCGTATTTTGGTTGTCTCAGGTCTGCTGAGTATTGCTTTTCTAGTTCAGGTGGGGCTCCGCTTTCATGCGCCTCTGTTGCTTTTCATCATGATAAAATTCCTTTTCTCACAATCAGTGTAGCTACTTCCAAAACCGCTTTCAAGGGTTTCTCCGTGGTCATAGGCTGTTCTGGCATGCCGGTTTGTGCGGTATGCTCCCTAAGTGCTTATCTTGCGGCTAGGAGGCCATCTTCTGCCAAGCCGCTTTTTGTATTTTGTGAGGGCACCCCGCTGTCTCATGCTTTGCTTTCCAAGGCAATGAAGCATATATTTACTTTAGTCGGTTTAAGTGCATCCTCCATCACACCACATTCTTTGCATGCCGGGGTGGCTATAGATGCTGCAGCTCTTCAGCTGCCTGAAGCAGTTATCAAATGGCTGGGCCGTTGGCGATCTGATGCCTAAAAAGTATACAATTCAATTCAATTCAATAAATTTATTAACATGACTTTCATGTCATTACAGATATTTTGTTTTAAAGAAAACAGTAATCATTATGCCCGGCCTATCAGGCCTATCAGTCACTTATTTATATTATAAATGTTACTATCTGGGGGTGAACAACATAATTATGTTAGTCAGATATACAGATAAACGGTCAAGAGGTTAGTTACAAACATGATATATAATACATAAATATGTACTAGTATTTCTGCTTCACTTATTGTACAATATTTTATTTCGGATATGATAAGATTTTTGGATGTACCGTGCAAGTGATCTTTGATTTTTACCATTGATAACAGTATGAAACAAAAATTCTTTACTTAGGTCAAAATATTCAGACTCAATGCTGAATTAGCTCAGACTAGTTATACTCAAAATTTATTCAATTCAGAATAATCAAACTCAAAGATCGATCATTCAAATCAGAATAGTCATACTCAATGTTTGATTAGTTCAAAATTATCAGACTCAATGATGAATTTGCTCAGAATAGTTTTACTCAAACTTTAATCAATTCAGAATAATCATACTCAATGATTGATCATTCTGATCAGAATAGTTTGACTCAATGTTTGATTAGGTCAAAATTATCAGACTCAATGATGAATTAGCTCAGAATAGTTATACTCAGACTTTAATCAATTCAGAATAATCAAACTCAATGATCGATCATTCTGATCAGAATAGTTTGACTCAATGTTTGATTAGGTCAAAATGATCAGACTCATTGATGAATTAGCTCAGAATAGTTATACTCAAACTTTAATCAATTCAGAATAATCAAACTCAATGATCGATCTTTCAGATCAGAATAATTTGACTCAATGTTTGATTAGGTCAAAATAGTCAGACTCAATGATGAATTAGCTCAGAATAGTCATACTCAAACTTTAATCAACTTAGAATAATCAAACTCAATGATCGATCATTCTGATCAGAATAGTTTGACTCAATATTTGATTTGGTCAAAATAGTCTGACTTAATGCTGAATTAGCTCAGAATAGCTATACTCAAACTTTAATCAATTCAGAATAATCAAACTCAATGATCGATCTTTCAGATCAGAATAATTTGACTCAATGTTTGATGAGGTCAAAATAGTCAGATTCAATGATGAATTAGCTCAGAATAGTTATACTCAAACTTTAATCAACTTAGAATAATCAATAGTTTGACTCAATGCTGAATTAGCTCAGAATAGTTACACTCAAACTTTAATCAACTCAGAATAATCAAACTCAATGATCGATCATTCTCATCAGAATGGTCGGACTCAATGTTTGATTAGGTCAAAATAGTCAGACTCAATGCTGAATTAGCTATACATAAACTTTAATCAACTCAGAATAATCAAACTCAATGATCGATCATTCAAATTAGAATAGTTTGACTCAAAGTTTGATATGGTCAAAATTTTCAGACTCAATGCTGAATTAGCTCAGAATACTTTTACTCAAACTTCAATCAACTCAGAATAATCAAACTCAATGATCGATCATTCAAATCAGAATAGTTTGACTCAATGTTTGATTAGGTCAAAATGGTCAGACTCAATGCTGAATTAGCTCCGAATAGTTATACTCAAACATTAATCAACTCAGAATAATCAAACTCAATGATCGATAATTCAAATCAGAATAGTTTGACTCAATGTTTGATTAGGTCAAAATGGTCAGACTCAATGCAGAATTAGCTCAGAATAGTTATACTCAAACTTTAATCAATTCAGAATAATCAAACTCAATGATCGATCATGCAAATCAAAATAGTTTGACTCAATGTTTGATAAGGTCAAAATTGACAGACTCAATGCTGAATTAGCTCAGAATAGTTATACTCAAACATTAATCAACTCAGAATAGTCAAACTCAATGATCGATCATTCTCATCAGAATAGTTTGACTCAATGTTTGATTAGGTCAAAATAGTCAGACTCAATGCTGAATTAGCCCAGAATAGTTTTACTCAAACTTTAATCAATTCAGAATAATCAAACTCAATGATCGATCAAGCATATCAGAATTGTCGAACTCAATGTTTCATTAGGTCAAAATAGTCAGACTCAATGCTGAATTAGCTCAGAATAGTTATACTCAAACTTAGATCAATTCAGAATAATCAAACTCAATGATCGATCTTTCAAATCAGAATAGTTTGTCTCAATATTTGAGTAGGTCAAAATATTCAGACTCAATGCTGAATTAGCTCAGACTAGTTATACTCAAAATTTATTCAATTCAGAATAATCAAACTCAAAGATCGATCATTCAAAGCAGAATAGTTTGACTCAATGTTTGATAAGGTCAAAATGATCAGACTCATTGCTGAATTAGCTCAGAATAGTTATACTCTAACTTTAATCAATTCAGAATAATCAAACTCATTGATCGATTATTCAAACCAGAATAGTTTGACTCAATGTTTGATTAGGTCAAAATAGTCAGACTCAATGATGAATTAGCTCAGAATAGTTATACTCAAACTTTAATCAGTTCAGAATAACCAAACTCATTGATCGATCATTCAAATGAGAATAGTTTGACTCAATGTTTTATTAGTTCAAAATAGTTTGACTCAATGCTGAATTAGCTCAGAATAGTCATACTCAAACTTTATTCAACTCAGAATAATCAAACTCAATGATCGATCATTCTCATCGGAATAGTTTGACTCAATGTTTCATTAGGTCAAAATAGTCAGACTCAATGCTGAATTAGCTCAGAATAGTTATACTCAAACTTTAATCAACTCAGAATAATCAAACTCAATGATCGATCATTCTCATCAGAATGGTCGGACTCAATGTTTGATTAGGTCAAAATAGTCAGACTCAATCCTGAATTAGCTATACATAAACTTTAATCAACTCAGAATAATCAAACTCAATGATCGATCATTCAAATGAGAATAGTTTGACTCAATGTTTTATTAGTTCAAAATAGTTTGACTCAATGCTGAATTAGCTCAGAATAGTCATACTCAAACTTTATTCAACTCAGAATAATCAAACTCAATGATCGATCATTCTCATCGGAATAGTTTGACTCAATGTTTCATTAGGTCAAAATTTTCAGACTCAATGCTGAATTAGCTCAGAATAGTTATACTCAAACTTCAATCAACTCAGAATAATCAAACTCAATGATCGATCATTCAAATCAGAATAGTTTGACTCAATGTTTGATTAGGTCAAAATGGTCAGACTCAATGCTGAATTAGCTCAGAATAGTTATACTCAAACTTTAATCAATTCAGAATAATCAAACTCAATGATCGATCATGCAAATCAGAATAGTTTGACTCAATGTTTGCTTTGTTCAAAATTGACAGACTCAATGCTGAATTAGCTCAGAATAGTTATACTCAAACATTAATCAACTCAGAATAGTCAAACTCAATGATCGATCATTCTCATCAGAATAGTTTGACTCAATGTTTGATTAGGTCAAAATAGTCAGACTCAATGCTGAATTAACCCA
This sequence comes from Alitta virens, assembly GCA_932294295.1. Taxonomy (NCBI): domain Eukaryota; kingdom Metazoa; phylum Annelida; class Polychaeta; order Phyllodocida; family Nereididae; genus Alitta; species Alitta virens. The sequence continues at coordinate 11,148,737 of OW028579.1, read as the reverse complement.
GAATAGTAATACTCAAACTTTAATCAATTCAGAATAATCAAACTCAACGATCGATCATGCAAATCAGAATAGTCGAACTCAATGTTTGATTAGGTCAAAATAGTCAGACTCAATGATGCTGTGCTCAGGCAATCTTTGCAGTCCAGGCTAGTAAGGTCACGGGCCTTGCTAGGTGTATTGAATTTCTCGGTATAATAATTGACTCTGAGAAATCTGAGCTGCACATCTAGGCCCGAGTTCTTGAGATTAGGGGCATGCTCACCAGCTGGCGCGGCAAGCGGGTCGGTTTGAAGAGAGACATTCAGAGCCTCGTAGGGAAACTAGCATTTGCAGCACGTAGTTCGCACAGTTTGTGCCTTTTTGGGCAGGTTGATTGGCTTAGCTTAGAGGCCCAAATATCCACATCACAAAGTTAGGCTGTCTAAAGAGACCATGTCAGATATTGAGTGGTGGGTTGAATGTATTGCTTCTCACAATGGTACTGTAATGTATGAGGATAACTGGTCAGTGGGCACAGTGCATCATATATACACTGATGCCAGTGATTATGGTTATGGGGCTGTTTTTGGTGATAGTTGGTTTGCCATGGTGTATGCTGGTGAAGGCCAGCCTCTTAAATCCCATTCCATCAACTGGAGGGAAATGCATGTCGCAGCCAAGGCTATGGCTACCTGGGCGAGTGACCTTAGAGGTGCTCGTGTCATATTTCATATTGATAACGCAGCGGTTTGTGGGATATTGAACAAATATTATACTCCAGCGGCAGACATTATGGAGTTTGTTCGTTTTTAGTGTTTGGCTATCGAGGCTTATGCTATTTCATCTGCAGTGATGTACACATCACCACAGGTGATAACGTGGACACAGATATGTTGAGTAGGGGCCGTCTGGAGGTTTTTCCAGGCTAGAGCGGGCGGCCGCAGTCTTGTGTGTGTCTGGCTGGCTGGTGTTAAATATAAGGTGTCAATATCTGAGTTTCTTTCCTTTCCGGATTTGGACACCAGGGTTGCTTTATTGGTGTACGCCGGCCTCGCAGCCAACCCTCGTAAATCTTAATTGGCTGCCCTTCAAAGGTATATCGAGTTCTCTCACCTTTATGGATGTCATCCCTTGAATTTTGATGAGATTACTGTTTTAAGATTTATCGCTCACCTCACTGATCGTTCCCTTTCGCTCAGCATCATCAAAGTTTATTTACCTGGGGTCACAGCTTGGGTCATAACTATGGGTTCTCCCCCACGCGACATTTATTCGCCACGAGATAAGTGGGCCCTTAAAGCCATCGAGCCTCGGGGGGCTGCCCCATCTCAAGCCAGGCCTGTTTCGTATATGTTGGAGAGAGTGCTGGCGGTACTGCCTGACTCATATGACATGTTGATGTTGTTTAGCGTCATGACGCTTGCGTATTTTGGTTGTCTCAGGTCTGCTGAGTATTGCTTTTCTAGTTCAGGTGGGGCTCCGCTTTCATGCGCCTCTGTTGCTTTTCATCATGATAAAATTCCTTTTCTCACAATCAGTGTAGCTACTTCCAAAACCGCTTTCAAGGGTTTCTCCGTGGTCATAGGCTGTTCTGGCACACCGGTTTGTGCGGTATGCTCCCTAAGTGCTTATCTTGCGGCTAGGAGGCCATCTTCTGCCAAGCCGCTTTTTGTATTTTGTGAGGGCACCCCGCTGTCTCATGCTTTGCTTTCCAAGGCAATGAAGCATATATTTACTTTAGTCGGTTTAAGTGCATCCTCCGTCACACCACATTCTTTGCATGCCGGGGTGGCTATAGATGCTGCAGCTCTTCAGCTGCCTGAAGCAGTTATCAAATGGCTGGGCCGTTGGCGATCTGATGCCTAAAAAGTATACAATTCAATTCAATTCAATAAATTTATTAACATGACTTTCATGTCATTACAGATATTTTGTTTTAAAGAAAACAGTAATCATTATGCCCGGCCTATCAGGCCTATCAGTCACTTATTTATATTATAAATGTTACTATCTGGGGGTGAACAACATAATTATGTTAGTCAGATATACAGATAAACGGTCAAGAGGTTAGTTACAAACATGATATATAATACATAAATATGTACTAGTATTTCTGCTTCACTTATTGTACAATATTTTATTTCGGATATGATAAGATTTTTGGATGTACCGTGCAAGTGATCTTTGATTTTTACCATTGATAACAGTATGAAACAAAAATTCTTTACTTAGAGGCAATAAACTTACAGAGAGTAGTAACTCATTAAACACTATTATTCTATCTTCATTATAAACTTTGCATACTAATATAAAATGAATTTCATCTTCTATTAAATTCTGTTCACAAAGAGGACATAATCTATTTTCTAATGTTAGTGGAGCAGTAAATCTTCCAGTCTCAACATGTAAAGGTAAGATTCCTAATCTTCACTGAGCTAAAAATGACCTCTCTCATCTTGATATATAGTTAATAACATATCCTTTTGATGAATAATCTGATTTAAACATTCTGTAAGTGCGTAATTTTGAATATCTAGTAATATCTATTTGCCATTGCATTTTCATACAATCTATTTTCAGTGGTTCTTAAAACATTTCCTAATCTAAAATTAACCATTTCTGAGTGAAATAAATATGTTTGACTTGTCTCTTCAAAAATAAATTTCAATTCATATGACCAATTTTTGACATTGCAATATTTACAGTTATACACATCAAACACAAAAATTATTTTAATCTAATATCATCCATACGCATTAACCTACATCACCCCACAAACCCAAATTTGGTGCAAATTTATGGACCCCTAGGAAATACCGTACAATTTTATTTTGAACAACATTAATAGAATTATAATATTTAAAACCCCAGACCCCTGCCCCATAATCCATGATAGGAGTTAAGCATGTATCAAATAATTTAAAAAAAAAAGGTAATAATCTAGTGTTTTAAATGTTCTTAATTGAGAAATTACAAATCCAAAAGCTCTACTAGAGCTATCAGCCAAGATCTTGGAACAAACATCAAAATTCATAAATTCTTGAAACATTACCCCAAGATATTTATATTAACTAACAACTTCCAAATCCTGTTCCATACAACTAAAAGCATAGTTTGTCACTGCTTGTGATTGCTTTCTAAAGTGAATTATTTTAGTTTTTTGTACATTAATTTTCAATCTCCATTGATGACACCAGTCTGAGCATTTATTTAACATTAATTGCAACCCAGCTTCACTTTCAGCCAAAATAATTGAGTCATCTGCGTAGAGCAAAATGTTAACAGTCTCATCACCTACTTGAACACTCAAATTCATAACTGATAACTCAAGAGCCAAATCATTGATATATAAACTAAACAGGGAAGGAGATAATGGGTCCCCCTGTCTAACGCCTATTTCACTATTAAACCCATTTGTCGTTTGCTCATTAACTTTAACTGCATAAGTTTGATGTTTCAGGATTGATTTTATTGCATGATACATTTTGCCTCCTATGCCATTGTATTGTAATTTATACAATAAGCAATTCTTGTCAACTGAGTCAAACTTTTTTGACATGTCTATAAAACAACAAAAGGTGCCCTGCTTCACTGCTAATCTGTTATTTATTATGCTAGACAGAGAAAAGATGTGATCAAGACAAGAACGAGTGGCTCTAAAAGCATTTTGTTCGTCTACGGTCAATCCAGCAACTTCTAAAAATACAGTGAGTCGTTGGTTTAAAAAAGCACTATAAAGTTTGCAATACTTGAGATGAGACTGATACCTCTATAAAACTGAGGATTTCTTTTATCTGATGTTTGGTACTTAGGTATCGGTTTCAGTAAAACCTGATTCCATTGCAATGGCACCATACCACTGCCAAAACATAGAGAATATAAAGCATGAAGTAAATTAACAGAGGGTTCATTATTTAAAACTTCATTTAGTATATTATCAACTCCCATTGCCTTGCCCTTCTTTGCCCTTTTTATCAATAGTTCTACCTCTCCTCTGCCTACATCATCATCTAAAACTTCTCTAAATAATTCATATCTATAATTATATGGGGGATCACTTTCCCCTCTCTCATATTCTGATTTCTTAGTAATAATGTGATCTAACAATTCTTCATCGTGACCTGCACCCATCTGATTATCATGAAACAGACTACTGAAGTGGTTATACCAGCCATTAAGAATTACATCTGGGTCAGTTGACATCGAGCCATCATGCAATATAATCTCATTTGGAAGGTATGTACATTTTTTTGGGCTCAATTTCTTTAATGCCTCCCAAAATTCTCTAGGGTTAGACTTTTCCATTAATCGTATACTTAACAATTTTTCCCTCTCAAATTTCCTTTTAATTCTCTTATATGTTTTGTCCAATAGGTTCTGTTTTTCTTTAAACACTGTCTGTAGTCTTCTTTTATCAGGTCTCCTACCCCTGAACCTCAAAAAAGTTTTTTCACTAACATATACATCACGCCAACTCATATTTAATTCTTTACACCACCATGGCTTTGGTCGTCGTTTTAACAAAAATTTCTAAGTTTCTTGGAGCTTACTTCCATAAGCTTACTATCCATCTCTGAATAGTATATATTACAAACCTCCTTGTAGAGGTCATCAATGCTATGCTGATTATGCAGTGAGGTTCAATCCTATCAATAATACCTACAATAACCTGCATTACATCATCATCATTCATAAATTCACTAGGTATGTTTCTTTGTTTCAACACTCATCTCTGGGACTGGATCTAACTCCCTTTGATAATGGACTTTAAATGTGGCACAAACCACAGAGTGGTCAGGCACATGCCTCTGGTGGAATTAGCATAAACTTATTAAGAATGTCTGAAATGGTTTGCACCTTTGTTTCAGTAAAGAAATTTAATTCAGATTGTGCCAAAATGTAGTCTACCACAGTGTAGACACAAATGTGAAATTTTCCTTTTCTGGAGTCATGCGACCGTTTAAAATAATATACATTAAGCCCTCGGACAAACAATCAGCCACACTAGCAGTTAAGCTTGCCACGAGCATACAAGCTCCCACTGCACTGCATTAGCACATCATCCTATATTGGCTGTGAGCTTTTGCTCATAAACGATGCTGTTGGGATTGCCTACGGCAGGTCCTGGGTGTCCATGAGAGCATCACATTGTGCATTGTTATTCTTCCATTCATGTTCGCCAATAAATGGCAGTTTTGTCCAAGCTTATACAACATCGCTCGTTCTCTTTATTTGCGTTAAATGTCATTTATTGTTTAGAACAATAAATTCAGTGAGTTAAAATAAAATAAACGTCACCTTCTGTTTCCGTTGACGCTCGCCAGCGTCCAATCATATAATTCGTCCATGCCAGTAATCCGTTTACGGCCCCCTTAAAAGAGAGGAACGCATCGTTCAAAATCCTTCGCTTCATTTCTTCTCCCACCCGCCCATTCCTCTTATGAGGATATTCTTAGAACTGAGCCTTTGTATTGCACCATTTATCTTTCATTTTCGCTTTTTGTATGGTTCAGCATGTTTTCGCTACTCAATAGCTACTTAAGTTAAGCATTGTCTTAAGTTGCTTTTTGTCAACTAACAATAATGTGTGAGCTCATGTTGGGTTGTCTGGGTGTCCATGAGAGCATCACATTGTGCATTGTTATTCTTCCATTCATGTTCGCCAATAAATGGCAGTTTTGTCCAAGCTTATACAACATTGCTCGTTCTCTTTATTTGCCTTAATGATTGCTAGGCCATTGCTTAACAGTACAATTACCCTAGAAAAGTTTAATGGCAATTAAGATAAACCAATTGTCAAAATAGTTTTGTTATATGTAATGTTAGGTATATATTCGTGATAGGTATACAAAAACCTGATTTTTTGAGTAGAACGAATTTATAGGCCTAAAGTAATGAAACTTTATTATATAAGAAAGTTCTTACAAATCCCAATAGATAGAGATAGATAGATAGCTTGCCAGCTTGCCACGTGGTTACCTTGATTGTATAGACAATTAACATCAGGGGTCGCCACAGCCGTTAGTTCCGAAAATGGCCGCTAGGGCGCCGCTAAATTCAGTTATCCGAATCCCGAGGGTCCACTGTATTAGACTATTGATGGCAAGGGAATATCCACAATTTTCCAACAACATCATGAGGCTTGTACATAAAGGACAGTAACATTTATGTTCATTTTGTGCTGCTTAAAACATTTTAGGATAAATTATGACCCAAAAAACATTTATTATGGAAATTAACTATGATATGATATATACACGTATTGTCAGTAATGCATGCTGATGAAACTTCTACAGCCTTTGTTTTTAATACCTTTGACCTTGGTCATCCATGTGCAGAAGCTCTCTCTCTTTCAAAGCCAATTGTAGGCAATTATGTATGCTAATGTGGTACTTTCAATCACTCAAGCAAAGTATAAAATTATAGTGCCTGTACACTCTGTACATCTAATTTTGTCCATATATGTGTTTTATGTGTAGCCGGATTTCCCATACCCCAATGTCTTAAATCATACAATTTATATTATGCCTTCTTTACCAAATGTATGGCTACAATTCAAGCTGCAAACTGGGTCAGTAGTATCATATTTAAAAAAACAAAACAAGTAAAATGGTGTGATGCTTTGAAATAGTTTATTCACATACGGAGACGTACTACCACACAAATGATTGAAACAAAATATATAGAATTTAGTCAAAAAGTATTGAGCCATATTCCTGTCCATAGCCTTTTCTATAATTCGAATTACCTGTAAAAGAAATAACACTAGAGTTGCACTACCTCATAATGCTTTTTACAATTCATGACAATATAACAAAAGAAGTCAATTGCAGAAGCAGTCTTACCTTTCATTCAGTGATGTCGGGAATGAGGTGGTTTACATTTGCAGGAGCAAGTTGAACCTCCAAAAGTGGTTTGGAAGAAGTTAGGCTGAGTTGAGTGCTTTATGAGTTTTCTTATGCCCTTCAAACAACTGTGTCTCCTTCTTCCATTCTTAATTGCCAAGCATTGCTTTCTGAACCATCGAATTTGGTAATACCAGGGGGATAGGCCTGAGACAGGGAATGGTCCAGGGCCTAATGGATGACCAGGTCTGGGTCCATATCCAGGAGGGAACGGAGTGAACTGCTGTGGGGAAGGTCCAGATGGTTGATGTGGATGAGGTCCGTAAGGATGGAATGGTCCAAACTGAGTGAAGTACATAGGGAAAAAACCGAAAACAGGGTAGGGTCCAAACAAAGGGTAAGCAACCAACACAACTTGTGGAGTTGATATATATCCTGGATGAGGATGTGATCCAGGGTAGTACTTATCCCTAAACATGTTGTGAATTCCCTTGTATGCAACTGGCCTTGGAATAATCACTCGCCTTATGGGTCGTCTGATTAATCTTCGCCTGGGCATCACACGACGCCTAGGTCTAAGGTGCCGTCTCAAGTGGATGATTCTTCTGCGCCTGTTAACGCGTCTTGGCCTTCGGTGTCGCCAGATGACCACAATTCGTCGCTTGATGATCACTCGCCTTCTGGGTCGTCTGAGGATTCTACGCCTGATGATCACACGACGCCTTGGTCTAAGGTGCCGTCTCAAGCGGATGATTTTTCTGCGCCTGATGACGCGTCTTGGCCTTCGGTGTCGCCTGATGACCAGGATTCGCCGCTTGATGATCACACGCCTTCTGGGTCGTCTGAGGATTCTTCGCCTGATGATCACACGACGCCTTGGTCTAAGGTGCCGTCTCAAGTGGATGATTCTTCTACGCCTGTTGACGCGTCTTGGCCTTCGGTGTCGCCTGATGACTACGCTTCGTCGCTTGATGATCACTCGCCTTCTGGGTCGTCTGAGGATTCTTCGCCTGATGATCACACGACGCCTTGGTCTAAGTTGCCGTCTCAAGTGGATGATTCTTCTGCGCCTGATGATGCGTCTTGGCCTTCTGTGTCGCCTGATGACCAGGCTTCGTCGCTTGATGATCACTCGCCTTCTGGGTCGTCTGAGGATTCTTCGCCTGATGATCACACGACGCCTTGGTCTAAGGTGCCGTCTCAAGTGGATGATTCTTCTGCGCCTGATGACGCGTCTTGGCCTTCGGTGTCGCCTGATGACCATGATTCGTCGCTTGATGATCACTCGCCTTCTGGGTCGTCTGAGGATTCTTCGCCTGATGATCACACGACGCCTTGGTCTAAGGTGCCGTCTCAAGTGGATGATTCTTCTACGCCTGATGACACGTCTTGGCCTTCGGTGTCGCCTGATGACCACGATTCGTCGCTTGATGATCACTCGCCTTCTGGGTTGTCTGAGGATTCTTCGCCTGATGATCACACGACGCCTTTGTCTAAGGTGCCGTCTCAAGTGGATGATTTTTCTTAGCCTGATGACGCGTCTTGGCCTTCGGTGTCGCCTGATGACCACGATTCGCCGCTTGATGATCACATGCCTTCTGGGTCGTCTGAGCATTCTTCGCCTGATGATCACACGACGCCTTGGTCTAAGGTGCCGTCTCAAGCGGATGATTCTTCTGCGCCTGATGACGTGTCTTGGCCTTCGGTGTCGCCTGATGAACACGATTCGCCGCTTGATGATCACTCGCCTTCTGGGTCTTCTGAGGATTCTTCGCCTGATGATCACACGACGCCTTGGTTTAAGGTGCCGTCTCAAGTGGATGATTCTTCTGCGCCTGATGACGTGTCTTGGCCTTCGGTGTCGCCTGATGACCACGATTCGTCGCTTGATGATCACTCGCCTTCTGGGTCGTCTGAGGATTCTTCGCCTGATGATCACACGACGCCTTGGTCTAAGGTGCCGTCTCAAGCGGATGATTCTTCTGCGCCTGATGACGCGTCTTGGCCTTCGGTGTCGCCTGATGACCACGATTCGTCGCTTGATGATCACACGCCTTCTGGGTCGTCTGAGGATATTTCGCCTGATGATCACACGACGCTTTGGTCTAAGGTGCCGTCTCAAGCGGATGATTTTTCTGCGCCTGATGACGCGTCTTGGCCTTCGGTGTCGCCTGATGACCACGATTCGCCGCTTGATGATCACTCGCCTTCTGGGTCGTCTGAGGATTCTTCGCCTGATGATCACACGACGCCTTGGTCTAAGGTGCCGTCTCAAGCGAATGATTCTTCTGCGCCTGATGACGCGTCTTGGCCTTCGGTGTCGCCTGATGACCACGATTCGCCGCTTGATGATCACACGCCTTCTGGGTCGTCTGAGGATTCTTCGCCTGATGATCACACGACGCCTTGGTCTAAGGTGCCGTCTCAAGTGGATGATTCTTCTGCGCCTGATGACGCGTCTTGGCCTTCGGTGTCGCCTGATGACCACGATTCGTTGCTTGATGATCACACGCCTTCTGGGTCGTCTGAGGATTCTTCGCCTGATGATCACACGACGCCTTGGTCTAAGGTGCCGTCTCAAGCGGATGATTTTTCTGCGCCTGATGACGCGTCTTGGCCTTCGGTGTCGCCTGATGACCACGATTCGCCGCTTGATGATCACACGCCTTCTGGGTCGTCTGAGGATTCTTCGCCTGATGATCACACGACGCCTTGGTCTAAGGTGCCGTCTCAAGCGGATGATTTTTCTGCGCCTGATGACGCGTCTTGGCCTTCGGTGTCGCCTGATGACCACGATTCGCCGCTTGATGATCACTCGCCTTCTGGTTCGTCTGAGGATTCTAAGCCTGATGATCACACGACGCCTTGGTCTAAGGTGCCGTCTCAAGCGGATGATTCTTCTGCGCCTGATGACGCGTCTTGGCCTTCGGTGTCGCCTGATGACCACGATTCGTCGCTTGATGATCACACGCCTTCTGGGTCGTCTGAGGATATTTCGCCTGATGATCACACGACGCTTTGGTCTAAGGTGCCGTCTCAAGCGGATGATTTTTCTGCGCCTGATGACGCGTCTTGGCCTTCGGTGTCGCCTGATGACCACGATTCGCCGCTTCATGATCACACGCCTTCTGGGTCGTCTGAGGATTCTTCGCCTGATGATCACATGACGCCTTGGTCTAAGGTGCCGTCTCAAGCGGATGATTTTTCTGCGCCTGATGACGCGTCTTGGCCTTCGGTGTCGCCTGATGACCACGATTCGCCGCTTGATGATCACACGCCTTCTGGGTCGTCTGAGGATACTTCGCCTGATGATCACACGACGCTTTGGTCTAAGGTGCCGTCTCAAGCGGATGATTTTTCTGCGCCTGATGACGTGTCTTGGCCTTCGGTGTCGCCTGATGACCACGATTCGCCGCTTGATGATCACTCGCCTTCTGGTTCGTCTGAGGATTCTAAGCCTGATGATCACACGACGCCTTGGTCTAAGGTGCCGTCTCAAGCGGATGATTCTTCTGCGCCTGATGACGCGTCTTGGCCTTCGGTGTCGCCTGATGACCACGATTCGTCGCTTGATGATCACACGCCTTCTGGGTCGTCTGAGGATATTTCGCCTGATGATCACACGACGCTTTGGTCTAAGGTGCCGTCTCAAGCAGATGATTTTTCTGCGCCTGATGACGCGTCTTGGCCTTCGGTGTCGCCTGATGACCACGATTCGCCGCTTCATGATCACACGCCTTCTGGGTCGTCTGAGGATTCTTCGCCTGATGATCACATGACGCCTTGGTCTAAGGTGCCGTCTCAAGCGGATGATTTTTCTGCGCCTGATGACGCGTCTTGGCCTTCGGTGTCGCCTGATGACCACGATTCGCCGCTTGATGATCACACGCCTTCTGGGTCGTCTGAGGATACTTCGCCTGATGATCACACGACGCTTTGGTCTAAGGTGCCGTCTCAAGCGGATGATTTTTCTGCGCCTGATGACGTGTCTTGGCCTTCGGTGTCGCCTGATGACCACGATTCGCCGCTTGATGATCACACGCCTTCTGGGTCGTCTGAGGATTCTTCGCCTGATGATCACACGACGCCTTGGTCTAAGGTGCCGTCTCAAGCGGATGATTTTTCTGCGCCTGATGACGCGTCTTGGCCTTCGGTGTCGCCGGATGACCACGATTCGCCGCTTGATGATCACTCGCCTTCTGGGTCGTCTGAGGATTCTTCGCCTGATGATCACACGACGCCTTGGTCTAAGGTGCCGTCTCAAGCGAATGATTCTTCTGCGCCTGATGACGCGTCTTGTCCTTCGGTGTCGCCTGATGACCACGATTCGTCGCTTGATGATCACTCGCCTTCTGGGTCGTCTGAGGATTCTTCGCCTGATGATCACACGACGCCTTGGTCTAAGGTGCCGTCTCAAGTTGATGATTCTTCTGCGCCTGATGACGCGTCTTGGCCTTCGGTGTCGCCTGATGACCACGATTCGTCGCTTGATGATCACTCGCCTTCTGGGTCGTCTGAGGAGTCTTCTCCTGATGATCACACGACGCCTTGGTCTAAGGTGCCGTCTCAAGCGGATGATTCTTCTGCGCCTGATGACGCGTCTTGGCCTTCGGTGTCGCCTGATGACCACGATTCGCCGCTTGATGATCACACGCCTTCTGGGTCGTCTGAGGATTCTTCGCCTGATGATCACACGACGCCTTGGTCTAAGGTGCCGTCTCAAGCGGATGATTTTTCTGCGCCTGATGACGCGTCTTGGCCTTCGGTGTCGCCTGATGACCACGATTCGCCGCTTGATGATCACACGCCTTCTGGGTCGTCTGAGGATACTTCGCCTGATGATCACACGACGCTTTGGTCTAAGGTGCCGTCTCAAGCGGATGATTTTTCTGCGCCTGATGACGTGTCTTGGCCTTCGGTGTCGCCTGATGACTACGATTCGCCGCTTGATGATCACACGCCTTCTGGGTCGTCTGAGGATTCTTCGCCTGATGATCACACGACGCCTTGGTCTAAGGTGCCGTCTCAAGCGGATGATTCTTCTGCGCCTGATGACGCGTCTTGGCCTTCGGTGTCGCCTGATGACCACGATTCGTCGCTTGATGATCACACGCCTTCTGGGTCGTCTGAGGATATTTCGCCTGATGATCACACGACGCCTTGGTCTAAGGTGCCGTCTCAAGTGGATGATTTTTCTGCGCCTGATGACGCGTCTTGGCCTTCGGTGTCGCCTGATGACCACGATTCGTCGCTTGATGATCACTCGCCTTCTGGGTCGTCTGAGGATTCTTCGCCTGATGATCACACGACGCCTTGGTCTAAGGTGCCGTCTCAAGCGGATGATTTTTCTGCGCCTGATGAGGCGTCTTGGCCTTCGGTGTCGCCTGATGACCACGATTCGCCGCTTGATGATCACTCGCCTTCTGGGTCGTCTGAGGATTCTTCGCCTGATGATCACACGACGCCTTGGTCTAAGGTGCCGTCTCAAGCGAATGATTCTTCTGCGCCTGATGACGCGTCTTGGCCTTCGGTGTCGCCTGATGACTACGATTCGCCGCTTGATGATCACACGCCTTCTGGGTCGTCTGAGGATTCTTCGCCTGATGATCACACGACGCCTTGGTCTAAGGTGCCGTCTCAAGTGGATGATTCTTCTGCGCCTGATGACGCGTCTTGGCCTTCGGTGTCGCCTGATGACCACGATTCGTTGCTTGATGATCACACGCCTTCTGGGTCGTCTGAGGATTCTTCGCCTGATGATCACACGACGCCTTGGTCTAAGGTGCCGTCTCAAGCGGATGATTTTTCTGTGCCTGATGACGCGTCTTGGCCTTCGGTGTCGCCTGATGACCACGATTCGCCGCTTGATGATCACACGCCTTCTGGGTCGTCTGAGGATTCTTCGCCTGATGATCACACGACGCCTTGGTCTAAGGTGCCGTCTCAAGCGGATGATTTTTCTGCGCCTGATGACGCGTCTTGGCCTTCGGTGTCGCCTGATGACCACGATTCGCCGCTTGATGATCACTCGCCTTCTGGGTCGTCTGAGGATTCTAAGCCTGATGATCACACGACGCCTTGGTCTAAGGTGCCGTCTCAAGCGGATGATTCTTTTGCGCCTGATGACGCGTCTTGGCCTTCGGTGTCGCCTGATGACCACGATTCGTCGCTTGATGATCACACGCCTTCTGGGTCGTCTGAGGATATTTCGCCTGATGATTACACGACGCTTTGGTCTAAGGTGCCGTCTCAAGCGGATGATTTTTCTGCGCCTGATGACGCGTCTTGGCCTTCGGTGTCGCCTGATGACCACGATTCGCCGCTTGATGATCACACGCCTTCTGGGTCGTCTGAGGATTCTTCGCCTGATGATCACACGACGCCTTGGTCTAAGGTGCCGTCTCAAGCGGATGATTTTTCTGCGCCTGATGACGCGTCTTGGCCTTCGGTGTCGCCTGATGACCACGATTCGCCGCTTGATGATCACACGCCTTCTGGGTCGTCTGAGGATACTTCGCCTGATGATCACACGACGCTTTGGTCTAAGGTGCCGTCTCAAGCGGATGATTTTTCTGCGCCTGATGACGTGTCTTGGCCTTCGGTGTCGCCTGATGACCACGATTCGCCGCTTGATGATCACACGCCTTCTGGGTCGTCTGAGGATTCTTCGCCTGATGATCACACGACGCCTTGGTCTAAGGTGCCGTCTCAAGCGGATGATTTTTCTGCGCCTGATGACGCGTCTTGGCCTTCGGTGTCGCCGGATGACCACGATTCGCCGGTTGATGATCACTCGCCTTCTGGGTCGTCTGAGGATTCTTCGCCTGATGATCACACGACGCCTTGGTCTAAGGTGCCGTCTCAAGCGAATGATTCTTCTGCGCCTGATGACGCGTCTTGTCCTTCGGTGTCGCCTGATGACCACGATTCGTCGCTTGATGATCACTCGCCTTCTGGGTCGTCTCAGGACTCCTCGCCTGATGATCACACGACGCCTTGGTCTAAGGTGCCGTCTCAAGCGGATGATTTTTCGGCGCCTGATGAGGCGTCTTGGCCTTCGGTGTCGCCTGATGACCACGATTCGCCGTTTGATGATCACTCGCCTTCTGGGTCGTCTGAGGATTCTTCGCCTGATGATCACACGACGCCTTGGTTTAAGGTGCCGTCTCAAGTGGATGATTCTTCTGCGCCTGATGACACGTCTTGGCCTTCGGTGTCGCCTGATGACCACGATTCGTCGCTTGATGATCACTCGCCTTCTGGGTCGTCTGAGGATTCTTCGCCTGATGATCACACGACGCCTTGGTCTAAGGTGCCGTCTCAAGTTGATGATTCTTCTGCGCCTGATGACGCGTCTTGGCCTTCGGTGTCGCCTGATGACCACGATTCGTCGCTTGATGATCACTCGCCTTCTGGGTCGTCTGAGGATTCTTCGCCTGATGATCACACGACGCCTTGGTCTAAGGTGCCGTCTCAAGCGGATGATTTTTCTGCGCCTGATGACGTGTCTTGGCCTTCGGTGTCGCCTGATGACCACGATTCGCCGCTTGATGATCACACGCCTTCTGGGTCGTCTGAGGATTCTTCGCCTGATGATCACACGACGCCTTGGTCTAAGGTGCCGTCTCAAGCGGATGATTCTTCTGCGCCTGATGACGCGTCTTGGCCTTCGGTGTCGCCTGATGACCACGATTTGTCGCTTGATGATCACTCGCCTTCTGGGTCGTCTGAGGATTCTACGCCTGATGATCACACGACGCCTTGGTCTAAGGTGCCGTCTCAAGCGGATGATTCTTCTGCGCCTGATGACGCGTCTTGGCCTTCGGTGTCGCCTGATGACCACGATTCGTCGCTTGATGATCACTCGCCTTCTGGGTCGTCTGAGGATTCTTCGCCTGATGATCACACGACGCCTTGGTCTAAGGTGCCGTCTCAAGTTGATGATTCTTCTGCGCCTGATGACGCGTCTTGGCCTTCGGTGTCGCCTGATGACCACGATTCGTCGCTTGATGATCACTCGCCTTCTGGGTCGTCTGAGGATTCTTCGCCTGATGATCACACGACGCCTTGGTCTAAGGTGCCGCCTCAAGCGGATGATTCTTCTGCGCCTGATGACGCGCCTTGGCCTTCGGTGTCGCCTGATGACCACGATTCGTCGCTTGATGATCACTCGCCTTCTGGGTCGTCTGACGATTCTTCGCCTGATGATCACACGACGCCTTGGTCTAAGGTGCCGTCTCAAGCGGATGATTTTTCTGCGCCTGATGACGCGTCTTGGCCTTCGGTGTCGCCTGATGACCACGATTCGTCGCTTGATGATCACTCGCCTTCTGGGTCGTCTGAGGATTCTTCGCCTGATGATCACACGACGCCTTGGTCTAAGGTGCCGTCTCAAGCGGATGATTCTTCTGCGCCTGATGACGCGTCTTGGCCTTCGGTGTCGCCTGATGACCACGATTCGTCGCTTGATGATCACTCGCCTTCTGGGTCGTCTGAGGATTCTTCGCCTGATGATCACATGACGCCTTGGTCTAAGGTGCCGTCTCAAGCGGATGATTCTTCTGCGCCTGATGACGCGCCTTGGCCTTCGGTGTCGCCTGATGACCACGATTCGTCGCTTGATGATCACTCGCCTTCTAGGTCGTCTGACGATTCTTCGCCTGATGATCACACGACGCCTTGGTCTAAGGTGCCGTCTCAAGTTGATGATTCTTCTGCGCCTGATGACGCGTCTTGGCCTTCGGTGTCGCCTGATGACCACGATTCGTCGCTTGATGATCACTCGCCTTCTGGGTCGTCTGAGGATTCTTCGCCTGATGATCACACGACGCCTTGGTCTAAGGTGCCGTCTCAAGCGGATGATTCTTCTGCGCCTGATGACGCGCCTTGGCCTTCGGTGTCGCCTGATGACCACGATTCGTCGCTTGATGATCACTCGCCTTCTGGGTCGTCTGACGATTCTTCGCCTGATGATCACACGACGCCTTGGTCTAAGGTGCCGTCTCAAGCGGATGATTTTTCTGCGCCTGATGACGCGTCTTGGCCTTCGGTGTCGCCTGATGACCACGATTCGTCGCTTGATGATCACTCGCCTTCTGGGTCGTCTGAGGATTCTTCGCCTGATGATCACACGACGCCTTGGTCTAAGGTGCCGTCTCAAGCGGATGATTCTTCTGCGCCTGATGACGCGCCTTGGCCTTCGGTGTCGCCTGATGACCACGATTCGTCGCTTGATGATCACTCGCCTTCTGGGTCGTCTGAGGATTCTTCGCCTGATGATCACACGACGCCTTGGTCTAAGGTGCCGTCTCAAGCGGATGATTCTTCTGCGCCTGATGACGCGTCTTGGCCTTCGGTGTCGCCTGATGACCACGATTCGTCGCTTGATGATCACTCGCCTTCTGGGTCGTCTGAGGATTCTTCGCCTGATGATCACACGATGCCTTGGTCTAAGGTGCCGTCTCAAGCGGATGATTCTTCTGCGCCTGATGACGCGCCTTGGCCTTCGGTGTCGCCTGATGACCACGATTCGTCGCTTGATGATCACTCGCCTTCTAGGTCGTCTGACGATTCTTCGCCTGATGATCACACGACGCCTTGGTCTAAGGTGCCGTCTCAAGTTGATGATTCTTCTGCGCCTGATGACGCGTCTTGGCCTTCGGTGTCGCCTGATGACCTCGATTCGTCGCTTGATGATCACTCGCCTTCTGGGTCGTCTGAGGATTCTTCGCCTGATGATCACACGACGCCTTGGTCTAAGGTGCCGTCTCAAGCGGATGATTTTTCTGCGCCTGATGACGCGTCTTGGCCTTCGGTGTCGCCTGATGACCACGATTCGTCGCTTGATGATCACTCGCCTTCTGGGTCGTCTGAGGATTCTTCGCCTGATGATCACACGACGCCTTGGTCTAAGGTGCCGTCTCAAGCGGATGATTCTTCTGCGCCTGATGACGCGCCTTGGCCTTCGGTGTCGCCTGATGACCACGATTCGTCGCTTGATGATCACTCGCCTTCTGGGTCGTCTGAGGATTCTTCGCCTGATGATCACACGACGCCTTGGTCTAAGGTGCCGTCTCAAGCGGATGATTCTTCTGCGCCTGATGACGCGCCTTGGCCTTCGGTGTCGCCTGATGACCACGATTCGTCGCTTGATGATCACTCGCCTTCTAGGTCGTCTGACGATTCTTCGCCTGATGATCACACGACGCCTTGGTCTAAGGTGCCGTCTCAAGTTGATGATTCTTCTGCGCCTGATGACGCGTCTTGGCCTTCGGTGTCGCCTGATGACCACGATTCGTCGCTTGATGATCACTCGCCTTCTGGGTCGTCTGAGGATTCTTCGCCTGATGATCACACGACGCCTTGGTCTAAGGTGCCGTCTCAAGCGGATGATTCTTCTGCGCCTGATGACGCGCCTTGGCCTTCGGTGTCGCCTGATGACCACGATTCGTCGCTTGATGATCACTCGCCTTCTGGGTCGTCTGAGGATTCTTCGCCTGATGATCACACGACGCCTTGGTCTAAGGTGCCGTCTCAAGTTGATGATTCTTCTGCGCCTGATGACGCGTCTTGGCCTTCGGTGTCGCCTGATGACCACGATTCGTCGCTTGATGATCACTCGCCTTCTGGGTCGTCTGAGGATTCTTCGCCTGATGATCACACGACGCCTTGGTCTAAGGTGCCGTCTCAAGCGGATGATTTTTCTGCGCCTGATGACGTGTCTTGGCCTTCGGTGTCGCCTGATGACCAGGATTCGCCGCTTGATGATCACACGCCTTCTGGGTCGTCTGAGGATTCTTCGCCTGATGATCACACGACGCCTTGGTCTAAGGTGCCGTCTCAAGCGGATGATTCTTCTGCGCCTGATGACGCGTCTTGGCCTTCGGTGTCGCCTGATGACCACGATTTGCCGCTTGATGATCACTCGCCTTCTGGGTCGTCTGAGGATTCTTCGCCTGATGATCACACGACGCCTTGGTCTAAGGTGCCGTCTCAAGCGGATGATTCTTCTGCGCCTGATGACGCGTCTTGGCCTTCGGTGTCGCCTGATGACCACGATTCGCCGGTTGATGATCACTCGCCTTCTGGGTCGTCTGAGGATTCTTCGCCTGATGATCACACGACGCCTTGGTCTAAGGTGCCGTCTCAAGCGAATGATTCTTCTGCGCCTGATGACGCGTCTTGTCCTTCGGTGTCGCCTGATGACCACGATTCGTCGCTTGATGATCACTCGCCTTCTGGGTCGTCTGAGGATTCTTCGCCTGATGATCACACGACGCCTTGGTCTAAGGTGCCGTCTCAAGTTGATGATTCTTCTGCGCCTGATGACGCGTCTTGGCCTTCGGTGTCGCCTGATGACCACGATTCGTCGCTTGATGATCACTCGCCTTCTGGGTCGTCTGAGGATTCTTCGCCTGATGATCACACGACGCCTTGGTCTAAGGTGCCGTCTCAAGCGGATGATTTTTCTGCGCCTGATGACGTGTCTTGGCCTTCGGTGTCGCCTGATGACCACGATTCGCCGCTTGATGATCACACGCCTTCTGGGTCGTCTGAGGATTCTTCGCCTGATGATCACACGACGCCTTGGTCTAAGGTGCCGTCTCAAGCGGATGATTCTTCTGCGCCTGATGACGCGTCTTGGCCTTCGGTGTCGCCTGATGACCACGATTTGTCGCTTGATGATCACTCGCCTTCTGGGTCGTCTGAGGATTCTACGCCTGATGATCACACGACGCCTTGGTCTAAGGTGCCGTCTCAAGCGGATGATTCTTCTGCGCCTGATGACGCGTCTTGGCCTTCGGTGTCGCCTGATGACCACGATTCGTCGCTTGATGATCACTCGCCTTCTGGGTCGTCTGAGGATTCTTCGCCTGATGATCACACGACGCCTTGGTCTAAGGTGCCGTCTCAAGTTGATGATTCTTCTGCGCCTGATGACGCGTCTTGGCCTTCGGTGTCGCCTGATGACCACGATTCGTCGCTTGATGATCACTCGCCTTCTGGGTCGTCTGAGGATTCTTCGCCTGATGATCACACGACGCCTTGGTCTAAGGTGCCGCCTCAAGCGGATGATTCTTCTGCGCCTGATGACGCGCCTTGGCCTTCGGTGTCGCCTGATGACCACGATTCGTCGCTTGATGATCACTCGCCTTCTGGGTCGTCTGACGATTCTTCGCCTGATGATCACACGACGCCTTGGTCTAAGGTGCCGTCTCAAGCGGATGATTTTTCTGCGCCTGATGACGCGTCTTGGCCTTCGGTGTCGCCTGATGACCACGATTCGTCGCTTGATGATCACTCGCCTTCTGGGTCGTCTGAGGATTCTTCGCCTGATGATCACACGACGCCTTGGTCTAAGGTGCCGTCTCAAGCGGATGATTCTTCTGCGCCTGATGACGCGTCTTGGCCTTCGGTGTCGCCTGATGACCACGATTCGTCGCTTGATGATCACTCGCCTTCTGGGTCGTCTGAGGATTCTTCGCCTGATGATCACACGACGCCTTGGTCTAAGGTGCCGTCTCAAGCGGATGATTTTTCTGCGCCTGATGACGTGTCTTGGCCTTCGGTGTCGCCTGATGACCACGATTCGCCGCTTGATGATCACACGCCTTCTGGGTCGTCTGAGGATTCTTCGCCTGATGATCACACGACGCCTTGGTCTAAGGTGCCGTCTCAAGCGGATGATTCTTCTGCGCCTGATGACGCGTCTTGGCCTTCGGTGTCGCCTGATGACCACGATTTGTCGCTTGATGATCACTCGCCTTCTGGGTCGTCTGAGGATTCTACGCCTGATGATCACACGACGCCTTGGTCTAAGGTGCCGTCTCAAGCGGATGATTCTTCTGCGCCTGATGACGCGTCTTGGCCTTCGGTGTCGCCTGATGACCACGATTCGTCGCTTGATGATCACTCGCCTTCTGGGTCGTCTGAGGATTCTTCGCCTGATGATCACACGACGCCTTGGTCTAAGGTGCCGTCTCAAGTTGATGATTCTTCTGCGCCTGATGACGCGTCTTGGCCTTCGGTGTCGCCTGATGACCACGATTCGTCGCTTGATGATCACTCGCCTTCTGGGTCGTCTGAGGATTCTTCGCCTGATGATCACACGACGCCTTGGTCTAAGGTGCCGCCTCAAGCGGATGATTCTTCTGCGCCTGATGACGCGCCTTGGCCTTCGGTGTCGCCTGATGACCACGATTCGTCGCTTGATGATCACTCGCCTTCTGGGTCGTCTGACGATTCTTCGCCTGATGATCACACGACGCCTTGGTCTAAGGTGCCGTCTCAAGCGGATGATTTTTCTGCACCTGATGACGCGTCTTGGCCTTCGGTGTCGCCTGATGACCACGATTCGTCGCTTGATGATCACTCGCCTTCTGGGTCGTCTGAGGATTCTTCGCCTGATGATCACACGACGCCTTGGTCTAAGGTGCCGTCTCAAGCGGATGATTCTTCTGCGCCTGATGACGCGTCTTGGCCTTCGGTGTCGCCTGATGACCACGATTCGTCGCTTGATGATCACTCGCCTTCTGGGTCGTCTGAGGATTCTTCGCCTGATGATCACACGACGCCTTGGTCTAAGGTGCCGTCTCAAGCGGATGATTCTTCTGCGCCTGATGACGCGCCTTGGCCTTCGGTGTCGCCTGATGACCACGATTCGTCGCTTGATGATCACTCGCCTTCTAGGTCGTCTGACGATTCTTCGCCTGATGATCACACGACGCCTTGGTCTAAGGTGCCGTCTCAAGTTGATGATTCTTCTGCGCCTGATGACGCGTCTTGGCCTTCGGTGTCGCCTGATGACCACGATTCGTCGCTTGATGATCACTCGCCTTCTGGGTCGTCTGAGGATTCTTCGCCTGATGATCACACGACGCCTTGGTCTAAGGTGCCGTCTCAAGCGGATGATTCTTCTGCGCCTGATGACGCGCCTTGGCCTTCGGTGTCGCCTGATGACCACGATTCGTCGCTTGATGATCACTCGCCTTCTGGGTCGTCTGACGATTCTTCGCCTGATGATCACACGACGCCTTGGTCTAAGGTGCCGTCTCAAGCGGATGATTTTTCTGCGCCTGATGACGCGTCTTGGCCTTCGGTGTCGCCTGATGACCACGATTCGTCGCTTGATGATCACTCGCCTTCTGGGTCGTCTGAGGATTCTTCGCCTGATGATCACACGACGCCTTGGTCTAAGGTGCCGTCTCAAGCGGATGATTCTTCTGCGCCTGATGACGCGCCTTGGCCTTCGGTGTCGCCTGATGACCACGATTCGTCGCTTGATGATCACTCGCCTTCTGGGTCGTCTGAGGATTCTTCGCCTGATGATCACACGACGCCTTGGTCTAAGGTGCCGTCTCAAGCGGATGATTCTTCTGCGCCTGATGACGCGTCTTGGCCTTCGGTGTCGCCTGATGACCACGATTCGTCGCTTGATGATCACTCGCCTTCTGGGTCGTCTGAGGATTCTTCGCCTGATGATCACACGACGCCTTGGTCTAAGGTGCCGTCTCAAGCGGATGATTCTTCTGCGCCTGATGACGCGCCTTGGCCTTCGGTGTCGCCTGATGACCACGATTCGTCGCTTGATGATCACTCGCCTTCTAGGTCGTCTGACGATTCTTCGCCTGATGATCACACGACGCCTTGGTCTAAGGTGCCGTCTCAAGTTGATGATTCTTCTGCGCCTGATGACGCGTCTTGGCCTTCGGTGTCGCCTGATGACCTCGATTCGTCGCTTGATGATCACTCGTCTTCTGGGTCGTCTGAGGATTCTTCGCCTGATGATCACACGACGCCTTGGTCTAAGGTGCCGTCTCAAGCGGATGATTTTTCTGCGCCTGATGACGCGTCTTGGCCTTCGGTGTCGCCTGATGACCACGATTCGTCGCTTGATGATCACTCGCCTTCTGGGTCGTCTGAGGATTCTTCGCCTGATGATCACACGACGCCTTGGTCTAAGGTGCCGTCTCAAGCGGATGATTCTTCTGCGCCTGATGACGCGCCTTGGCCTTCGGTGTCGCCTGATGACCACGATTCGTCGCTTGATGATCACTCGCCTTCTGGGTCGTCTGAGGATTCTTCGCCTGATGATCACACGACGCCTTGGTCTAAGGTGCCGTCTCAAGCGGATGATTCTTCTGCGCCTGATGACGCGTCTTGGCCTTCGGTGTCGCCTGATGACCACGATTCGTCGCTTGATGATCACTCGCCTTCTGGGTCGTCTGAGGATTCTTCGCCTGATGATCACACGACGCCTTGGTCTAAGGTGCCGTCTCAAGCGGATGATTCTTCTGCGCCTGATGACGCGCCTTGGCCTTCGGTGTCGCCTGATGACCACGATTCGTCGCTTGATGATCACTCGCCTTCTAGGTCGTCTGACGATTCTTCGCCTGATGATCACACGACGCCTTGGTCTAAGGTGCCGTCTCAAGTTGATGATTCTTCTGCGCCTGATGACGCGTCTTGGCCTTCGGTGTCGCCTGATGACCACGATTCGTCGCTTTATGATCACTCGCCTTCTGGGTCGTCTGAGGATTCTTCGCCTGATGATCACACGACGCCTTGGTCTAAGGTGCCGTCTCAAGCGGATGATTCTTCTGCGCCTGATGACGCGCCTTGGCCTTCGGTGTCGCCTGATGACCACGATTCGTCGCTTGATGATCACTCGCCTTCTGGGTCGTCTGAGGATTCTTCGCCTGATGATCGATCACACGACGCCTTGGTCTAAGGTGCCGTCTCAAGTTGATGATTCTTCTGCGCCTGATGACGCGTCTTGGCCTTCGGTGTCGCCTGATGACCACGATTCGTCGCTTGATGATCACTCGCCTTCTGGGTCGTCTGAGGATTCTTCGCCTGATGATCACACGACGCCTTGGTCTAAGGTGCCGTCTCAAGCGGATGATTTTTCTGCGCCTGATGACGTGTCTTGGTCTTCGGTGTCGCCTGATGACCAGGATTCGCCGCTTGATGATCACACGCCTTCTGGGTCGTCTGAGGATTCTTCGCCTGATGATCACACGACGCCTTGGTCTAAGGTGCCGTCTCAAGCGGATGATTCTTCTGCGCCTGATGACGCGTCTTGGCCTTCGGTGTCGCCTGATGACCACGATTTGCCGCTTGATGATCACTCGCCTTCTGGGTCGTCTGAGGATTCTTCGCCTGATGATCACACGACGCCTTGGTCTAAGGTGCCGTCTCAAGCGGATGATTCTTCTGCGCCTGATGACGCGTCTTGGCCTTCGGTGTCGCCTGATGACCACGATTCGTCGCTTGATGATCACTCGCCTTCTGGGTCGTCTGAGGATTCTTCGCCTGATGATCACACTACGCCTTGGTCTAAGGTGCCGTCTCAAGCGGATGATTCTTCTGCGCCTGATGACGCGTCTTGGCCTTCGGTGTCGCCTGATGACCACGATTCGTCGCTTGATGATCACTCGCCTTCTGGGTCGTCTGAGGATTCTTCGCCTGATGATCACACGACGCCTTGGTCTAAGGTGCCGTCTCAAGTTGATGATTCTTCTGCGCTTGATGACGCGTCTTGGCCTTCGGTGTCGCCTGATGACCACGATTCGTCGCTTGATGATCACTCGCCTTCTGGGTCGTCTGAGGATTCTTCGCCTGATGATCACACGACGCCTTGGTCTAAGGTGCCGTCTCAAGCGGATGATTCTTCTGCGCCTGATGACGCGTCTTGGCCTTCGGTGTCGCCTGATGACCACGATTCGTCGCTTGATGATCACTCGCCTTCTGGGTCGTCTGACAATTCTTCGCCTGATGATCACACGACGCCTTGGTCTAAGGTGCCGTCTCAAGCGGATGATTTTTCTGCGCCTGATGACGCGTCTTGGCCTTCGGTGTCGCCTGATGACCACGATTCGTCGCTTGATGATCACTCGCCTTCTGGGTCGTCTGAGGATTCTTCGCCTGATGATCACACGACGCCTTGGTCTAAGGTGCCGTCTCAAGCGGATGATTCTTCTGCGCCTGATGACGCGTCTTGGCCTTCGGTGTCGCCTGATGACCACGATTCGTCGCTTGATGATCACTCACCTTCTGGGTCGTCTCAGGATTCTTCGCCTGATGATCACACGACGCCTTGGTCTAAGGTGCCGTCTCAAGCGGATGATTTTTCTGCGCCTGATGACGCGTCTTGGCCTTCGGTGTCGCCTGATGACCACGATTCGCCGTTTGATGATCACACGCCTTCTGGGTCGTCTGAGGATTCTTCGCCTGATGATCACACGACGCCTTGGTCTAAGGTGCCGTCTCAAGTTGATGATTCTTCTGCGCCTGATGAGGCGTCTTGGCCTTCGGTGTCGCCTGATGACCACGATTCGTCGCTTGATGATCACTCGCCTTCTGGGTCGTCTGAGGATTCTTCGCCTGATGATCACACGACTCCTTGGTCTAAGGTGCCGTCTCAAGCGGATGATTCTTCTGCGCCTGATGACGCGTCTTGGCCTTCGGTGTCGCCAGATGACCACGATTCGTCGCTTGATGATCACTCGCCTTCTGGGTCGTCTGAATATTCTTCGCCTGATGATCACACGGCGCCTTGGTCTAAGGTGCCGTCTCAAGCGGATGATTTTTCTGCGCCTGATGACGCGTCTTGGCCTTCGGTGTCGCCTGATGACCACGATTCGTCGCTTGATGATCACTCGCCTTCTGGGTCGTCTGAGGATTCTTCGCCTGATGATCACACGACGCCTTGGTTTAAGGTGCCGTCTCAAGTGGATGATTCTTCTGCGCCTGATGACGCGTCTTGGCCTTCGGTGTCGCCTGATGACCACGATTCGTCGCTTGATGATCACTCGCCTTCTGGGTCGTCTGACGATTCTTCGCCTGATGATCACACGACGCCTTGGTCTAAGGTGCCGTCTCAAGCGGATGAATTTTCTGCGCCTGATGACGCGTCTTGGCCTTCGGTGTCGCCTGATGACCACGATTCGTCGCTTGATGATCACTCGCCTTCTGGGTCGTCTGAGGATTCTTCGCCTGATGATCACACGACGCCTTGGTCTAAGGTGCCGTCTCAAGTTGATGATTCTTCTGCGCCTGATGACGCGTCTTGGCCTTCGGTGTCGCCTGATGACCACGATTCGTCGCTTGATGATCACTCGCCTTCTGGGTCGTCTGAGGATTCTTCGCCTGATGATCACACGACGCCTTGGTCTAAGGTGCCGTCTCAAGCGGATGATTCTTCTGCGCCTGATGACGCGTCTTGGCCTTCGGTGTCGCCTGATGACCACGATTCGTCGCTTGATGATCACTCGCCTTCTGGGTCGTCTGAGGATTCTTCGCCTGATGATCACACGACGCCTTGGTCTAAGGTGCCGTCTCAAGCGGATGATTTTTCTGCGCCTGATGACGCGTCTTGGCCTTCGGTGTCGCCTGATGACCACGATTCGCCGCTTGATGATCACACGCCTTCTGGGTCGTCTGAGGATTCTTCGCCTGATGATCACACGACGCCTTGGTCTAAGGTGCCGTCTCAAGTTGATGATTCTTCTGCGCCTGATGACGCGTCTTGGCCTTCGGTGTCGCCTGATGACCACGATTTGTCGCTTGATGATCACTCGCCTTCTGGGTCGTCTGACAATTCTTCGCCTGATAATCACACGACTCCTTGGTCTAAGGTGCCGTCTCAAGCGGATGATTCTTCTGCGCCTGATGATGCGTCTTGGCCTTCGGTGTCGCCTGATGACCACGATTCGTCGCTTGATGATCACTCGCCTTCTGGGTCGTCTGAGGATTCTTCGCCTGATGATCACACGACGCCTTGGTCTAAGGTGCCGTCTCAAGCGGATGATTTTTCTGCGCCTGATGACGCGTCTTGGCCTTCGGTGTCGCCTGATGACCACGATTCGTCGCTTGATGATCACTCGCCTTCTGGGTCGTCTGAGGATTCTTCGCCTGATGATCACACGACGCCTTGGTCTAAGGTGCCGTCTCAAGCGGATGATTTTTCTGCGCCTGATGACGCGTCTTGGCCTTCGGTGTCGCCTGATGACCACGATTCGCCGCTTGATGATCACTCGCCTTCTGGGTCGTCTGAGGATTCTTCGCCTGATGATCACACGACGCCTTGGTCTAAGGTGCGGTCTCAAGTTGATGATTCTTCTGCGCCTGATGACGCGTCTTGGCCTTCGGTGTCGCCTGATGACCACGATTTGTCGCTTGATGATCACTCGCCTTCTGGGTCGTCTGACGATTCTTCGCCTGATAATCACACGACTCCTTGGTCTAAGGTGCCGTCTCAAGCGGATGATTCTTCTGCGCCTGATGACGCGTCTTGGCCTTCGGTGTCGCCTGATGACCACGATTCGTCGCTTGATGATCACTCGCCTTCTGGGTCGTCTGAGGATTCTTCGCCTGATGATCACACGACGCCTTGGTCTAAGGTGCCGTCTCAAGCGGATGATTTTTCTGCGCCTGATGACGCGTCTTGGCCTTCGGTGTCGCCTGATGACCACGATTCGTCGCTTGATGATCACTCGCCTTCTGGGTCGTCTGAGGATTCTTCGCCTGATGATCACACGACGCCTTGGTCTAAGGTGCCGTCTCAAGCGGATGATTTTTCTGCGCCTGATGACGCGTCTTGGCCTTCGGTGTCGCCTGATGACCACGATTCGCCGCTTGATGATCACTCGCCTTCTGGGTCGTCTGAGGATTCTTTGCCTGATGATCACACGACGCCTTGGTCTAAGGTGCCGTCTCAAGCGGATGATTCTTCTGCGCCTGATGACGCGTCTTGGCCTTCGGTGTCGCCTGATGACCACGATTCGTCGCTTGATGATCACTCGCCTTCTGGGTCGTCTGACGATTCTTCGCCTGATGATCACACGACGCCTTGGTCTAAGGTGCCGTCTCAAGCGGATGATTTTTCTGCGCCTGATGACGCGTCTTGGCCTTCGGTGTCGCCTGATGACCACGATTCGCCGCTTGATGATCACACGCCTTCTGGGTCGTCTGAGGATTCTTCGCCTGATGATCACACGACGCCTTGGTCTAAGGTGCCGTCTCAAGTTGATGATTCTTCTGCGCCTGATGACGCGTCTTGGCCTTCGGTGTCGCCTGATGACCACGATTTGTCGCTTGATGATCACTCGCCTTCTGGGTCGTCTGACGATTCTTCGCCTGATAATCACACGACTCCTTGGTCTAAGGTGCCGTCTCAAGCGGATGATTCTTCTGCGCCTGATGACGCGTCTTGGCCTTCGGTGTCGCCTGATGACCACGATTCGTCGCTTGATGATCACTCGCCTTCTGGGTCGTCTGAGGATTCTTCGCCTGATGATCACACGACGCCTTGGTCTAAGGTGCCGTCTCAAGCGGATGATTTTTCTGCGCCTGATGACGCGTCTTGGCCTTCGGTGTCGCCTGATGACCACGATTCGTCGCTTGATGATCACTCGCCTTCTGGGTCGTCTGAGGATTCTTCGCCTGATGATCACACGACGCCTTGGTCTAAGGTGCCGTCTCAAGCGGATGATTTTTCTGCGCCTGATGACGCGTCTTGGCCTTCGGTGTCGCCTGATGACCACGATTCGCCGCTTGATGATCACTCGCCTTCTGGGTCGTCTGAGGATTCTTCGCCTGATGATCACACGACGCCTTGGTCTAAGGTGCGGTCTCAAGTGGATGATTCTTCTGCGCCTGATGACGCGTCTTGGCCTTCGGTGTCGCCTGATGACCACGATTCGTCGCTTGATGATCACTCGCCTTCTGGGTCGTCTGAGGATTCTTCGCCTGATGATCACACGACGCCTTGGTCTAAGGTGCCGTCTCAAGCGGATGATTCTTATGCGCCTGATGACGCGTCTTGGCCTTCGGTGTCGCCTGATGACCACGATTCGTCGCTTGATGATCACTCGCCTTCTGGGTCGTCTGAGGATTCTTCGCCTGATGATCACACGACGCCTTGGTCTAAGGTGCCGTCTCAAGTTGATGATTCTTCTGCGCTTGATGACGCGTCTTCGCCTTCGGTGTCGCCTGATGACCACGATTCGTCGCTTGATGATCACTCGCCTTCTGGGTCGTCTGAGGATTCTTCGCCTGATGATCACACGACGCCTTGGTCTAAGGTGCCGTCTCAAGCGGATGATTCTTCTGCGCCTGATGACGCGCCTTGGCCTTCGGTGTCGCCTGATGACCACGATTCGTCGCTTGATGATCACTCGCCTTCTGGGTCGTCTGACGATTCTTCGCCTGATGATCACACGACGCCTTGGTCTAAGGTGCCGTCTCAAGCGGATGATTTTTCTGCGCCTGATGACGCGTCTTGGCCTTCGGTGTCGCCTGATGACCACGATTCGTCGCTTGATGATCACTCGCCTTCTGGGTCGTCTGAGGATTCTTCGCCTGATGATCACACGACGCCTTGGTCTAAGGTGCCGTCTCAAGTGGATGATTCTTCTGCGCCTGATGACGCGTCTTGGCCTTCGGTGTCGCCTGATGACCACGATTCGTCGCTTGATGATCACTCGCCTTCTGGGTCGTCTGAGGATTCTTCGCCTGATGATCACACGACGCCTTGGTCTAAGGTGCCGTCTCAAGCGGATGATTCTTCTGCGCCTGATGACGCGTCTTGGCCTTCGGTCTCGCCTGATGACCACGATTCGTCGCTTGATGATCACTCGCCTTCTGGGTCGTCTGAGGATTCTTCGCCTGATGATCACACGACGCCTTGGTCTAAGGTGCCGTCTCAAGCGGATGATTCTTCTGCGCCTGATGACGCGTCTTGGCCTTCGGTGTCGCCTGATG
Organism: Alitta virens; assembly: GCA_932294295.1. Classification (NCBI taxonomy): domain Eukaryota; kingdom Metazoa; phylum Annelida; class Polychaeta; order Phyllodocida; family Nereididae; genus Alitta; species Alitta virens. The sequence goes on along the minus strand of OW028579.1, from coordinate 11,120,148 downwards.
ACCACGATTCGTCGCTTGATGATCACTCGCCTTCTGGGTCGTCTGAGGATTCTTCGCCTGATGATCACACGACGCTTTGGTCTAAGGTGCCGTCTCAAGCGGATGATTCTTCTGCGCCTGATGACGCGTCTTGGCCTTCGGTGTCGCCTGATGACCACGATTCGTCGCTTGATGATCACTCGCCTTCTGGGTCGTCTCAGGATTCTTCGCCTGATGATCACACGACGCCTTGGTCTAAGGTGCCGTCTCAAGCGGATGATTTTTCTGCGCCTGATGACGCGTCTTGGCCTTCGGTGTCGCCTGATGACCACGATTCGCCGTTTGATGATCACACGCCTTCTGGGTCGTCTGAGGATTCTTCGCCTGATGATCACACGACGCCTTGGTCTAAGGTGCCGTCTCAAGTTGATGATTCTTCTGCGCCTGATGACGCGTCTTGGCCTTCGGTGTCGCCTGATGACCACGATTCGTCGCTTGATGATCACTCGCCTTCTGGGTCGTCTGAGGATTCTTCGCCTGATGATCACACGACGCCTTGGTCTAAGGTGCCGCCTCAAGCGGATGATTCTTCTGCGCCTGATGACGCGCCTTGGCCTTCGGTGTCGCCTGATGACCACGATTCGTCGCTTGATGATCACTCGCCTTCTGGGTCGTCTGACGATTCTTCGCCTGATGATCACACGACGCCTTGGTCTAAGGTGCCGTCTCAAGTGGATGATTCTTCTGCGCCTGATGACGCGTCTTGGCCTTCGGTGTCGCCTGATGACCACGATTCGCCGCTTGATGATCACTCGCCTTCTGGGTCGTCTGAGGATTCCTCGCCTGATGATCACACGACGCCTTGGTCTAAGGTGCCGTCTCAAGCGGATGATTTTTCTGCGCCTGATGACGTGTCTTGGCCTTCGGTGTCGCCTGATGACCACGATTCGCCGCTTGATGATCACACGCCTTCTGGGTCGTCTGAGGATTCTTCGCCTGATGATCACACGACGCCTTGGTCTAAGGTGCCGTCTCAAGCGGATGATTCTTCTGCGCCTGATGACGCGTCTTGGCCTTCGGTGTCGCCTGATGACCACGATTTGTCGCTTGATGATCACTCGCCTTCTGGGTCGTCTGAGGATTCTTCGCCTGATGATCACACGACGCCTTGGTCTAAGGTGCCGTCTCAAGCGGATGATTTTTCTGCGCCTGATGACGCGTCTTGGCCTTCGGTGTCGCCTGATGACCACGATTCGTCGCTTGATGATCACTCGCCTTCTGGGTCGTCTGAGGATTCTTCGCCTGATGATCACACGACGCCTTGGTCTAAGGTGCCGTCTCAAGCGGATGATTCTTCTGCGCCTGATGACGCGCCTTGGCCTTCGGTGTCGCCTGATGACCACGATTCGTCGCTTGATGATCACTCGCCTTCTGGGTCGTCTGAGGATTCTTCGCCTGATGATCACACGACGCCTTGGTCTAAGGTGCCGTCTCAAGCGGATGATTCTTCTGCGCCTGATGACGCGCCTTGGCCTTCGGTGTCGCCTGATGACCACGATTCGTCGCTTGATGATCACTCGCCTTCTGGGTCGTCTGAGGATTCTTCGCCTGATGATCACACGACGCCTTGGTCTAAGGTGCCGTCTCAAGCGGATGATTCTTCTGCGCCTGATGACGCGTCTTGGCCTTCGGTGTCGCCTGATGACCACGATTCGTCGCTTGATGATCACTCGCCTTCTGGGTCGTCTGAGGATTCTTCGCCTGATGATCACACGACGCCTTGGTCTAAGGTGCCGTCTCAAGCGGATGATTCTTCTGCGCCTGATGACGTGCCTTGGCCTTCGGTGTCGCCTGATGACCACGATTCGTCGCTTGATGATCACTCGCCTTCTGTGTCGTCTGACGATTCTTCGCCTGATGATCACACGACGCCTTGGTCTAAGGTGCCGTCTCAAGCGGATGATTTTTCTGCGCCTGATGATGCGTCTTGGCCTTCGGTGTCGCCTGATGACCACGATTCGTCGCTTGATGATCACTCGCCTTCTGGGTCGTCTGAGGATTCTTCGCCTGATGATCACACGACGCCTTGGTCTAAGGTGCCGTCTCAAGTGGATGATTCTTCTGCGCCTGATGACGCGTCTTGGCCTTCGGTGTCGCCTGATGACCACGATTCGTCGCTTGATGATCACTCGCCTTCTGGGTCGTCTGAGGATTCTTCGCCTGATGATCACACGACGCCTTGGTCTAAGGTGCCGTCTCAAGCGGATGATTCTTCTGCGCCTGATGACGCGCCTTGGCCTTCGGTGTCGCCTGATGACCACGATTCGTCGCTTGATGATCACTCGCCTTCTGGGTCGTCTGAGGATTCTTCGCCTGATGATCACACGACGCCTTGGTCTAAGGTGCCGTCTCAAGCGGATGATTCTTCTGCGCCTGATGACGCGCCTTGGCCTTCGGTGTCGCCTGATGACCACGATTCGTCGCTTGATGATCACTCGCCTTCTGGGTCGTCTGAGGATTCTTCGCCTGATGATCACACGACGCCTTGGTCTAAGGTGCCGTCTCAAGCGGATGATTCTTCTGCGCCTGATGACGCGTCTTGGCCTTCGGTGTCGCCTGATGACCACGATTCGTCGCTTGATGATCACTCGCCTTCTGGGTCGTCTGAGGATTCTTCGCCTGATGATCACACGACGCCTTGGTCTAAGGTGCCGTCTCAAGCAGATGATTCTTCTGCGCCTGATGACGTGCCTTGGCCTTCGGTGTCGCCTGATGACCACGATTCGTCGCTTGATGATCACTCGCCTTCTGTGTCGTCTGACGATTCTTCGCCTGATGATCACACGACGCCTTGGTCTAAGGTGCCGTCTCAAGCGGATGATTTTTCTGCGCCTGATGATGCGTCTTGGCCTTCGGTGTCGCCTGATGACCACGATTCGTCGCTTGATGATCACTCGCCTTCTGGGTCGTCTGAGGATTCTTCGCCTGATGATCACACGACGCCTTGGTCTAAGGTGCCGTCTCAAGTGGATGATTCTTCTGCGCCTGATGACGCGTCTTGGCCTTCGGTGTCGCCTGATGACCACGATTCGTCGCTTGATGATCACTCGCCTTCTGGGTCGTCTGAGGATTCTTCGCCTGATGATCACACGACGCCTTGGTCTAAGGTGCCGTCTCAAGCGGATGATTTTTCTGCGCCTGATGACGCGTCTTGGCCTTCGGTGTCGCCTGATGACCACGATTCGTCGCTTGATGATCACTCGCCTTCTGGGTCGTCTGAGGATTCTTCGCCTGATGATCACACTACGCCTTGGTCTAAGGTGCCGTCTCAAGTTGATGATTCTTCTGCGCCTGATGACGCGTCTTGGCCTTCGGTGTCGCCTGATGACCACGATTCGTCGCTTGATGATCACTCGCCTTCTGGGTCGTCTTAGGATTCTTCGCCTGATGATCACACGACGCCTTGGTCTAAGGTGCCGTCTCAAGCGGATGATTCTTCTGCGCCTGATGACGCGCCTTGGCCTTCGGTGTCGCCTGATGACCACGATTCGTCGCTTCATGATCACTCGCCTTCTGGGTCGTCTGAGGATTCTTCGCCTGATGATCACACGACGCCTTGGTCTAAGGTGCCGTCTCAAGTTGATGATTCTTCTGCGCCTGATGACGCGCCTTGGCCTTCGGTGTCGCCTGATGACCACGATTTGTCGCTTGATGATCACTCGCCTTCTGGGTCGTCTGAGGATTCTTCGCCTGATGATCACACGACGCCTTGGTCTAAGGTGCCGTCTCAAGCGGATGATTTTTCTGCGCCTGATGATGCGTCTTGGCCTTCGGTGTCGCCTGATGACCACGATTCGTCGCTTGATGATCACTCGCCTTCTGGGTCGTCTGAGGATTCTTCGCCTGATGATCACACGACGCCTTGGTCTAAGGTGCCGTCTCAAGTGGATGATTCTTCTGCGCCTGATGACGCGTCTTGGCCTTCGGTGTCGCCTGATGACCACGATTCGTCGCTTGATGATCACTCGCCTTCTGGGTCGTCTGAGGATTCTTCGCCTGATGATCACACGACGCCTTGGTCTAAGGTGCTGTCTCAAGCGGATGATTTTTCTGCGCCTGATGACGCGTCTTGGCCTTCGGTGTCGCCTGATGACCACGATTCGTCGCTTGATGATCACTCGCCTTCTGGGTCGTCTGAGGATTCTTCGCCTGATGATCACACGACGCCTTGGTCTAAGGTGCCGTCTCAAGTTGATGATTCTTCTGCGCCTGATGACGCGTCTTGGCCTTCGGTGTCGCCTGATGACCACGATTCTTCGCTTGATGATCACTCGCCTTCTGGGTCGTCTGAGGATTCTTCGCCTGATGATCACACGACGCCTTGGTCTAAGGTGCCGTCTCAAGCGGATGATTCTTCTGCGCCTGATGACGCGCCTTGGCCTTCGGTGTCGCCTGATGACCACGATTCGTCGCTTGATGATCACTCGCCTTCTGGGTTGTCTGAGGATTCTTCGCCTGATGATCACACGACGCCTTGGTCTAAGGTGCCGTCTCAAGTTGATGATTCTTCTGCGCCTGATGACGCGCCTTGGCCTTCGGTGTCGCCTGATGACCACGATTCGTCGCTTGATGATCACTCGCCTTCTGGGTCGTCTGAGGATTCTTCGCCTGATGATCACACGACGCCTTGGTCTAAGGTGCCGTCTCAAGCGGATGATTCTTCTGCGCCTGATGACGCGTCTTGGCCTTCGGTGTCGCCTGATGACCACGATTCGTCGCTTGATGATCACTCGCCTTCTGGGTCGTCTGAGGATTCTTCGCCTGATGATCACACGACGCCTTGGTCTAAGGTGCCGTCTCAAGTGGATGATTCTTCTGCGCCTGATGACGCGTCTTGGCCTTCGGTGTCGCCTGATGACCACGATTCGTCGCTTGATGATCACTCGCCTTCTGGGTCGTCTGAGGATTCTTCGCCTGATGATCACACGACGCCTTGGTCTAAGGTGCCGTCTCAAGTGGATGATTCTTCTGCGTCTGATGACGCGTCTTGGCCTTCGGTGTCGCCTGATGACCACGATTCTTCGCCTGATGATCACACGACGCCTTGGTCTAAGGTGCCGTCTCAAGTGGATGATTCTTCTGTACCTGATGCAATGTTTTCGGTTTCCACGCCTAAGAAGTCTTCTTAATCTTTTAATGTAAGTTCTTTGTGTCCTTGACCTCCTTTCTAATACTCTTTGGAGATGTTTTGTATGGTGGCGTCCTAAATGAGAAATCCTGTTTCCTAATCTTCTGATTATATTTTTTTGTCTTGTGATTTGTCTTCTTAGTATGTATGCTGTATTCCTTTTCACATGTGTTTGCCAGTGCTGTATCATTGTATGGCGTAGATGTCTCAGTTTACGTCTGTAGTAACGCAATCTTCTTTCATATACCTTAATGACTCGTTTGCTCTTCCTGTGTCTCTGCAGGCGAATTATTCTCCGTCTCATTTGTTGCATCTGCTGTCTTTGTCTTGATATCTGTAATCGGAGCACCCTAATGACTCTTCTTAGATGCAAATGAGATTGGGGATGTCTGCTTTGTTGGTGATGTGTCCTGTAAAGTTTAATGAGCATTCTTCTTCCGAACCTTCTGGAATGTTTTATCTGCAAGTACCGTTTGTAGTACAGTCTGTAGTGTCTCATACATTTTCTTCGTCTGTGTCCTCTCAAATGCAGACATTGCCTCCTTCTGTATCTGATTCTGCGCCTTTGGCGGACTAAATGCTGTCTAAGAGTAAGTCTGCTGTGTCTAAGTTTTTTCAGGACCAATGGTTGATTCACTGTATGATGCCTTTGTCTTCCATTCTTAAAAATGTGATATCGTCTGTATTGCAGAAGTTTTAGATGATATCTTTTGTAATAGATTCCATATTTTCTTTGACATCTACGCTTGCTTCTTCTTCCTCTGAGCTGATTACACAGTCTCCTTCTGAGGTGAAGCCTGGCCTGCATTTGCCTCAGGAGGTATCTCCTATGATAAATCCTGTAATGTCTTAAGCATACTCTTCTGCGTCTTCCATGCAATCGCAAGCATCTCCTTCTTCTGTATCTCAGCTGCTTTTTCAGAACAAATCTGCCTGGCCGAGTTCGATATCGCTTCCTGTATATTACCTTACGCTTAGCATAGCGTATTCGCCAACGTCTCAAACAATGGCTTTGACGCCGGCCACTCAGTCTCAAACATCGCTTTCTAATGATTCGTCGTCGAGACCACCAAAGGGTGTATGTGCCTCTTCTGAAGAAGTGTCGCCTCCATCTCTTCAAGCACCTTAGTCTCAGATGGCCTGTGTATCTCAAACACCTCAGTTTGTACCTCCTTCTTCGTGTCAGCCATGTTAGGTAAGCTCTGCGATGTCCATAACGGAGCCTATACCTATACAAGCAGTGCCTTCTCCTTGCACCTCTTAGTCTGAAACAACGATTCCTGTAGATACGCCTAAGTCTCATCCATCGAAGTAAGTGTGTTCGTTTTCCAAACCGTCTTCTGAATTTTCTCAAACATCTGGTCCTTCTATGTCCCCTGTATCTGTAGCACTTCCTTCTGTATGCACGTCTAAGCCAGACATATCTGTTGTGTTTTCTGTGGATCAGATAATGAAGTCTCCAGTTTCTGAAGCATCGTTTCCTCCATAGGCCACGTAGTCTTAGACATTGCTTTTTAGCAAGATGTCTTCGTCTTTTGTAGAGTACATATGATCTGTAAGTCCTTGAGTATTTTCTTTTCCATATCCTAAGACAGTGATTTCTGTGATGACCTCTCATCCTCAGACAATTTCTTCTGAACCTTTGTCGTAGCAGCACCCAGTGTCTATAACCTTTTCTTCTGTAGAAATATTTCTTCCATCTTAAGAGACATTGCCTTCTTCTTAGACTTCTTGTCGGATATCTTAGGCACCGTCTTCGTCTTCGAAGTCGAAGTGTTAGCCAACGCCTGTAACCAAATGGTCGTAACCATCGTCTTTTCACCAACTTGAGACACCGTCTTCTTCGCCAACCACTGAGTCTATAACATCTCCTTCTGGTATGGCGCAGAGTTTTAAGCCAGATAACATAACTTTTTCGTTTTCCGTATTTTCTTGTCCAATTTCTTATACATAGTTGACGATTAAACCTAATCCTTAGTCTCAGACATCGCCTTTTGTAAGAAATTCTCTTGTGAAGCCAAATCAAGTAGGTTCTACGAATCAAGTAACGCCTTCTCCAGAGGTAAAAGCATCTTCTCTGCCTGTGTCCTCTTAACCTCAAGCATCGCCTCCTATATTTGCTTCTAGATTTTAGCCAAATGTAATACTTGAGACTCTTGCCAAACCGTTTCTTGTTGTGTTTCATGCAAACTGCCTTGTGTCCTCCCTTCAACTTCAGACATCTCTTTCTATAGCCATGTCTTATCCTTATCCAGTGAATGTATGATTTTCTGCTTCCAAAACGCACTCTCCATCTCAACACACAGTGGTTTCTTCTAAACCCCCTGAGTCTTTGGCATCTTTTCCAAACCCTTTGTCTGCGACCTAGGTATCTTACATATGAAAGTTGTTTGTGGTAGTTCCTTCTCCAGAAATTCAAACACACAACTTTCTTCTTGCCTTCCATTCTCATGCAACGTCTTTTGTATCTTCTGCGGACAGAGAGCCATCTCCAGTAAATTCTGCGTCTTCCATACATCCTTGTCCATCTGCTTAAGCAGATCCTTCTTCTTGCACCAGAATGACGTTGACAGCGTTTCCTGTATACACGGACACGTCTTAGCCAAAGCTTGTAGCGAACCCGTCTGCCATAGACCTTTCTCACATGTCTGATGCAGGCACGCCTCCTTGATCCATTGTATACTCTGCATTTTCTGCTGAGTATTCTTCTTTTGATCAACCAATAGCCATAGCCTCGTCGCCATCCATAATGTCTGAAGTATAATCGAAGACATGACCTTCTCTTCTTGCCTTTGAACTTCATGCAAGTGATCCGTTTCTTGCGCCTAAGGATCAGCCAATGTCCATAATGCAGCCTCTTCTCGCCAAACTTTCTTGTCCAGCGAGTTATGCATTTGCTCTTCCTTGGTCCTGGTAATCTCATACATCGTCTCCTATATCGTAATCTATGTAACATCCAGTACCTGTAATATTTGCGACCACCAAATCGTATTTTATATCTTCGGAAGCAAACTCGTCTTGCATTACCTCTTAGGCCATTGCAATGTTTACTGTACTTGTACCTGTGCCATAACCATAAGTAGTAGGTGCGGACATGTTTACCGTACCGCCTCTTGAATTTTTTTAGGCATATTTTTCTTGGCCTTCCCTTTAGTCTCAAACAGTGGTGTCTGTATCTCCTCCGGTAACCAAGCCATTGCATATATGCAGTGCGTCTAGAGTACTTAACTTTCCACTGAATCAAGCACATACTTCTGTTCCTCTTTATCCTGTGCCTCAGACATCGTTGTCTGTACCTGTGAATACGCCTTACAAACCGTCGATATCGAAGACGTCTACCAAATCTTCTTCGCCATCTGACCAGGCATCGCCTTCTTAGATAACCTTGTAATCTCAAACAGTGTTGGCGATAGTTATGTCGAAGGCTCTTCCACCTTCCATACCCATGTTTTATGCCAAAGCGTTGGCGATACAGAATTAGACATTGCCTTTTGTTCCTTCCGGACAAAGTTGAGCAATGCTTCCAGAAATGGAGCCTCAACCTTCTCCAGCGCGCATATGCAACACTCTTGCCAAAAGTTTTTCGCCACCTAATGATGCATTTGCTCTTCCTTCCTCCTTTAAGTCTGAGACAACGTCTTCTGTAGATAGATCTTCTTCTTAGCCACAGTCTGTAGTATCTACGTTTTCCAAAACGGGTCCTATACTGCCTCAAGCACATTCGTCTTCTTACACCTCTGAACCTCAAGCAGTTGCTTCTGTAACCCTTGATGCGTCTTAGCCAAGTGTAATAGGTGATTCGTTTTCCATAGGTTCTGCGCCATCTGGTGAAGCAATGTCTTCTAGATGCTCCTTTTCGTTTCATACAAGATCTCCTATAGTTGCGTCTTCTGGTCAGGTATCGCCAGTAACCCCTGCGCTTGCCAAGACGAAGCCGAAGCCTTGTCAAGCACGCCCTCATGGGTTTCCCTTTGAGCTTCAGACAATGTTTTCTGTAGCTTAGTCTTCTCTTAAACCACCAGCCGAAGCCTTGAGGTCTTCCAAAGCGTCTGCCGTAATGTCTGAAGCAAGCTCGTCTTGAATGACCATGTAGTTTAAGACAGCCTGCCCAGGACTTGGAGCGAATGATCTTCCATCTTCTGAAGCTATACCGATGTCCAAATCTTCTATTGTACCGCCTGAAGCAAGCTCTTCTGTAGTGGCCCATCAGACGCTTGCATCTCCTCCTGTAATCTCGTCTTCTGGAAACCCAGAGTAAATAATCATACCCGTTGTGTTTGACAGATATCTTTCGCTGCTTGATTGCTCTTCTTTGTTGTCTGATCTTAATTGCATACTGCCTTCTGTAATGTCGTATGCATTGCCTTCTCCTCAATCCAGTGAACTTTGCATGACATTTTTTCCAGCCATCAGGAGTGCTGACAATGATACCACCTTCAATGGTTTCTTGGAACTCTGTTGTGATAACTGTTGTTTCTGTTGTATCTGTGGTGTGTGTAGTAGTTGTTTTTCCACCATTCAGTTTAGCCACATACCTTTCTTTGTAGTGCTTAATGCAAAGTGCTACCTTGTCACCCTTGAATTTTGTCGTGCAGGCTTTCCATCCATCTACAGTTTCAACAACAATACCCCCTTCGATGATTTCCGTGGTAGTGCTGGTTGTAGTGCTGCTTGTGCTGGTACCTTTTGATCCACCTTTCACCTTGATGGCGTACCTTTCTTTGTAGTGCCTTATGCAGAGTTGTTGTTTAGCGCCTGTGAATTTCTTCAAGCAAGCTTTCCATCCATCTGCATCCTTGACTACAATATCACCTTCAATGACCTCTTCAGAGTCACCCTGGACCACTGTAGAATTGACCGAACTACTACTTGTAGTTCCACCATGGGATCCGCCCTTCAGCTTGATTGCATATCGCTCCTTATAGTGCTTTATGCAGAGTTGTTGTTTGGGACCTGTAAATTTCTTCAAGCAAGCCTGCCATCCATCTGCATTCTTGACTAAAATATCACCTTCAATGATCTCTTCAGAGCCACCCTGGATCACTGTAGTAGTGACCGAATTACTACTTGTAGTTCCACCATGGGATCCGCCCTTCAGCTTGACTGCATATCGCTCCTTATAGTGCTTTATGCAGAGCTGCTGCTTAAGACCCTTGAACTTGGTGTTACAAGCCTTCCAACCATCAGCAGTTTTAACCACTATGCCACCTTCAATGATCTCTTCCGTTGAGCCATGAACCACAGTTGTCGTTGATCCATCATGAACCTCAGTTGTGGTTGAACTGCCATGAACATCAGTTGATCCTCCATCAACCACAGTTGTTGATGATTCTTCCACAGTTCCATCCTTGTGAGTTTTTGTAGTTGTCGTCGTTTTTGCTTGTGTCACTAGAATACATAGTGCCAAGATGGCACCTATGTTGAATACTGCAGTCCTAATCCTCATCATGGCCTGGAAGAAAAAGAACATCAAATGTCAAAAATCTAACTTTACTGCCTCTTTGACAGGATGCTGAATATAATCTGCACTAATATAATATGAAAATGGTACATTATCTTATGTTAAAATAAGAATTTACTTATTTGCAGTGCTTTGTATATCATATGAACCTCAAGCAAGAATACAAACCAGTATAAATTTTATGCATATATGATGCTGTAACAATGTATTGTTTAAAATGTTACTCACCTTATTTCTCGATGTTTCTGATGAGTCTGCATAGAAACCCTGGACTATCCTTCTATTTATATGAAAAATTGCCTCACATTTTCAACATATGGTACTAGGAATTAGTATTAACATGGCATTATGACAGTGCTGTACCATAAGTTTCAGTAATACATAATCTGCATCAAAACAATAGGATTAATATGAACATATTTAGAATATTGACTTTTTGAAAGATTTTGACTTAGGGTATCACAATTTGCATCAGATGTGTGCAGCATACCACCCTTGAGCTCTAATTTTAAATGCAAACTTGTTTACTGATACTTATTGAGTTTTGAGAACAAACACCAGGGTCAGCAATTGTGAGTTTATCATGACTGTGCGAATTTAACCAAAACTGTGCAAATTGTGCAAGCAAGTTCATTGTTTTTGTCAAAAGTGTGTCTTTTAACCGTGATAATGGACCAAGATTGTGAATATTTTCAGTCATTCAGCTGATAAGATGTATGAATAATAGTTCACTTAAGTTTCAGAGGAGTCAAACAACAACAGTGGGCAGCTGAAAACAGCTCCAAGGTAGGGGGCTGGACAATGTCAGCGAGTGAAATATGAGTTGAATTTAATGGCAATGATATTTCTGTCATTCTCCACCTTGTTGTCTATCATAAATTGATTTGGGGTTGATTTGGACATTTCTTGTTATAATTTCTTTGAGAATAGACCAAAGTGGTGTTTTGTTTTTCGAATACTATTTGCTTCCTTGAAGCACTACATTATAATGGCATCTTTTAGTATGTTTCATTAGTTGATTCAAATTTCGTTTGCATGATTTATAATTTCTTATGTTATCCTATGTGGGACTTTTCAGCTGCCTTATATACATATGTGCATGACATCTCATTGCGCATTTCCAATAAAGACATTAAAACCAAACTATTATAACGGAAAACCATGGCTAACCGCTGCAATTAAGAATCTATAAAAAAATAAGTCATATATATTGTCAGTTAAATTTGAGGAATTCACACATTCTGGTAGGTTTAGTGATGAGTGGGAACATTGAAAAGGAGTAGAGAGTCGCAAGTATATAAGTATGTATGTATGAACTTAAGGATATATGTATGTATGTATGTATGCAAGGATGTACAGTTGGAATCAGAATTATTCAGCCCCCATGGAATTTGCATGAAAATGTGCCAACTATAACATTGCACAGGACATAAATGGCAAATGCAATCATCACAATTTTTAAGAATGTGATAATAATGTTACATAACCTGTGCACATATGAACTCTCACACCTGCCATTTTGGGGGAATTGGGTTGCTATTGTTGAATCTAGCTTTCTTTTCATCCAGACAATCTTTTCTAGTCATCACCCGGTTATTTATGATGAAAATATTGCAATTTCATTGGTGCTTTTACAATTCAAGCGACTGTAACACAGAATGCCATTTCACGAAAATGGGCCACTTTTTTGCCCTCTCTGAATATATAGTAATATTCAAGTGTATGTTTGGAAACTTTCACTTTTGATTTTTGTTGACAAAGCAATAAGCAACATCATTTTGAAGAACAAGAACCAAAGTTTGACCTTTTTAAGAATAATGTCACTACTGAAGCCAGCTGCTATTTCATGATTTCTGGCTTAAATGTTTTTCAGGATGAATTTCAGGAAATTCAGAGAAAATCTGCTGAAAATCTTGCACAATGAAGAAGAAAATATTAACCCTACCCTAAAATATGAATGTGCACGAGACTTTGTATGTGCATTGGTCATATAGTATTGCAAAACAGATGAAAAAGGCTTCAAATTTTGCAAAATATCATGAATTGTCACTTCCAAGAAAATATAGATGATGGCATGTGTTCTTGTCCTGTGCAGAATTATAGTTGACATATTTTCATCCAAAATTCCAGGGGGTTGAATAATTCTGCTTCCAACTGTATGTATGTATGCATTGTCATGTATTTCAATTGGGAATTTAATGAAAAATGTATTATATAAATATCATATGTAAGAAACTTAACACAAAGCTTAAGTCAAGTAACTTGAATATATAAATTGTTAAGAAAGATAGCTGAACCAGAACATGGGGAAGCCAAGCATGAAAAAAGGGGCTGTGTCCATCCTAAAGGAACCAGCCAAGTAGAAGACCATTGGTGAAGGATTGTTGTAAAAGCCAGCACACAAGCTAGAAGCAGTTGTAGATGTTATTTTGTATACATTACTGTTAATATACATTATACTGGATTAAAAGCCACCCTCACACTGCAAAGCAAAACCATGTGTTTGTATTTCTTACGATATGTCACATGGTGGATTGTGGCTCTAAACTTTTCGTACACACTGGAATTATTGCACTTGGTAATTTAATGTGCAGATCACGTTATCTTTATGCTGGTTCATCATAACAAACTTTAAGGTACAGTGACATTTTGCTTATGTTGATTCTCATGTCAGGTGTTCATTGAAATAGGATTCTGTTCTCAATTCACTCTCCTTCACAATTATTTTACTCTTAGTACAATTTTATTGCTTTCACAATGGCTCCTCCAGCTGGTGCTCCAGTGCCAGTATGCTGCAATCAAGAGATATCCTTGCCAGAACTCTTCAGTGCCAATCCTCATCAGAGAGCATCAGTCCACTGGCTGTTGTATAAAAGATAATATGAAATTTTAGAAGCTGCCATTGAAGAATTCAGAGTCACCTTAGGTGATTATGCTCGTATTTGGTACAATGAAAATGAAGCCTTCACAGACTTAGCAACTGTAGAACGCAATTCTAAGTCAACCTATGGGCATGCCACGTCCAGGGAAGAGCATTTGCCCAGCTAGCATATGCCCCAGGGGAACCCCTCAATTCATACTGTGGGAGCAACCAAAGCGGATGTAACCTCTGACCTTGTTGACCACATGGAAGCAATGCTGCTTGCATTTACCCACAATCAGCAGTGGCAGCCCAGACACCAATCTAGAAGTTCTTATCAACATTTTACAGACAATAGGTCCTCTTCCCACTTTACCCCAACAACCGAGGCAGATCACAAAGTAGAGACCGATACAGGTCGGATTGCTCAGCCACACGTGATGATAGGTCCTCCAGTTTGTCCTCATGCAACTACAGACGTGACAGACGCCCCTGCCTTGACAAGAGAGACAGATATGACTCTAGATACCGTCACAGATCCCGTGACATGTGAGACAGGCGAGACAGGCGAGACAAAAGTGACTCTTTTCAGAGCAAATCTGTGTCATTTAATGAAGGCGGTCGAAGTTACCAGCTCCTTTCTGTAAATTTTGCAAGAAGTCAGGCCATGAATATACTACCTGCTTCAAGCTGGAGAATGCCATACAATTTTAGGAGGAATTGGACTGATTTTAGGCACTGAGTCATTAGCAATGGAGCTGAGATTTCCACAAAGTGCGTTATCAATATTCCTCTATCAATTGGTGGTCCTTCTTTTAGTAGAAACTAGAGCATACGATACCTTAGGAGGAATTGGACTGATTTTAGGCACTGAGTCATTAGCTAAGCTAGACGCTAAATTAGTATTCAAGACATACCAGTTACATTTTGAAGCCCCGTCTGTCAATCTTCACGTGATGCACAAAACCACCTTATGGCCTAGAGAAACCAAAGTCATCCAAATCAGAGGCAGACTACCAAATATCTTTAAAAATAGCGTTGCTCTTGTTCGTACATCAAATTCACTTCTTAATTTGCTTTTCCAATGATGATTGTTAAATTGTCCCAGTGTACTGCCCGCATCATTATAAACAACCCAACACATAGAAGTGTAACCTTTTACAACCATAAGCCATTCGCTACTTTGACATTTGGCGATCTTACAAATGTTTACACCCCAGTAGATAGCAAAAATTACTTAATCTATGCCAGCCATCTACCAGCACCATCCAAAGCTCATTTTCATGACTCACATTCCTCACCCGAGGAAATTCATGATTTCTCGAACACAGATCACTAGGCAGGTGCTAAGACAAGTAAACGAACTAAGTATCCTCATCTCGAAGATACTGATGTTTGCCTTGATACGTATGATTCTGAAATTTTAAATTGTGACATTTCTCTCCAGGAATGCGCTCTGCATCCTTGCGAACACCCGAAGTTAAAATCTCTCCTGAACAAATACGTTCAGTTTGCATTCTGAAGTAGGCGACACAGGCCTTATAGTAGATTTTCAGCTTAATGATGTGTCACCCTTCTACATTAGATCTTTCACTGTATGATACGCAGAGTGCCCACTAACGGACAAAAAACTAGACAAACTCGTGAAAATGGGTATTTTAGCGTAGGGCAACTCTCAGTATTCAAGTCCCATCATGTTGATTAAGAAAAAAGGGCACTGACACCAAGAGACTCGTCACTGATTTCAGATTTATCAGTCAAAGAATTAAATATAACCTTCTGTTCCCATTTTTGCGGGACCCAATACAGACTATTGGCCATGCTCAACCCACAATCATGTCAGTTCTTAACTGCATGAATGCACTTCTCCTGTCATTTGCCACCCTACACGGAGCTGAAGCAGCAGAATTCTTCCTGCCTACGATGCCGCCACCCACACCATCGCCACCCAGGGTGGAGAACACTATTCCCATCTAGCGGACAGTAATAATTGTCGCATCATTTGTCCTATCTCTCATCAATCTACTCATCATAATCCTTGACAAAATCACACCCGTGATGGTTAAAAACGAACAACCCAACAGACTGCATCATCTCCAAACAGAACTGTACTGTGCCATGTACAGCGACGAACATCACCTCCACATGAAAATCCTTACAATCCCACATGCCATAAAATGTATTCTAATCATGCTAATGTAGAGCACGGACTCCCTAATATTATAAATGAGTGGTTCTGTGACAGAAGCGATTTGTTTGGTTCAATCGTTTATTTCAATCTATGGAAATACTCTGCAATCTGGAAAATGTACACACTTGTAATAAGTATCACATATGTATCACATAATTTGTGACTTAATATATATTGAAATATATTCATATTAATACTGATATACAATGAAATGCATTCCAACATATGTACATGTAATATATATATAATATATTATATACCCTTTATTAGCAGTTTCTCCAACTCTCTTTATAGGTACTGGTCTGTAAATGTTCTGTGTTCTACCAGTCCTGTCCTCAGTACATATACACTGTAATCAAGTTAATTGCTTGGACTGTTCTCAGCATTCAACTAACTAATAAACATATATACTAATATCTTAACGATTTATAGATCAATGCAAGAATAAAACACCATACTACACCAATATGTGCATGTAATTATATATAACTTTATAAATGAATTTAGACTAAATATACTGCCATGAGAAATACATTTGTGTCAAATGAAATGACTATAATACATAATTCAATGCCTACCTTGTAACCTGTAGTATACTTCCTATGGAATGTGACCTGTTAAAAACATTGAACAACAAAACAACACAACTACATGTATCCTTGGTTTGACTACAGTTTATTGTTTATAACTGTATGTGTGATGTGTAAATACAATGAATGATTATCACATGAAACCACTGGCATTGATAGATTTATACACAAAATGACCCTATCACAGTTCCACACGTCTGAAAATGCCTAAGCCACGACACCCCAACTATTATCAGGCCTTTAGGGTGGTAGTGCTTTTGCAGACGATCAACTTTTGCTGTGTTCATTTGACAGGTTGAGATCCGCCGTAATAGCCTGTAACTGATATCATTACAACAGTTACAACCACTGCTCATTAAAGTCTGTTTTCTGTTTTAGTTTTGGCAGTTCGCACGAGAGGGCAGTGAGGCAGACCAATTAAAACAGCTACATAGAAATATCCACGATAGATCTACCGTCATCTGAATACGTATTTATATTTGCCAATCTTGGTCTGACGATTGTTAAATCCTGACACATACATTTGGCACATATATTCAAAGGTTCCTGATTGGTTTATTTACCCAGGAATTTCTAAGGAAAATAATTGGGTCGTTGCTGATTCTGTCAGAACGTTTGTTCATTTTCTGGCAGGCAGGGAGGGGCAAGTGTGCCCAACACCTTCAGAATCATGTCCACACCCTCCAAATGTTTTGCATCTTACAAGTAACATATAATAGTAATATGTGAACTTAAGTTCACCATTTCCAATTGATGGTATTACTTTGTCCTCGATGGAGATGAGCTCTCCCTGCTGTCAGCAATAGGTGTTGCATTAAGGTAGAAGGTGGGAAAAATCAAATTTGCAGAATGTTAAACATGTTCCTAGTGTTTGATAAAAAAAAAAATTCTACCATTGTATGACCATGGAGCCACCAGAACAGGAGAGAACAGTCTTGTAGATCAAAAGTAGAATCACTGTCTCGCTCACACTTTTATAACCATGCTAATTGGGGGTACAATAAACTTTTGCTCAGTGGAATTTCACCCCTTTACCCTTGTTTTCCCCATTTTTGGCTATATTCATTATGTCAAAAAAGACAAAAAGTCACTAAATGTGCAAGGTAATATGGTATTATATAATAATTAAATAATTAAAAGCTACAATTGATATTCACCTTTAAGAAAAAATTCTTGTTTTCATTTTTTTATGATGGTGGCTGGCCGAACAGCAATATCTCAATATAGTTGACAACAGAAAACTCACCAATAAACCATGCTGTTATCACAATCTACATATTTACTTTAGATATAGTTATTTTCATTTTGCGATCTCTTGTGGAATTGCTATAATCTTAAAATGAAAAACAAGTGATTAACTTGCCTATTTAACAAATTTTTTGCTTTTATTTGTCATAACTCAGTGAATAGTTGGACAATTTTAATGGAAAAAGTTATGCCTTGTTCAGTATTTAAAGGTCTACCACATGAATGTCTGGCAGAAGTACAACAAACTGTATATATAGGCAAAAATGCACCCCCTTTACTAGACAGTCCCTGCAGAGGACCCGAGAATTTTGAAAACCCCATCTTGCCTAAGCAGCAAGGGGCGAGACAGTGATTGGCATCAAAGGGTTCCACTGAGTCATTAATAGCTCATAAAAGGCGCCAAGTTTGAATGAAAAAGGCCTGATTTCTCTGGCTAATCCAATGAAAAACACATTAAATCACATAATTATTTTATAGCATTTTTCACTGTTCTCTCCTGTTCTGGTGGCTCCATGGTATGACAAGGCCCCGAACTACCAAATGTGCCTTATGCAGTATGCTTACTGGTTGTCCTCTGTACTTGGTGTATATGCTGAGGCGAGTAAATGACCCCACCCATGGGGTAAATGTGTAACACGGTGAGAACACCAAGCCTTATATAATCATTATGTGTGCTTTCAGATAGCTGATTGAGTTTCAGACCATAGCAATGAGACACTATACTAGTCACCACCACGAGGCAGTACAATGTGTTAAGAATAATGTGAAAGCTGAAAATACAACTAAAAAATCACAATTGATTGATTTTGTCACCTTTATTTACAGCCTATACACATAAGGCAGCTATATCAAAAATACATTTGTACAAATGGAATAGTGCACAGATGGGTCATTCCGTGTCAATTCAACAAATTTCTGAAAATTTTTTCCACCTGACCCTCTCAGATTTGTCTTAAAAAGCTACATTAGTATATAGGAAGTATGCAAAAATTTAGATCAATATCTCTTGTAGTTTTGGCTAGAAAATTATAGCTGAAGTCGAGGTTTAGGCGTTTCTTGCACTCGTTAACAGAACATTGCCAAAAATATTGTCTTTAGAATAATCTAGGTTTCAGGTTGGCAATTTGACATTAAATTTATTGAAAATTGTGTCGTTTCCCGATTTTGTACCCCAATTTCTTTGAAACTAAATGTCTGATATACTTTTTCTTGGTAAGTAAGTAACATTTTATTTCAAGTCAGATAATATCAACAATAAAACAGAAGCGCAGCACTTGTGTCCGACCATAACAAATAAGAACAATGAGTATCTACAGATGAAAGATGAATGAAATAAAACTATAAGGTACATAAAAGGCAAGTGCCACATTGAAAGTCAGGTTGCCACTTATGAACTAATGGAACCCATTTTGTAGAACTCATATAAAATTTAAGCCTTCATTATGGAAATTTTTCTAGCAAAAGTAATTATACCAAATCTAAAGCATGTCAAATTTAGAGGTCATAAGATCAATAGTTTTTAAGATATAATCATTTTAAAACTGGATTTCATATAACGTTGCTAAAACTAGTGAAAAAAAACACCTAAACCTTGACTTCTTCTAAAACAATTTCTAGCCAAAACAACAACAGGATTAATCTAAGATTTTACACACTTCCTATATACTACTGTAGCTTTGCCTACAAATTTGAGAGGGTCAGGTGGGAGGCATTTGTTGAATTTACATGGAATGACTCATTATTAAAACAAATTTTATTGGTTGACATATCTTGAGAATATAGATAGAATATCTGGAATTATTATAAAGTAAAACATGTACATGATATTAGCAATGCATTGTAAATATGAGTCTATAGGAACCACCTGAGCATTGGCTGTAATGGTGGTACCTTACTTATTAAACAACAATAATTATGCTATTATTATAAGTTACAACAGAAATATTATTTTTTGTTTTACAAAAATGTAATAATGATAATGTAATGACATGAAAGGGATGGGATGAGTTGAGTTTAATGACTGACAAATACAGCAGTTTCTGTGTTCACAATTAGCTGGATGTTGTTTAACTAGATGACTCCATGATTATACCAAAATATACTTTAAAATGGACCAGCTGTATGCTCTCCCAACATCAAGTTTGATACAGTAGCCACTAAGATAAAGAACATGCTCTGGTTTTGATGGCTGACCTCAAATCAATCAATAATTCCAAGCAGCCCTTTATCATAATGTTTATAGATAAGATGCTACAAAACACTTGGCAGAAATATAACTATTTTAAGTAGTAGAACAAAAAAACCATAATTTGGTAAAAAATAACAGCCTAGATGATGAAATGGTCTTAACATGCATAAGATGATAATTAGATGTATTGAACAGTTTAATAATATAAATAAACATACGAAAATGCAATACTATAATCTTGTAAAAGACATTAAAAATGACAATCTAGACAGAGCACGCTAAGTAAAAATCAATGATTAAAGATGTACACAAATAAACAGTTTAAATACAAAATTTGACAATATGATAAAGTATACACGTAGATATTATTTTCGTAAAAATATTTTCATCACAATATTTGTTTTTACACACCAACTAAAAATCAGATTTGAATTATAATTTCTAGTGTTACATATATTATATTGAAATATCTACAAGTTCGTCAATTCGAAAGTAAACATTTCAAGTTGGTCATTCATTCAGATGTGGCCCCATGTGACACTTTTGAGTTCGGCTTCGAATTAAGATCCACATCAACCTAGTGCAGCTAGGTCAGTTTTAAGAAGCTATTTACTTCATTTGAACATCCGGGCATGTGTTTAAACATTCAATCGGCGATTTAAGTAAACAAAAAATGAGTTATTTTGCATTTTAGATCCTGGTACTAACTTCCGGGTTTGGCCTTCTGCAATTCCCTATTATCAACCATCTATATTTGCGGTATTTGCGGGAGTTGTTCATTACACTACAAGATTAGGTAAGATATTGTCTATCAACTGAATGACGATGGTGCTGGGAATTCAATGCTCATCTGAATTCCTTTTTGCCAAATAAAATCGGATTCTTAAGGACAAGATCAATAGTGGATGGTGAGGAGTCCAACATTGAGTTTTGTGGGATTAGGAAAATTTCTATCAAAACTATGTCGAACAGCACACCATCCACCATTGCTTATTTTCTCTGATCAGCAATTGAAATTTATCTAAAGAAATAGGCTATACAAGATCTCATTTGGCTATCTTTGTAGTGTGGCCTATGCTGAAAAAGCGTTAAAATTTGTCCATACTAATAAGCACACCATACTATTATGGTTGGAAGTTTATTTTGGTCATAAGGAACTTAAAATTAATTAAAAAAATCTGATAAAAAGTACACGAAGCAATCTCATCAGCGTCTTGAACTTCCTCGACTCAAGGTACATGTTTTGCCATAACTCTGTCAATTTTGTCTTATTTTTAAAACTGTCATTATTATTTTTTTAATATAGATCAATTTATTTTACGTCAGAATATTATAACTATATACTTTAATATAGTGGGCCATTAGTGGCTGGTGAGGGTCCAACATTTTGCTTTGGCCAAGGCAGTCCTGAATATATTATAGGCTATATGCCTAGCAACATCCAATATACTTAGCAATGGTCAACATACACCCATTATGGAGGACAATAAAGCGCTCTGATTGGCTGATAAATAGGGATGTTCATTACTATTAAACACTGCTGAAGAAAAATAAACTCTACTGTTTAATCATGTCAGGTGGGTGGTCTCAACTAAATGAGACTAAAAATGGCATACAACAAAATATAGTACCAACCTAAAAAATGTACCACCCTCCAGCAAATCTAGATTTTTTTTTGTGGAAAAGGAAAAACATTAGACTGAGTCTCATGCTGCCCAGTGGACTGCTTGGTGGAATAGTCAAGCCCCAGGGACTGATGCGAGAGTATAGGTCACGGTTCATCCCATTGGAAAACCTTGGGATTCTGACATAAGGGTTTGGGAGAATTTGGATAACTCTTTACCCTTATCTCATTGGCACACAGTTGGTACAAAGTTGAAGAATAGACAAAATGATCCACCGATAGCACATTAATTAATTCATAAACGCCATCTTTAACATTATAAAATCATTGTGCGAAGTCCAGGGAACAGATATTTTCCTGATTCATTGAGGCACATGGCTATGAAAAGCTGTGTCTGATTGGCCAAGAAAAGAGAAAGTCATCAGCAGCTAGTCAAGATCACTTTCACATTGGAGACGTCATGATAAGTTTGCCGATGTTGCGTCACGGCATCTTGCCTTTTACAAGAATAGGGGTCATCTCAAATGTGAACCAGAAGAATATGCAATACTGTGTAGAATTTTTAAACATTGATTTGTCCACTTATTCTTTATGTAAATAATTGTGTCAAAAGTGCATAATGCACCCAAGAAAGGTTTCTTATAAAACTTATTCAAGGACGGAATGGTAAAGGCGAAATCAATAATAATTGGGTGCTTAGGCCTAATCATAATATTTAGTCAATACAGTCTAAAGGAGTGGGGCAGTAACCAAAAGAGTGAGACTCACTCTGAGTGGGTGAGACTTGGCATGTCTGATTAAATCCGTTATTTTTGAGGTTGTGTGCTTCTAATGAACTGTGTTATAACATGTAGCCCTCTAGGCCTATATAACATCCAAAACTATTTAGAAGAATTCCCTATGTTGTGAGATAAGATTTAATGTTGAATCTTTGTTTGAATTTGTCAGAATCTACCTATAGGCTTGCAAATAAATGCAAATTTCTCTCTGATTATTTGAATGATTGCTTGCTTGCTTGATTGTTTGATACGTATGCTTAAAATGTCTATCTTTGATATCTATTATCCATGCAGTGCAGATCTAGCCAGCGTGGCTTTGGTGGGGTCACAACTGATGACGTCACAATAGACTACTTTCACTTTCATTAGCCAATCAGAACAGTTGTAAGACTGCATAGGTAAAATGGCTGATTCTGGACATGAAAGAGCATATCTCTCACCTAAATGTTGCTTACCTTCAAACACACTCCTTGCATGACCTTCAAATATAGAAATATAGTGCTATCAGCAGCTAAATATCTTGGGACTAATCTTGCAGACTTTTATTGCTCAAAATGCAATAGTTTGGCTGTCAGATGAATTCTCCTGAAGTAAGTCCAAATCTCAAGGTTTGTCAATGGGACGACTCATGACCCATGTGCTTTACACACAGGGGTCTTCAGGTCTAGTCTGGAGACATTGTCCCGGGCCGCCCTGAGATGCTTTTTACACTGTGGGCCTGTTAGTCTAAATCTTTTGGAGTCATCGTGTGGAGTTCATCTCTGTCCTTTCACCACCAACTTCAATTGACTCCAGTTCGTTATGTTCATCAGTAAATCCATTAATTTGATCTGGTAATCCATCTGCACTTGTCTCATCCATGCTCTCATGCCTGAAAATATTGATTGCTTTGTTATACATGTGTTTGTTCGTAGTTTACAGTAGTAATAAAATGGCTACTTCATGACCTGTTTATCACTAAGTCAAAGTCACTAGGTGTCATATTAAAGCAAGGCATTAAAAGAAACCCATTACTCCTATTTGGAATTTGAATGATTAACACTAAAACTAATTTCAAGGTTTTTGACTATTATGTAATAATTAACTATCAATTCCAATCAAACTATTTTTGTAATAGCTTGCCTTTTGGGTAATGCTCGATTGCTGCAGGATAATCGAAGATGCAAATTACCCTGATTAAAGGTAAGGTAAAGGTAAAAGTAGGTGGTGTTCACTTAATCGTGGCATCGTGGCAGCCTTTTATTTATTACAAAAATAATGAGCTTGATTCTTACGCCGAACCTGCTGGATAACCTGTTCTAGCATGAGCATTTGTCAACTCTCTGTATACAGCCCATAACACAGAGCCAGCATAGGGCTAAGTGCTCTACAATTGCCATCTCTGTCCATAGCTAGCTCCCCATTTACACCTGGGTGAAGTGGAGCAGAGAGTTACAGAGAATCTGCTCAGTTCCTCCATGCCATGGTCAGGGCTCAAACCTCCACACCACATTGCAGGCTGGCACCTTACCACTAGAACATGGCAACTCCAAACCAAATACTCAGGATTTAGGGATAGGAATCTTAAATGTGACAAGTTAGAATATATTGAAGGCCAACAGAAAATACCATTCTTTGTTGTCCAAGGGCATGTACACCTTTTCCGCCTCACCATTGGATTTGTCATCTGTATGTGCTGTTTGTTCAGAACTTAGAGGTTCGTACTCATTCTCAGCAACACTTTCTTCACCATTTTCATCTGACTCCGGAGTGACTATTTGTGGTGGGACATCGACATCTTGTTCCAACGATGCCCTAGATACAGAAGACAAAAGCCAGTGTAAAGAAAAGTTCTTGTTTATCACATTGGCCATTACTAGCAGACCGTGATCGACATTACCGATTTCAACCAGAAGTCAAGTGGTCATATGAGAGTCTATGCCAAAAAATGCAAAAAGCAAAAAATTGGGACTGCAGCTTTACATTTAAACGTCTGACGGCACCTTGGATGTATGACGGGCTGGCTTTTCAGACACCAGTAAATGTTTCTTACTTATGTTGACAAACATAATAATTAATAGTTAACGTCAAACCACTTTTGCTCTTTTTCAGCAGTGTAATGTCTGAGTTGTGTAACAATGTTATGAATAGCCATAAACCTGACTCCCCGTGCTAAAGGTCCCACTATGATTTGTCTACCTGCATTTAAGGTCGCAACGGGTCACGGTTTACACTATTTCCGAAAATTATCTATTTCTTATTTGACCTATTTAGACAGGAATGATTGTCGAACGTCATCGCCAAAAAAATGTTAATTTTTACGGCCAATCACACGTCTAGAATCTTCGAAATAAGGAAAAGTATAACGTCGGACGAGGGTTGCAACGCCAGAAACGGAACCAACCAAAGTTCATAGTGGGTCCTGGGTTTGATCCGGGCTCAAGCACTCTTCATGAACTACATTCCAGCTGGATGTCGATTGCCAAGCCTAATCATCTCATCATTACATATGCCTCTGGCAGCTGGTCATATAGGCTGTCTAAGCTTCAGACTCAGCAGCATTAAGACATTGACTGACAATTACCGGTTAAAGCAGCTTCGGAACAGCTTCAGAACAATTTATATATATATATATTTTTATATATATATATATATATATATATATATATATATATATATATATATATATATATATATATATATATATATAAATAAATATATATATATATATATATCTTGCATTTTAGGATCAATGACCTGTGTGGTGCAATAAACTTCATGGCAAGACCTCTTTCAAGAAACACACTACACTGTGTGCATAATTATGTTGTTAGTCATTATTTTGAGGAATTTTTAGCCATAAAGTGTCATTGTGACTTGAAATAATTTCAATGGATTATCATTGCTATCTGTGTTCTTTTTAAACTGAAGATTTAGTCAAATTTTCTGTGTGCTTAATTATTATGCAGGTTTGTGTGATACATCAGGAGAACAGAACAAATGCAACAATGAAGCATGCAATGCATAATGTGATAAACAAATTATTTGTTTGAAAATTCTATTTTAGTTTTGAAGATTCTTTTTAGCTCTTTTTATAATTATTTGTAGTATTTTAGAGACCAGCCATAGAGTTTAGTGCACCACAACAGTCATTGATCCTAAAATGCAAGATATATATATATATATATATATATATATATATATAATTATATGCTTATTATAATTTTTTAATGACTACACATGCACTGCACATGTCATTTGGATATTGTCACAATTAGTCCAACCTCAATGCTTGGTTATCTCTGAACATAATTGATCAGAATTGACTATTTTTCATGATATACTGCACAAATGAAACAGATTAACAGATTTGTAGTTTAATTTCCCGTGAGTTTAATATGCACCAACAATTTTATTATTAAGAAGTTCAGCAGGGCAGTGGATATATTTCAAGTTTTTTTTTTTTGCAGTCATTTGTGAATTGTGATATTAAAAGTGATTTAATGCATTCAAAATGTCAAGCCACTTTCTCAGAAACAAAAATATCGACTAACAGATCCGATAATCTGATAAAGTCCTGCACTGCACAGAATATATAGGTCACTCCCACATTTTTCTGAGTATAATATATATTAACATCAAAAACATGTCAATTTTGCAGGTAATAGTCCCTGCTGTCAATTTCAAGTGCAAACACCTGCACAAATTTCCAGACATTGTTTATGTCTGGGAAATAATTTATAGCTACTTTGTGCAGTTACAATTTTTTTTTGTTACAATGTAGATTCTGTACAACAAAAGACTGTTACAAGGCCTGTCAATCACTGACATATTAACCAATCAAATTAAAAGAGAACATTAGTTGTGCCCCTCCCACTCAACACATTAGCCAAGAAGTTGAATAATCCACTAAACACGATTTTTTTAAAATTTGTTTTGCTGGTAAGACCAGTAAAAGATTAGCCGGAGTCAGCTTCTTCATGTGTGCATGGATATGTCAGTTTTGTGCGATACATTGTAAAACATGCTATATTATGTAATAATGCTAATGGAACAGCTATCCATTATCCAGGCTACCATAAATAAATTCACAATTAAGTGTCAAATTTTACGCTTTGGCCAGTATTGTGATGGGTACTAGTTGTTACATCTATGAATGACCTTGAAGAATCTGTTGTGAATGACAATGCTTTAGAAACCTATGTTATAGATTTAGGTGGTAGCAAATGAGAATGACATCAGTGTTGATAATAATACAATAAGCGACAATACAAGTAATGCAACAGGAATTGATTACAATGAAACAGTGTCCATTTTAAGGGCTAAAGAAATTAGAAAGTCGCATCCAAACAATGTAATAGTCAGTCATCTAAATGTTAATAGTTTACACCCTAAGTTTGATGAAATATCCAGTCTGCTGGTGAGCAGCGGATTTGAAGTACTAGCACTGAGTGAAACTAAAATATATTCCTCCTATCAAAACTCATTGTATGAAGTTGAAAATTACGCTATGTACAGACAGGATAAGCGATCAAATAGTGGTGGTCTCCTTGTGTATGTCTCAAAAAACATTCCCTCAACAATAGGACCAATAAGCATATGCTCTGAAAATATTGAATGTCTGTCAGTTGAGTTGAACTGCAATGGCCATAAAATAATGATATATGCATGTACAAAAACCCAAAGATGAACGCTAACGACTTCAAAGTATACTTTAAGACACATGTGAAAGTATTTATGACCAATATGAACGTGTAATAATCATAGGTGATCTAAACTTCAACATGTTACATAATAATGCACTGTCTGTTCTATGCCCTGTGTATAACTTAACAAACATAATTAATGAACCGACATGTTTCAAGTCTAATCAACCAACGTTAATTGACGTAATGCTTGTAACAAAACATAGGAAGTACACAAAAGGTTTCTTAATAGATACTGGTAACTTCCACAATCTCATAGGTACTGAAACAACATCTTCCTACACCATCCAAAAAGGTAGTAATGTATTGGAAGCTATCAAGTATAAACTATGAACAAGTGAATGCAGAACTAGCTGCCATGAACCTAGAATTGAAATAAAACCAATCTTCTCTAAAACCAGGAATAAATCTGGCAACATACCCCTCAGGGAAGATAATCAGAGTAAACCAAATTGCAAGGAAGTTTGTAATATTTTTAACAAATTCTTCAGGGAAATAGGATCTGAGACACTGAACAAATAATCGCTAACTATGCGAATCATTTCAGTGTAAAAACAATTCTGGAAAATATAAATCATAATAGACAAAATTTTGACTTCCAACACATGACGGAAGATGAAGTCCGCAAAGCTATAAAATCCTTATGTGCGAAGAAAGCAGGAGGTTTCACTTAAAATCCCAATAAAATTCATCAAACAGACTAGTGAGAATCTTATCAAACCAGTTACTTTAATAGCTAACAAATGTATTGCACAACAAAAGTTTTCGGATAGCATGAAAAAGGCTAACCTAGCACCCCTATGCAAAAAGAAGGACAAACTAAATAAAGATAACTATAGATCAGTAAATTTGCTCATAGCCCTGTCAAAGGTAATAGAAAAAATAATGTATAACCAGGTAGATAAATACATACAACCATTACTACACAAATACCTATCTGGATTTAGAAAAGGTTATGATTGTCAAGACATATTAGTAAGAATGACAGAGGACTGGAGAAATGCATTAGATAATGACCACACAATAGGGGTAGTAGCAATTGATCTATCAAAAGCATTTGACTGTATGTCTCATGGCCTATTAATTACCAAACTTCATGCATAAGGCTTTAGTATGAATGCATGTGAAATGTTCAAGTCTTACCTAATAAAAATATTGCAACATGTTAAAATAGGCGATACATTCTCAGAATGGGCAACAAACATTAAGGGCATCCCACAAGGATCTATACTCGGCCCCCTGTTATTCAACTTATTTATAAACGATTTATTGTACTTTAATTAAAGATAAGACATTTATAACTATGCCGATGAAAATACACTTTCTTATATTAGCTCTAATTTAAGTGAAGTCATGAAAAACCCTTAAAGAAGTATGTGTAATTGCCATAGAACAGTTCCAAGCAAACTACATGAAAGCCATGCAGAGAAATTTCAACTTATGTTTCTAAGCAAACATGACACAACTAACAACCAATAAGTCATCCTCATCCATAAATGTTTTAGGCATAGAGATCGATAGCAAACTTCAACATTCACATAGATAATATCTGTAATCAGACAAGTAAGCAAATCAGTGCTTTAAAAAGAATGAAACACTATTTGGATAAACAATGTAAAAACACTCTATATACCAGTTATAAAGGGAGCAACTTTAACTATTGTCCTCTAGTCTGGATGTTCACTGGCAAATTAAACATGGATAAACTCAAAGAGATTAACAAAAGAGTGCTAAGCTTCTTTGAAAATGAAATTATCCTGCCGAATGAAGAACTATGTCGAGAAGCTAAGAAATTAACAATCACCTAAAGATGCATAAAATCAGTGGCTATACAAATGTACAAAATAAAGAGTAAAACGGCCCCCACTTACTTACAGGAACTTTTTTCAGATAGGGAAGATCTTTACAATCTGAGGACAAATGACACCTTTCATATCCCCCATTTTCAAACAATGAAATATGGCAAAAAAGTTTATGGTATTATGGAAGAACATTGTGGATGCATATCAAGTAACATCAGAAGCAAAGTATCACTCAGTAGCTTCAAATCCACTGTGGCTAACTGGCTGAATTCTCAAAATAATACAAATATACTTTTTTTATAACTGTACATGTTACAGATTAAATGCATAGAAATATATAAGAATCACTTGTGAAATCTTTATTTCTTATAAGGTGCTGAATCATACGATGGAGTGCTTCAAGCGAGTGCTATTATTATTGTTATTAT
Source organism: Alitta virens (assembly GCA_932294295.1). Lineage (NCBI taxonomy): Eukaryota > Metazoa > Annelida > Polychaeta > Phyllodocida > Nereididae > Alitta > Alitta virens. The sequence continues at coordinate 11,091,125 of OW028579.1, read as the reverse complement.
ATAAACTATATTGTAGAATAAATTTGCTTTAGATTAGTTCTATGATTGTAACTTTCAATATTGTATATTATTATTCCTAAAAGGTAGTAAAGAGGCTTCGGCTTGGGTCATTTATTTTGTAATGTACATTGAATGTGATGCCATGATTTGAAAAGACTATAAAAAAATTTTACTGCTATTATTCATTGTTTAATTTTCGCAAATTTGGCAAGGGTATTCTGCTGCAACAGCCTATGTTTCCTTGGCCTTCTACCATCATCGTCAGCTTCATTGACTTTGAAACTAAACTGCACAGTATGTTATGTGAATTCAGAACTCCCCATCAGTTAATTCAGTCCTGTACATGGCCAATTGTGCCATGTGCATTTTTCATGCATTTATCCAAACGCATGGAAAACGCATGGTTTTTGCCTCATTATAATTAGCTAACACCATGCATTTTCCATGCGTTTATCCTTCTCATGGAAAATGCATGTGGCACATTAGCTGGAGTATGATGCAGCCGTTTAACCAAGTGACCTGTTTCAGTGCATTTGACCATTATGACATAATCCTCAATACAACTGTGCTGACATCACAATGCCAGCTGTAGTCAAATACACTAAAATGAGGTCATATGTGAAAATGGCTGAGATGTGAATCCAATACATTTCATATCACAGATTTTTTTGATGGTGAGGTTTTGCTGTACTGCCGTATACTACCTTTACATTTAACACAAATTCATATCGTAATATTTGTAAATAAATTGTATAATTACATTTCCAAGATCTCCTGTGATACCTTCTCCGATGCCCTTTGAGCAGGACCAACCATAGCCATTTCTTTTTTCAGTATGTTATTTTGGGCAACATCATCCCTGGAATAATACATTTTGATTTGAAATAGGCAAAGAGTAGAAATAGTAAGAGGGGACACTCACTCATTTGTTTAAGTTATTTCAGGGTTGTGTATGGGCGATGATAGGCATCATTTGCTATATTACGTCATCATCATAAGAATGGCAAGTGAGACCCCGAGCATTTAAAAACTTTTTCATAATGTGTCTCCCTTACAAATCTGTAAAGTTAATTATTTGATCTCATTAGTGTGTTTATATGAAGAAATGCTTTAATGGTTTTGATATGAAATCGTCACTGCGGGCTTGTCATATTGTGAAACACAACCCTGAACCGGCTGACATTGGTTCTATTGAACTGTTCCCTCTGGGTATTATTTATTACTCAATGGAAAAAAGGATTCCTGCAAACAGATCATGGCATTGATCAGTTTGGTCTGGACACTTGGAAACCCAGGGCACATGTGCAATGCACACTGTCTAGCTAGAACTAGCTCTTCCCACACCTACAGTTAGTTACATAAAATACGGTCGACTCTAGTTGTCTGCAGCGACCTGTACCTGGCTGTGGTCTAAACATGCTAAAGCCAGCTGCTTCTGTCCACTTCTATAGGTAATAATTGGCTTACATCTATGACCAGATAAATATGAACCTTGGTAAATGTAAGAAATTAATCTAACATATCATAAATATGTACTTTTAGATCCGGTTTTGAGTAACCAGCTATGACAGCTTTGTCTAATTTCAATTTGACGGGCCGTTTAGAATGACACTTACTAGCTCTCTTTTCACTTAGATCTCTCTTCCAAAAGTTGTCCCACACCTAGTGCTCCCTACACCTAGGTCTCCCTATACCTTGCTCTCCCTTCACCTTGGGCTCCCTACATCTCATTCTCAATACACCTATACTAGCTCTCCCTGCACCTAGTGGTCAGATAGCCAGCAAGACATAGCGAGCAAATGAGAAGAAGATTTGCCCTTCTCAGGAAGACAAATCTTCCAGTCGCAGTCTCAAATGATCACAGTATAGTGGCTGCTTTACCGAGTATGACACCCTGACTGACACCTATCGTCTGTGAGTGATTTTGCACTGGGTGAGCATTTCCACACCCCACCCCCTACCTTTTTCATTTTGGGCCTCAATCGTGCCGTGGCTTACCTGATTCTTTCTAACTTCTCCGGTTCTAACTAACTGTCACCATTACAACCTTTATTCACACTCTTTGCCTCTATTTTATCCCAACTTTTTTTTAAAATTGAGCACATGCTTGCTACCAATATGGCCATCATCACTTCAGAAAGAAGCTGAATGAACCATAGCGCCTGTGGGTCACATGACCCCCCCCCCCCTTCCCTAACAACCATACTTGCAAGATTCAGCTCCTTATTTTAGCAACCATTAACACCATTGCTGCACGGGCCCTTGAATGAAACTCAGAACGAGGCTGAATGGCAGGTCACATGACCTCACAGAGCAAGTGACTTTTTTTAACTCTGACTGGTGGGTGGATTAGGGCTTGACATTGTAAGTTCCTTCAGACTTGACTCAAATGAAGACAAAGAATACATTTTGGAGCTTTATTGGCCCTGCCCTAGCCAAACATCCTGTCTATCCATTATTCTGGACCAAACTGATGCTGCCAGCATCCCTGTAGCCCACTCTGGCCAATAGGAACCCAACCATACCCCTATCACATGCTCCCCTTACTGGGGCATAGAAATGCCCCACATTCCAGGTCAACAGCCTTGCAAGGAGGTCACTGGGGTCATGGGAACGGGTAACATTAAAAAAACGGATTCCAGGTCATCACACTGTCCTCCTCCAATAATGAGGCGGAGGGCGCCGGGATGCAGAGAGGCAGGCAGACCTACTCCTGTAGGAAGTCACCCGGATGACGGAAGAAAAGTGCCGGATGTGGAAGGAGCTCCGTCGGGTGTCCCAACCCTGAGCCTTCCCCTCTGGCTCCCCAGCCTCCGGTGTGTGGCCTGATTTTTGGGCCCCACTGCCCCCGGTTACCAAGGACATGCTGACAAGGACGTGTGTCACTGGTCCTCCCGGGTGGCGGCCTCAGGCAGACTGATCAACAGAAAACGACCCAAAATACGCCCCTGGATAGCATATTGGACACAATACATGGACACTACCACGAAATGACAATAGAATTGGGTTTAGGCTTGCCTAATGTGTGGTGACTTGACCATGAATAGGTCTGTGGACTGATTAGGTGGAGTGCCTAACGGATACCCAAAATGGTTGGATTATTGTGTGTGGTGATTTCAATGCGCAGGAGTGTCCATCTTTGTAGTGATTTCAATGCGCCAGAGTTTGACAGTTGCCCTGACAAGGTCACGGTTTGACAGCTGTCAGCCGGTGTATGGCTATGAACTGTAACTAGTCCCAGGACTGTGTGAGTGGACTGTGCCTCTGGAGTGTGACTGACAGCTCCCCCGGAGCTAGTGCCCTGTAACAGGGACCCGGAGAATTGACTCTTTGTTTTAAGAAAAATGTGAAATCATTGTGGACTCTTGTGGACTTTGAAGGAAAGCCGTATTGTTGTGCCAGTAATGGCCTTGTTACGTGCTTGATGTGATGTATTTGTGTCCGGTTATCATTGGGCTGGGGTGGGTTGTTGATGTTGTTGATGTAATGTTGTTGCTTATGACATGTCTGCCCTGACCGCTAGCCATATCGTCCTACTCATTGTTAGCCAGTGATGGATACTTTGTGTAAAAGTCACTGCTGATGCTGCCTAGAATTTCCCCAGTAAACATTGCTGATCAGGTCTCTTCTGGACATCGAACCCACGTTATATATCGGCCAGCCAAGGGAGACTCCTGAGGGGAGGCGCTGGGGGACTGGGCCACTGAGACTGGGGAAGGAGCCATGGAGACTGGGGAGGTGACAGACAGAGCCCCCATGTCCGGGGTGACAGCATCACTGAAGGACTCTGGAGCCTGAACCCTTGCCCCGGTGTCATCAGTACTGATGACGGGGACTTCTGGGGCCTGGTCCAGGGTTCGATTCTCTTCTGGCTCCGCTGCTGGGCTGCCCGGCTGGGGTGTGATGGGGCTGTAGGGGCCCAAGAACAAGGCCTCCTGACAACACTCACCAATCCTGACTGCCTCTGCACATGTGGTCTGCCGGGGGGTAACTGGGGCCGAGGAAAGGGTGGGGAGACCCAGCATACCATGCTCGGTCGGCCATGACACGAAGGACGTCCTCCAGTTGACATTGGGGCCCCAGCTCATCCCTGTAAGGGCTTCGCCCGGAAAAGCCGGTGGAACCGAACGAGATCCGGGGCCTGGCCGGCTATTCCAATGGGCTCGTATGTCCTCTACTCCATGAAGGCCCACATGTGGCGTTGGGCCTCCTGTTCCCTCTCCACTGTCCAGTACTCCTGGTTGACTGGGGTTGCCCCCTGAACGTCAACTGGGCCAGTCCCCTGTGAGTGCACTGGAGTTGCCTCCTGCTTGAAAACTGGGGTTGCCCCCGGACGGCATGCTGGAGTGGTCTCCTGTCCAAGGACTGGGGTTGCCCCCTGAAAGTCCAAATGGTGACCACAGACAGCCTCTACCTCATTTTCCTCCACATTCACCTGTAAATCCACTCCTGCAGCGTCTAGGGCCTACATTACCACATCCGCTAACTCGCTGCAGTCCATATCCATAGTAAAAATCAATAAACTTCCAAAGTCACAACAAAATTTGCCAAGGGCAGCGTATGTCCTTTCTGAATGAGATTCAAGAAAGGAGTGATGCAAGGAGGTCCTACGTCACTATGTCTTTCCCCCCACAGGCAATAAAATTCGCCAAATATGGAATTTTGACACCATTTACTCCACCCCCCCCCCCCCTCATAAATGAAGGGTCAACTCGGTCAATCTGCCAGCCAAGAGGGGGTGATGGAACCATCTTAACATCTTAACAGACACCCCTTTGTGCCAACTTGCTGAAGTAATGACCTTTAATGGCCGAGGTTAAAGGTCCAGGCACTTTTAGGCGGCATTTGACAAACAAGAAACACGTGTTTTCTTCAGACAAAGAAACCCCTACTTGCCAACAAACACTCAAAAATGTCAACATACAAAATTAATGGAATCTGTATCTAGGACCTTTCAGGACCCACCCAACTGACATCATCCATTAAACCAGCACAATTTGTCATGTGCCAAACCGTTACACGATAAGACTCAGAGAAAGAAACACACTATCTGACAAATTACCACATAAAAACAGCTATTCCTATCTCTAGAAATTACAGCTGACATACTACAGCAAAAACCACTGCTAGGGCACCGAAAAAGTATCAGACCGACTTTTTACAATAACTCATTTTTTCTCAGCAACATGCTCATAAATCTGAGCAAGACAAGACACCCATGTTTCCGCAATCTTATTAAAAATAAGAGAGATATTCCTATTAGAAGTTAAAGTCACACATAACTCACTAGGCGAGTGAATAAAACCTTCGGAGAAAGGTCATGTCTCACTGACACTTTCTTTGGAAAACCACATCAGGTACAGGGTACAACTTAAAGAATTAAAATTTGCCCTACGGAATTCTTAAGCTGATTCAGTCCTTTCCGGACAGTTTAGCTAGCCTACTCCGTATTAATGAAAAAGTAACTCTCTAAAATAAGCAAGGGGATCCCACTTAATCAAAAATAACTGCCAATTACACAAAATTCACTCTATACATATTTTCGCTGTATAGACGACAGACCGGGATTTGAATTACTGAACCTTAATCAAATCCAATGTTGTGACCATATCTGTCAGGCGGTTTTCTCAGCCTCTTTGCAATAAAGGGCTCAGCCTCAGGATTAAGTCTGGAATCCTCAGCCGGCCAGGGTGACGCCATTTTCCCGCCACATTCCATGGGGTTTTCAGGCGTCAACCTGGACGCTTCTCTGCGGCCTGTACCCACGTGGGTAGACGGCGCTGCTTCAGCGTTTGGGGGCGCCGCATAATCTCCAAGCATCACGTGTTCAGAGGATGCTGCTGTTGGCCTCACTGCACTCCGTAGTACACTATCTCGCATTTCCCCAGATCGCGTCAGAGGCGGATCCTGCTCTTTTTCAGAGGGGGGCTCATTCTGACGCTCATCATAGAGAAAGGGGTCTGTGTACGGGTCAGTCAAAGGCAAATCAGGAATACTAGCTACATCAGCCTCACGTACTTCAGCCAGGTACGGCTTGAGCTGAATAATGTGCACAATACGAGATTTCCCAGTTGCAGGAACCACAATTTTATAATTAACCTCCCCCACCTTCTTCACCACCCTGTAGGGACCTAAAAACTTCAAATTAAGTTTCTGCCTAGCCAGGGGCGGATAAAACAGCAAAACCCAGTCTCCAGGTTCATGAGACTGATTGCTGGACAATCTGTTGTAGTGCTTCGCCTGATTTAGAGTTGATTTCTGCAGCTTTAGGCGACAGCGTTCAAAGGAATCTTCAATAGCTAACCGTATCCATTCAACATACTCAATTGTACAGGATGGCTGATCCTGGAGGACATGACCATACAATAGGTCAACAGGCAGGAGGACTTCTCTCCCAAGCATCAATCTATTGGGGGTAACCCCCGTTGAGTGCTGGGGTGTAGCCCTGTAGGCACACATGACATAAGGCAAAATATCATCCCAATCATCTCTGTAGTCATTCACTAACTTAGAGAGCATGTCCTGCAAGGACCTATTGAACCTTTCCACTAAACCATCGCTCTGGGGGTGATAAGCAGTGGTCCTGGTCTTAACAATGCCAAGCAACTTACACATTTCCTGGAACTACTTAGACTCAAAGTTGGTGTCCTGATCACTATGCAGCTGATATGGGGCTCCAAACCTTAGAACAACCTGAGTTACCAAACAGTCAGCCACAGTGTAGGCTTCTTGGTTTGGTAGGGCAAATAATCAGCAATAACCACAATGACCTTATTCCCCTTCTTAGTCACTGGAGAAGGACCTACAATGTCTACTGCCATTCTTTCCATAGGCATCCCAACAGGAACCTGTTGTAATGGGACCCTATTCCTGCCTGTCTGTCTACGCTTTTGACAGCTCTCACACCATCCAACCCACCGGACGATGTCCTCCTTGTACCCTGGCCAATAGAACCGTCGCAGACCTTGGCCATTGTGCTATGTATTCCCATATGTCCCCCTAACCGTGAAGTATGCAATTGCTCAAATATGGCTCGCCTCAACTTAGTAGGGATCACCAATTGCTCCACATATTCACCTGTAGGCAATCTATGCTCTCTGTACAATTTTCCATCTTTTAAGTGCAACCAATTGTACTGGGCCTATATATCTCTGACACTTCCGGGTCTATCCGCTATATCACTATAGAAGGGCCTTTGTCCTGCTTTCAGCCAATCCACGGCCAAAGCAGTCGCACTATCCTGAGCTTGGGCAGCCACAATCTCCTCCCTTGTCCACACATTCAACCAGTTCGGACCCAGGACCTCAGATTGTTCAGGGCTGGTGGGGCAGTCACCACTTCCGGTGATGCCTCACTGCTCACCACGGGGCTGGTCTCAGAAACTGCCACCACTGGCTGACTCACAGAGACGGTCTCAGCCCTGGCTGATCCCTCAGCCACACCACCTACGCTGCCTACAGCTTTAGTTCTCCCTGGCCCCTGTCCCTGGCGCCACAATGGCGCTTGCTCCCATGGCTTCATCAAGAGGTGGGCCTTGTCAGCATTCAACTGTACAAGAGCCACCATCACTCCCTGGTCACCATGCCCTGGATCAGGACAATCATCTCTCTTACACCTTCATACAGGAATTCTAGAACAACCATCTGCATTTCCGTGCTTTTTACCCTTCCTGTATTCAATTCTGAAATCATACTCAGCCAAATATGCCAATTAACAGGCCAACATGCCCTCCGCATCTTTAAAATTCTGCAGCCAAACAAGGGCACGGTGGTCAGTTCTAAAAAGTACTGATCCCTGACCATACAGATAAGGCCTAAAGATCTTGGCCATTCGGACTACGGCCAACAGTTCCTTGTAAGTTGTACAGTAATTTTTCTGGCTAGTCGACAGAGCTTGAGATGCATAAGCAATAACACGTTCTTTTCCCTCAATTACCTTGGACATAAAACCACCTATTGCTAGATCAGAAGCATCTGTATCAAGAATAACAGGGCAGCCTTCCCGAGGCAAAGCCAAAACTGGCGCAGTGGTTAAAGCCTTAATCAGAGCCTCAAAAGACCTTTGACATTCGGAGGTCCACTCGAAAGGGACCTTGGGAGTCATCAGGGCATGCAATGGGGCAGCTAGGGCAGCAAAGTTTGGCACATACTTTCTATAGTATTATGCAAATCCCACAAAACTACGGATCTGATGGAGGGTTTGGGGTTCTGGCCAATTCTTGACAACCTCAATTTTCTGAGGGTCTGGCCTAACCCCTGCTTCTCCTACCACATGGCCAAGAAAGGGCACTTCTTTCCTAAACAATTCACACTTACTGGGCTTCAAAGGCAGACCAGCCTGGTCCATGCGCTTCAGGACAGTAACTAGATTAGCTAGGCATTGGTCAAACGTGGAACCCTGGACCACAATATCATCCATTTAGCACAAACAAGTGGTCAGATCTAACCCACCTAACACCAGCTCCATCAACCTTTCTAACGTGGCAGGGCCATTGGTCACTCCAAAGGGCATCACTGTGAAGTGATAATGCCCTCTGGGAGCTGTAAAAGCTGTCTTTTCCTTGTCCTCACTCTCCATAGCTATCTGCCAACAACCCGAGGACAGGTCAAGAGTACAAAACCACTTAATGCAAGGGCATCCAGGCAGTCCTCAATTCGAGGCAATGGATACGCATCCTTCTTGGTGCAAGCGTTAAGACGCCTGTAGTCTACACAAAACCGGAAACTGCCATCCTTCTTACGAACAAGGACTGGAGGACTAGATCAAGGACTACTACTTGGCTCAATAACTCCAAGACCTAACATACGATCTACTTCCTTTCCCAGGGCTCGCTTTTGGGCCCAGCCCAATCGACGGGCCGATAGCTTAAAGGGCCTACGGTCACCAGTATCAATTTAATGCTTTGCTAACTCTGTTCGTCCCAGGCCAAATTGACCTCCCTCAAAGCAATGCTCATACTCTAACAGAACCATTTTCAACTTTTCCCTTTGTTCACCACTAAGGCCTTCTGTCGGGTCAATAAGGGGTTTCAGGTGATCTGGAAGGTCCTTGTGTCTAGGGCCCTCTTTAGAAGTCACTGCTGATACCAGCGTGTCCTCTTCCAGAATCCTTGTTAGACAGGACACTAGTCAGCTCCCCTAGTAATTGACCCTGTGACAGACAAATATCTTTCTCAGTTGGATTTGCTATCCAGACCTTGGCATCAGGACAATTTACGTCCACTATGCCCCAAGGTACCATAACATGCAAATTCTGACTAACCTGGGGAATGGCTTCGAACAAGAGGTCATGACCCTGACCTTTGCCCCATGTCACCAGATTGACTGCAACCAATGACACATGCCTTGCTAGCAGGCAAATGGGTTCAATGACCACTGCTCGACCTCCAAGACCTTCTGGACCTTCTCTACACAGAACATCAGACCCACCCAAACGCAATACTCCAGAGGAACACATTAAAGTGGCTTTATGTTTCTTCAAGAAGTCCATCCCCAGCAACCCAGTCAGTTGTACCATTTCAGCAACTTGGAACTCACACGGATACAGAGCTCTGTCCACACAGATCTCTGTCTCTAGCCTTCCATACACCTTAATAAGACCACCATTCGCGGCTGCTACCTTCCTATCCATAGACAAAAGTGGAGACCTATAAACTCCAGCTATCTCATCATACACTTTCTTGCTCAACATTGAAACTTGGGCACCTGTGTCCACCAGCATTTCCAAGTCTGTGGAACCAATCCGGATGGACATGTACCAGGCTGTTACGGCTTCTTGTGCAGCAGCACATTGATGCCAATCTTGTCCCTTAAAGACCCCTCATCACTATTCATGGGAGCCACTAATTTCGAGGGTGGAGGACCTGGGACCAGATCTTCCTCCAGCCTTACTCTTTTAGCGAACCAGCTCCCTTCTCTGACTGTGAACCATTCCCTGCACCTTTTGGGGCACCTTTTCGGGCCCCTGACCCCTTATCCCAATCTTTCTTTTCCCTTGGGCGACTGTTTCCCCAATTGCCCCGACCAGATTGATCTCTGCCCTTGATCTGCTTAGGTCAGTCCCTACGAATATGGCCATACTCATTGCAATTAAAACAGCACCGATTGGAATTGGTGGGTGGGGTGGGTGATTAGGGCTTTACGTCCTGTATTTCTGCACCAATTGGGCTAATTAGGACAGGCAGAGACCATGGCAATGAGACGAAAGATGAAACAGCCATCCAACTTAGGCTTGACCAGGAATCGAACCCGGGACCCAGCGGTTGGAAGCCCAGGGCGCCCGATTGGAATTGGAAGGAGCAGTAATGGCGGACCACGTGGCCCCTGGCATCCATTTTGGGGCCCCTCTTTGCATCTCGGCGGCCGTTATCGCTGGGTTCACCTTGATTTGCCAATACATCATTCATCAGGGAATAAAACAACTCTTTAACTTGCTCCTGAGTCATGGGGTCTCCTGATTGACTTGTTGGAGCTGATTCTGAGGTCTCAGGATGGACAACGGGCAAAGCCAGGACCCCTATTGGCCCAATGTCGGGTTTGTGGGGCCTTGTGGCTTCATAGGCGGATTCATATTGGACAGCCAAATCAATGGCATCCTGTAAAGTAGAGGGCTTGAGGGCACCTAACCAAAACCTCATGCTGGGAGAACCGGCTGTTTCCATGAATCTTTCCTTGTCATACCTTTCTTGCTCCTCAGTCGAGTGTGCAGGGTTTGCCTTCCTGGAAAGATCCACGAAGAACAAGCCATATGACTCCAGATCCATTTTGGGGCCCCTCTTTGTATTAAACCATTTACTACGATAAGCATCCAGGGCACCATTCAATTGCATTGTCATCCTAACCCATGATTTCTCATAGGGCAAGGAGACAATCTTGAGCCTAGCAGGAACGGAAATACTAGTCCACATGTGGAAACAACGCTCATCTTCTGTCCACCCATTAAAGTCTGCCACCCTCCTAAACTCCATCAAATAATCAGCAAAGGCTACTCCCTGATCATCATACACTAGGGGTAGGGCTTCCCTACGACGCCTGTGCCTTGGACGATAGGCACGGCTGCCAGGGGCCACGTGGTCCGCCATTACTGCTCCAGCAGCCCCATCGGCCCCAGTTGGCTCAGTCCCCACCCGGGTCCTTTATTCAGGAGAGGAGGTGGGAGTGGACGCACAGGAGTCATTCAAATCCGAATCTCTCTGCACCATATCCCTGGACCTCTTTCCACTACTTGCTCTAGGTCTAGATCCCTCCCTAGGGTGCCTCACTCCTGGCATGGAGCTAGCACGTGGTCTAACTGATGTGGCATCCCCAGAAGCCATGCTGGCGACTGGGGGGCCAGATGTGTCGACCCCGGTAGACTGGGGAGCCAATGTACGGCTCTCCCTGCCTTGAGGTACCTTTCTACCAGGTTTGGGTCTCAATGCTGAAGTACCAAGCATTCTAACAGAACACAATACAAACAGCAGACTAGACAAACAGAGTAACCAGGGCCGGGCCACTCAACAAGACCAGTTTCAAGGTGAAGTGAAACTACTTAGCTGTTCTGTTTCTGTTGCAGAAAACACACAAAAGGGTATTCCAATGTGTATAAGCACCTATTTGAAAAGGTCCTTATAGATCCAGAGTATTCCTGAGAATGGACATCGGGCGCCAATTTGTAAAGTCCTTCAGACTTGACTCAAACGAAGACAAAGAATACATTTTGGAGCTTTATTGGCCCTGCCCTAGCCAAACGTCCTGTCTATCCACTATTCTGGACCAAACTGATGCTGCCAGCATCCCTGTAGCCCACTCTGGCCAATAGGAACCCAACCATACCCCTATCACATGCTCCCCTTACTGGGGCATAGGAAATGCCCCATTCCTATGCCCCAAATTCTGGGTCAACGGCCTTGCAAGGAGGTCACTGGGGTCATGGGAACGGGTAACATTAAAAAAACGGATTCCAGGTCATCACAACATCCTGTATTTTTGCACCTGATGGGCTAACAAGGACAGACAGGGACCATGGCAATGAGATGAAGGATGAAACATTCGTCTAACTTAGGCACAACAGGTTTGAACTCAGACTGAACAGAGAGGGCCTGTGATAACATTTGGATCATAATTATATTGATCTTTTTTAAAATAGGATGATCATAATTTTGAATTCAATAGCCCAACATTTTGAATTCAATAAATCTCAATGCAGGCCATGATTGATGCAAAAAATATTACATTTTTCTGCGCCGGGGTGGGTGGGTATTTGATAAATTCAAGTACATGTTATGTAATGGCTTTCTAGTATATAATAAGTTAATAAAAAATGATGTCCTAAATAAAACTTTAGAATTAAACATTCATTATTTGAAAGAGTTAAAATTATTTATAGTTGAAAAAGCATAAACCCATAACATGCCTCACAACTCCAGAGCAATAGCTGGAGAGAAAATCGGTGATTGTCTAAATTACACTATTCCACAGTTAAACAAATCAATAATAATTGAAACAGCTTGTGTTGTAGATTCTCATAAAAATATAACAATTTACCTGTCGAGTCCGTGGACAGAACATTTTGAACCTGTACCTGAGCTGACTGAAGACTCTTCTCCATTATTCAACCTGGCAATTGCATCTGTTGACTGGCTGACAGTAATATCTTGTACCCTGGGTGCTGGCAGGTTTGGCCTCTCCCTAGGAAATTGAAATATATATATATTTTTATATTTTTAATATTTTGATTGTGCAAGTGTCTGAAAATTGTTCTTTACAAATATTATATCACTGAAACTGTCTTCTTGGCAGCCTGAATACAAGAAAATACATCAATGATATTATTATAGGTAAAATATGAATTTATGAAGTGATGGGAAAATGTAGATTAGGTAATAGCTGATAAATAATGCTAAAACAAAAACTTCCACTACAAGATGAAAACATTCAAAAGAAATCTCAGTGAATTTCACCTCCTCTCATTTCACTCTGTTTGGACATTCTTCCCAGTTTGAAGCAGTCTCTTTTAGTTTACTAATGAGTGCTTAACAAGCATATGTAATCATAATTCTTAAAAATAAATTGATTTCACTTTCTATATGTCATAATTAGTTTTTGTTTCATCCACGTGATGATTAGTGAAATAGTATTTGTAAATCATCCAGATGTGTACAAATTAATGACTAGAGATATCAAACACAACATACTGGTGCTTTTATATATGAAGGTCGCGCATGCGCACAGTATTTAGTACTTTGTTGTGCGCCATATTGGTTGGCATTTTAAAAGGTATAGTAGGCTTGATTTTTAATGTTTAATAGCACCATTTATCAGTGTTTATTCGTACATTTTCACACACAGAAACTATTTTCTGTGCAAGGGCTGCCTTGCCAAACAAATTTAGTCAGATCAGTACGGAAATGAGTTGTTAATTCATTCTCGAAAAGGTTTGACAGTAATAGTACAAATTCATAATTAATGCCAGTAAATCCGGTTCTCTAACCACTAAAATTAGATGTGCGTGGTACATTCGGTTGGCATGTGCCGTCAAGGCACATATTTTGTCATTTACTCTTTAATACTGCGGTGTTATACTTTGTACCAATAGATTCTTATGAACTTCAGAAATGCGTAAATGTCCATAACATTTATGTACTCCAATTATTTTCTAAGGCAATTAGCCAAAACTGTCACGAAGGGATGATCAGAATAATGTCTGTCGCCAGGCTGGCATACCAAGTATTTTAGGTTGACAGGCAAATAGCAATCACCTTGAAGCTGTTGTTGGCCAATCAGGTAGTAATGTGACATAAGACAACCTTAAAAAAACTTAGGTAATTTATGTAATTAGAAAACTTAACTTACCTTGCTGTTTCTCTACTTGCATTTGTGTGATTGACTTCTATGTATGTATAATCAACTGCATCTCTACTTCTGCCCTTTTTCTGTCTGTAGTTTAATAATATGACTTTTAACAGTTTTTGTTCATAATTACCACAATTAGCAAATAATGGTTTTTGGTTATAATGCATGATCATGGATGATGATGTCAACTCACCTAAAAACTAGAACTGTCACAATGATAACTGTCAAAATGGTTGGCAATAGAATTGTACCCATAACTGCCATGCCTATTGCATTTACTGCAAAAGAAAAACAAAAGTTAGTCCTTTGTACTCTGAAATGCAATCAGCAGTGAGGATGATAGCTATATTACTAATGAAACCTTAATTCTATGTCCAATTTCACAAAGTTTACAGGAGAAGCAAAACTATGACTTAGACCTGTTGTACAATTGTAAATCTTATTTGAACTTACTATGTTGTTTTATGCATAATATTTCGATAAATTGTTTCGTTTGGAGAATAGTGGACATAAAAGTTTGTTTGTTTTTTCCCCAGCTAATTAACATGGACATACACATTTTTGAGTGGAAATTTATGGAGATAGAAGAGGATTTCTGTTATGTCGTCAATTTCTTCTGCCAAATGACAGAAATTAGGAAGTTTCATTAGCACATATTTGGTGATTAGCAGTAAAAATGGATATAGAAGATATTTGACAAGGCTATTCTTGTTGAAATTTTAATGCTGGAGGTACAGGATTTTATCAGACGTGAAAGACACTATCTAGGTCAGTTTCCACACTTAGTCTAAAACATTTTCTTGAAAAATGGAGATATAATAGTAGAGCAGCTGAGGCCCAAAAAGCGCAATATTTAATGAAAAAGTGATTACTGGTCCAGGAGTAGAACAGCAAGTTTCATATACCAAAATGTTCCCAATAATCTCAGCTATCTGACAAGGACCATGGAAATTACATAAATTTAGTGCGAAACCAGTGGCAACTGTTGTCATGGCAACCATTTAGTAAAAACATACATGATATTTTTTAATGCGTATGGCAGTATTTTATGGCTATGACTATATACATGTACAGTTCAACCATACAGTATGGCAGTGTCAAGGGTGGGGGGTCTTGATAGCTAAGTCATTTGGATCTGGCTTGGCAACAGTTGCCATGGCAACATAAGACCATAACTCCAGTGATCACTTATTTTCAAAAATAGGCCCTCAGCTGCTCTACTATAAGGTTTTATCAGCAGGCCAATGTTATTGTATTTCTTTGAAAGAGGCCTCTAGTGCTAATCGATAGACTCAGATACAGGGTCTAGAAGTTCACTCAAGCGTGGTCCCATCCTGTGACTATAACATCTTGTTTATCACATTAGGGTTTCTTCAACAGACCATGACATTTCCCAAATCCTTTGACAGTAGTTATTGTTAATGTCCAATATCAGAGCAAAGGAGGCTGACAGTAATTGGGGAAGCTTGAAAAGCAAATTGACTGATGAATAGCCACTAAAAATCACCCGTGACCCTCCCAAGACCCTCCTATATACAAACTGTATGGCTGCCTAGGGTTTATTACCCGAATTACGGGGGTAAATAGCTGTAACATCTGTTTGGTTGATCATAAATACCTGGTTTGAGTGACCGGCTTGAAGCTACAATGAAAATACAAAGTGTAAATGAACTAGTAAAGACTGGATTTGAACTTTTACAATCCATAAAAAGGCTATATGATGAGGTGTCCCATGTGATTGACGGGTTTACTTTGGATTACAATATATATTTAAGTTTTAGAAAAAAGTTTAAAATTGTGTCATTCTACTTGGCTTACAAGAGCCAAAAATATAACAAAACTTTAGTCACAAGCATTTTGAAATACTAATAATTAGTTAGTGTAGATTGATATCCTAAAATAAGTCGTATTAATCAATAATCGAAAACATCCTTCTTAGGTTTCACTATAATATCTGAAGTTGGTTTTTACACTGTGACGAAGACAACTAAGATCAGTTTTTGTGTATTTCTTATAGGACATTTGATCAAATGATGTACCTGCTTTGGAGTGACATTTCAGATTAAATTCTACAACTTCATCTTCATAATCTTTAAGCAAAATAAAAATGTGTAAATCGTTAATTTTAATGTGGTCATTGAACATATATTAATCGTCATCATCATTATTATATTTCTATTGCGTTTACATGTATGCAGACTGCACATTCAGGGGCGCTTTAAATTTAAATTCACAATATATCAATTAAGTTGTACGTGGTGACTCCCCTGGCTCTCCAGCTCAGCTCCCTGGGGAGTATACGGGGGTGGGGGCCTAGCTCAGTGGTGCCTATGTTGGATGGCTGTTTCATCCTTCGTCTCATTGCCATGGTCCCTACCTGTCCTAATTAGCCCATCAGGTGCAGAAATACAGGACGTAAAGTCCTAATCCACCACCACCACCCTGGGGAGGTACATGTATTTCACGCAGGTGCTTGGTCTCTGATCCATCTTTTCTGGATCCATCGAAGTCTTTTATCTGCTGAGTGGACAGTGGCGGTGAGCACTGAGTGGCTTGCCAAAGGCCACAAACAGAAAGTGCAGCAGATGACGCTCAAACCCAGGCCCTTGGGATTGGGAGTCGAGCACAATACCACTACGCTATTCATATATGGGAAGTAATCGTTTTAGTTTTTGGGACTCCTATTTTAAAATCAAATGAGAATGAAATGAAATTAGTGCAAAACCACTCACCTTTTATATCAATCCAGAATCTGAACTTTTTGTCTGTATTGGCATGATCCACTTGTCTGATGCTAAACTGCAGTCCTTGTTTCATGGAATACGGTCCATAACGTTTGTCGTAGATTTTTGAATCTGAACACAGCTGTTGTGATAGATCCGAACCATGGAGGATCAGGCACATGCCTGAAGAATCCATTAATGATGTCAATTCATGAATTAAAAAGGAAATTTCCTTAGTTTCTTCATTTGAAAATGAGACGTTACAGTGAACATCTTCTGCATTCTGATATTCTCCCCACAAGTAATCTTCACTCATTAAGCCCACCAAAGTCACGTTTTCTGTAATTTCAACATCTGACGACCGCTTGTTATGCAGTATGGGGAAGTCTGAAAAGTGTACACAATAACATATGATATATGATAATCGTTTATCATTGATATCAGCAGATGGCAATTCTCATGACACCGCTATCGTAGACATTACCAAAATACTATCAAAAAGTTTGCTTCTTCAAACCCAAGGAAATAAAAGCCACTTATATTTACCCATTCTGCACCAATAGGACACCTTGACGCATTCATTGTTGATGTTTGGTGTGAGACACTTATTGTGGCCATTGCATCTGAACAAGGATTTTAAAAGCTGGTCTGAAGTAGTGTTGGCCTTGCGGATTACAATTTGGTGGCTTCGTTGATCACATTCCATAGAAATTTCATGACATGATGTTACTAATTTTCCAGTAACCAGAGTTCCTGAAATCAGAACAGCCATGTCAATCCACTACAAAAATGTCAAATAGCAATGAAACTATAACATGTGATAGTTGTCGGGGTGGGGACCTAACTCAGTGGTAGTACGCTGGGTTGCCAAACACTGGGTTCTAGGTTCGATTCCCGGTTGAGCCTAAGTTGGCTGTTTCAACCTTCATCTCATTGCCTGTCCTGATTATCCCAATCTAAAGGTGCAAAATACAGGACAAAAAACCCTAAACTCAGAAGAGGGTGCCACGCACCCACCTTGTGTGATCTGTCAAAGTATTTAGGGGACTTGTGTGGTTTTCCTATAGTCCCAGTATTGCTTCCCTTTCACCTTTCACCAGACTTCTGTACTCGAGCGGGTGACTCTCAATGAAGGGATGGCTGTCTGTCTTAGAGAGTTCCTCCTCACTTGTAACAAATTTTGTACAAGTGGAATAATCTAAACCTGAACCTGAAACTTAGGCTTAGCTCAGTTGTAGCACATTGGGCTGCCAGCCGCTGGTCCTAAGTTCAAAGCCTAAATTGGATGGCTATTTCATCCTTCATCTCATTGCCATGGTCCCTGTCTATCCTAATCAGCCCAACACATTCAGAAATACAGGACCTTTAGCCATATTCACCCCCCACAAAATTTGGCAACTAGGCTTAAAATGTTATCGCAGTTTTTGATCCTGAAAATATACTCACTGATCGATAAAATGCACAATGAAATATGCCAAAGAAAGGCAGCCATCCTGGTCTGGTACAACAGTGCATGCACACACCACCATGCAGATCAGCTTTACAATGCCAAATTTCCTTATTGATATTACTAACATGAAATAACATGTATTGATAATGTAATTATGACCGAACCAGACATTGGGAATGTCCTCATTAGTGTTAGGACCACTATCAGATATTAATAATTAACTAATCGCGGTCAGATAATATTTTACATATAGTTCAATGGTCAATGAATAGTTTTAGTTATACTTCACTAAGACTGTTTTCCTTTTGTTCTGAGTGAAATATAACCAATGAAAATTTTAATTAACTCCCTCCTGAGTGCAAACTGAACTTGTCTTGCATAATTAATGCAGTAAAATAAACAATCAAACAAATGTCGAGTAAATATGCCTGATATAGTATAAGTTAGTTATATCCATCATAGTCGAGAGTTAACTGACATTTTGTTGCTTACAACCCTCCAACTTCGGCGTTGGGATATATAACTATTACGTATACCTTCATTTTATTAAACCTTTAGGCAGATCAAGGAATGAATTTTCTAGCCAAGTAAACTCATATATTGAAAAAAAAGATCAGTATCAAACGTGGTTTACACTCGGGTTCATCGAAATTGGCCAGGTCATCGTAATTGGCCACCCCCACATATTTTCACACCTTGTAATTTCACAATTTGTTGCTAAACTTCAGTGACAATACTCTAATAACACGTCAACAGGCATCTGAGACATGTTTTTGATAGTTTATTTAGAGTGGCCAATTTTGATGACACTGGCCAAATTCGATGACACTGGCCAAATTCGATGTCCTTGAGTGTATACTATAATGAAATATCCTAAAGAGAGGTGTACATAAATTTCTTAATTTTTCAATGTATTGCATTTGTAGTTGAGAAAAAGGCCAATCGATCATATTCTTCCAATTATTTTGATATATGTTTTTCAAGATATCTGATATAAGACGAGTATTACAATAAAGATAGGGGATTTTAACATACATAATATATTATATAAGTTTCTCCAACATCTTATGAATGTCACAATAAACATAGGACTATAGCACCAGGATTTAGGGAATGCAACATACTAGTATGATAAATATCAGAATGAGATTTTGAAAACTATAATTTGGACATTTATAAGTTGAGATATGGAGGTTTGGAAAAATATGGTTTTTTTCACACTTTTCCCTCACAACTACAATTGTATATTAGTTATGGCCCTAAAACCCCCAAAAGGCACAAATACACTATTTTAGACATGTCATGACAAAGTTTCAAGCATGTAGGTAAAGTGGTGTCAAGATTTTTCATCTTTTACGAATTGTGTGAAACATAGCTGTGACATATCGATGATACAAAGGCACAACTAGGCCATAAATACTAAGCTATATTAATATACATAAAATAGAGTTGGAGTTCTGCTCCGGGAACGAAAGTTGGCTGCCCACCCACCCTGCACATGAACAACTTTTCAGCTAAGTTATCAATAATATACAATACAACTTTTCACCTAAGTTATCAATAATATACAGTACCTTCCGCAAATGTTTTGCCGAGGGTAAAACAATTCCTCTTGGATTATAAGTACTTTAGGTGTTATTAAATTTATTTAATTCTCCGTACTTTTGGAAATAATTACTTTCAACATATTGTAAATGGCTTGTACTCTCACATTAAAATAGTATTTTCACATGTACATACTTCTATATGTCCTATGTACTTTGTAGCCATAAAAACTCAAATTTAAGATTTCAGATTTTATTGCCACATATATATTTATATATATGTATATTCTTATTGTAATACTGTACCCCTCATGTATGAAATTATGAATGATAAAAACGTGATAATAATAATAGTCCAAAACATATTATGCAAGTGGTGCTGAATTGTTTTAACTAGCAGGCTTTTCAAGCATCCGCATTTTGATAATGGGACATAATGTTTTGCAATGCTGATAGGTGATATCATATGTGGAATAAATAACCCAATTATTTCTGCCCTGCTTTGGGAGTCCATATTAGAAAGTAACAGTAATTCAGTAAGTAAAATTGTATTTCAAGTTGGAACATATCATCAACCATAAAACAGAAGCGCACAGCACTTGTGTCCGACAATAAGAGCAATGAGTGATAGTTGTCAATATGTCCTGAATTAAACTGGGAATGTTTTTTTTTTCAAATAATGTCTGATAATGGATAATGTTAAGGAACATCCCAGCCAGAAACATACGTTCACGAACATCAATGAGACGTTCAAAAAACGTTTTTCTGAGGTGCACACTTTAGAAAAATGTTTTTTGTACGTTTTATTTATGTTCGTCACGTATGATTCTGGCTGGGAGTGAGTTTTTTTTTTTTCAAACTAGAGATTCTAGTATGATAGATAAACATGTCTGTCATTTTTACAGATGGTAGCCAAGATGAAACTCAGTCTTAAAGATATATTCCAGATGTTCCTGATGTTCATATCCACAGGTAAGCCAGGAATTTCCTAGCAAATACCTAATAGCAAACACATGACAAACCACATTGATTGTCAATCACTGTTAATAACAGTAGAGGGCAGGGGGTGTCACTGTCAGCTATTGGTGAAAACATTCAGTGCAACCTGGACCATGAATGCCTGCATGAGTCATCAAACAACACAAAATATAATTCCATATGTATCACCAATAGCTTATCATATAGAATTTTGACTTTGCCGCTAAGCGAAAGTTTTACTTATCAATTCCACCAACTCAAACTAATTTTGTTTATTATATGTTTATTATACATATGCAACCAATCTAGTCTCTGGTTTTCCTGATTGAATTAATCATTTTTATGGTGTCAGTAACATGTTTTTTTTTACTACAAATCTTGGTCTCTCACATCAAAAATTTCCTAAAATGGCCTACTTGTTTTCAGAGTATAAGAGCCAACAGGTTAGATGATAAATTTGGGATAATCTTCTTTAAGTAAGCTTCTGTGTAACATGCTTACATTTCATATTTCATAAGTAAATTAATTGTGTTTTGTACTGTTTCAGGTATAGTTACATGCATTCATATAGAAGACCCGCCTAAAGATGCCAAAAAGAATACTGGTGATAATGCTACATTTACCTGCTCGATATCTGGATTTCGAGAGTACCCCCACATGGAATGGAAGTTCAATAATGAGCCTGTGTACATCTATCAATTTGGGAAGGTTTCATACCCACAGAGCCAAAATCCTCCAAAGTATAAAGTCCAAGAAAAGAAAATATCCAATGGAACGTCATTGTTCATTTTGCACATTTATAATCTTGCACCTTCAGATAAAGGAGAGTATGGATGCTTGTTACCCCGGCTTGAGAGACAAAAACGGGCAAATTTAACAGTTGTAGGTGAGTTTTCAATGTTCTCCTAGTATGTGAAGATTAGTGTGCATGTAGTGCAACACATTGAAAGTGGCTTGATATATCACACTCCCCAGAACTATCTATTCCTATCTGATGACAAATGCACCAGTAGCTTGATCTGCAGTCAATTTGTCCGTTTCTATTGCAAAAAACTCGAGAACTAGTCCTAATTATTGTAAAAAAAGGTTACTGTTTGTGAAAGTAGCTCAATGGTTAGTCAAACTACATTTTGTAACTTCTATACCCTTATGCTGCTGAACTGACCCCTTTTTCAAGTCTATCACCGATAATTGTGGCATTCTATATAAATAACCATCCCATTGCACTAAAAAATCAATGCCTTTTTTTAACCAAAAAAGTGAATGTTGGTTCGGGCATAAGGGTAAGTTAGGGAATATATCAGTTTGCATTTATAACATTTTCCAGATAATATTTTGAACAGCCCAACCACATAACCTTCACCAAATCTATCAAGAGATGAAAGTGCAAGGTTGCCCTTGCACATTTTGTGATTCGGAGAGTTTTCTTTTCTTTTTACATGTACTCATTTATATTCCAGATCATAATCAAGGTTTCACAGGCATTCCATCTTCCAATACTTCTAGAAACCACAGAACAAAGTCGTCTGGCAACTGTCAAGCAAAAATGTATTTAGCTGTGCTAATTCCTCTGAGCTTAATGTTGCTGTTCCTGATGTAATACACAAAGGTAGTAACTGATCGAATCACAATCACATAAATTATAAATTCGATGCTTGTTAGACGAAAGAACTATTTGATTGTAATGGCTGCAATGTTTTTCCAATGTTAAAACAAATTGATTTGGACACTTATTACGTTATAATATGCCGATAAACATATCTTATTAAGCATTGAGAGCCAAGAGGGAAGACAGGGTGTAAAATATGTCGGCAATAAATCCATTTATTCCTGATTACAACAGGCCGGTTATGAAGTTTACTAAAAATCTATGTGCACTTATGTAAAATGTTATTCATTCTGACAGTCATTAGTGAAATTGAATCAGCTTATAGGCTTTAGCCACAGTTCATTTTACTGAGGTTAGTATACATATATCCTAGGCTTGACTTAAGATTACATTGCTTACATAGGTGTCATTAATGCTATAATGCTATGCTGAATGATCAATTCATACCTGATAGTTGTTAATGTACCTGTGTTATAAAGTTTGGATGGGATTTTGCTATTGAACCCTTTTTTTTTCATTATATGATGCTATATTATACACGTAGATAACATGCAGCAATATTTAGGGACGCTTGCTATAGAATGTTATATGTATTATGCTTTGACCTTCTATCATTAAATATATATAATATACCCTGGTAGTTTCCTGTTTGTTTGTTTGTTTGTATGTTTATTTTATTAAAGATGGAGAATATACAACAATACATTGTGATATTGAGATAATAATTACATGTATATTAAAATGATATTGAAACAGAGTTGAATAAAGTAATTTGTATGCCATAAAATGGTAGTTGAAAGCAAAATGTTTGATAATGAATAATATATGGAAATATTAGAAAAATTACGATTGTTGATAATTTACGTACAGAATCGAAATTCACTTGCATTTATTGATACTAAATTATTATTATTCATTATGTGCAGTTAAATTATATTCGGACAGGATCAAACTAGGTACTCTTGATACACTGTCCATCAACATATATGTATTATGTAATTTTTATATATTCATTACTCGCTTCACTGGTCATTCGCCCCTCATGCCATTCACTCTTCACTGGTGCTGATTATCACAGTATGGTGGATAACACTTTAGTATATTGTTATTGTCCTTATGTTTCTGTTTTTTTTTAAAGTGAATGTTATGATATTTAATGCAATTAATTACTGAAAAATGACAAACTTATCACTAATTGATGTTATTGACAGATACCCTGATGAAAGTAATAATAACTAGAACTCTGTAACTGTTAACATTTACTAGGCTTCACCAATTTGATTATGTATTAAATGTTAAACAGTTAATGTGAAGGTTAAGGTTAAAGTTAACGTTAAGGTTAAAAGGGTTAGTCTGAAGGTTAGGGTTACAGCTACGACTAGGATTAAAGTTAGCGTTAAGGTCAGGGTAAGGGTTAGGGTGGGGTTTCCATAGTTCTAGTGTACCATGATTACTCAAACCATGTTTGAGTCAAATCGAAGCTTTTTATTCATGAAATTAATCAATAAACAGTATTTCAGTATTGATAAAACGGTTGACCTTGACTTTGACCATGATGTATAGGTCAAAGGTAAAAAATTAAAGCAGATTCTGAAAGCTCACATGTGAATTGTGGGGGGTCAACAATGCTTTGCATTTGTCTAAATTTTCTCATTGAAAATGACCTTTTTCACTATTTTGTTACTCAAATATCTGTCCGAATTTATGAATTTTTTAAAAATCAACAAAATAATTTCGGTCAAAACTGAATACATACCCTTATAGTACTGGTCAATGTCTTCCAAAGCAAAAACTTTCAGCTCAAAAGCTCAATTCCAAGGTATTTTTGTGGTGGTGTGAAAATTGCTTGTTTTTCACATTTCAAAGGTCAAAATGACCTTGAAAATGACCTTCAAGGTCAAATTTGACCGTGGATTTGGGGGTCTTTGGGTACATGTTTTGGGTAGTTTATTATAGCATGTTATAAGCTAAAACCAATATTTCATGGTGAAATGGACATGGGTACCTATTTTTCAGAATTCAAAAATGTGAAAAACTCAATATTTCAAAAACCGTTAAAGATATCATCCTCACCTTTCGCACTGCACTGGCCAAGAGTAAGGGGCAACTTTTGACACCCTCATTGGCTTCTTATGACTTCCAGTATTGGCCAAGTTGCGCATAGACCGAAAAGTGCACCATGTTCCATTGTGATTGTTCCGCATGAGTGATTCACAATTATGTAACGTCAAAACACTTTAAAACACAGTATAGTTTGAGAGATAAGTGAAGTGAAATTCTCACCATACTGTGATGACAATTCCCTGATTAATATGATACAGAGTAAGAACGATACATTTACCATACTTAGCCTTAATTGTAAGTCTCTACATGCAAAGTTTGATTTATTGAAAATTTACCTTGACATTTTACTCTTTAATGATTGTGAATTTAGTGCTGTTTGTCTCCAAGAAACTTGGTTGAATGAACGACATGATCTGTCTCTTTTAAAGCTTAATGGATATAACCATAAACATGTAAGGCTTCTTAAATTACAGGACCTGTGTACACTGAGTGAGTTTTGTCACAGGTTAGAACATAATATGTTACCGATCTATTTCTACAACAATATTTTTTATATTAAAAATTCTGAGACCCATAATTATCTAACTCGAGGAACAAATAACTATCAATTACCTGTTTTCAAACATTCCTTCATTAAAAAGTCAATTCGATATAGAATTCCACAAACTTTCAATACTACACTAAACTTTTTAAGAGACAAAATCCTCACCCACTGCTTCAGACAATTTTCCAAAATTACTAAAAACCATTTACTGAAGTCATACAGCAATATATGTATCATAAGAAATTGCTTTATCTGCCAAACATAATTTGTCCTTAACATTTTGTATAGTTATTTGAGCACCAATACATAAGCACCCTCATCCCATTTCCTCCATTTCATATCACTCATCTCATCTCCCATTTCATTGGTGGCCCCTCATAAGCGCTAGCTTTGCTGGCTTGAGGGGTCTCCATCATAATTGCATCTTCTAATTTCATTTATATATTCTAAAACGTACCATTTATAAATTATGAAAATAAATTGATCTAAATCTAATCTAAATCTTAAAAAATCTTTTGTTGCAATTGTGAATAAAAACCCATCCTATCAAATTAGTTACAAATTCAAAACTGCCAAAATAAGTATAGGTGATCAGTGAAGCGAGTGTAAGAGGTACTATTCAACTGGTTCAAATTTGACATTTTAACAAATCAATAGACAGTGGTGCCCTCTAGTATTTACAGTTAGTGAATTCAAGCCTATGGCATATAAATCACTTCAATAAACAAAGTAAATGATGTTGTTTTGCATGAATAATTAGAAGCCTGGATGACAGATTAAAGCAGAGCTGATCTGTGGTCAAGCAATATTGGTGCAATCCAGGCCTTATTTCATCACTACTTCATCATTACTTCTGCCTCTGGCAGTTCATATAAACTTCAGACCCAGTAACATTGAGACATTGAAATACATTATTCGTAATTTTAATATGTTGTCTTACCTGTCAACAAAATACTCTTGACCATGTACTCGCCATATGTTCGATGTGAACATGACAGGTGGAGATAAACAGATTGTCAAGATTTGGGTGTTAGGAAGTAGGTCACACTTAGCCAAGCAAGCATGGCCCTCATGTTACCATGAAAAAAGACTGGACTGCTGCCAGGCTAGATCGATCACACTAGGGCATGCATAATAAGTTTAAGCATGTCTCTGATCATATATAAAAATAATTTTTATAAGCTGTAAGGTGCATGGCATGTGTGTGGAATAACTTTGGTAAATATTTTGTGAATTTTCACTTTTGTCTATGTTGGCTATTTTAACGTCATAGGACTTTAACATTTAGGATCATATTTAGCATGAAAAAGCTGTTCATTTGCCAAAAGGATGAGGTTTGAGGATGTCAATCAGTGATATGAAATGTCTACACGCTTAAGTTCAAGTCAAGTTCAAACGTTTATTCACCATATACACATATACTGAGAAAAAAGACAGTGTCCTATATAATAGGATATTGTCATTCCTTTGTAAATGAATTAAATTGGAGTACTATATAAGAGAAAGAACATCATAAGAAGAACTGGATATTTCACATTACAAAGTCATCCACCTATTTACCATTTTATATATATGATCGTTGGTCTTACAAGGCATCATTGCCCAGACGCTCACGCAAGACCACCATGAAAGTTAAAACAACTGAATTAAATTGGAGTACTACATAAGAAAAAGAACATCATAAAAAGAACTGGATATTGCACATTACAAAGTGCTCCTATTAACTTGTAGAAACTGAATTCATCTAACAGATTTATTTGATAAATGTCACTTGCATGATGACTATATAGACATGGACAACTCAAAAATAGGAAAAGATAATTACTATTCTTTTCAATAAAGGTTTAGGTTAGATATACCGGTATCATTTACAGCCATTAATTGATATCAAAGGAAGGAGTCAGAATAATATTGTTCTGAGTTTTTTTTATATAATTTTTATAACCTTCTGGATTGTGTGTAGAGATTTTATGTCTTATATTTAGGGACATACTGTTGAAGATAAGTGGGTAAAGGAAACTGAAACTTTGTCAAGGGTGTTTGAAGTTTAAAATTTTACCTAGTTGGGTAAATTTGATTATTAACTCTTAAAGATTGAATAAGGTTCAGACAGTACACTGGAAGGTTACTATTTTCAGCTCTTTAGCATAACTTGAAGTCATTAGTAGAGCAGCTGAGGGCCTATTTTTGAAAAGAAGTGATCACTGGAGTAGAACAGCACGTTTTATATACCAAAATGTTCCCAAGAATCTCAGCTGTCTGACAATGACCATAGAAATTACATAAACTTAGTGCGAAACCAGTGGCAACTGTTTCTATGCCAACCATTTAGTAAAAAAAAACATGATATTTTTTAATGCTCATGGCAGTATTTTATGGCTATGACTATATACATGTACAGTTCAACCATACAGTATGGCAGTGTCAAGGGTGGGCGTCTTGATAGCTAAGTCATTTGGATCTGGCTTGGCAACAGTTGCCATAACAACACAAAACCATAACAAAATTAGATAATTTTCATACTTATACCTTTTTCTTTTCTTTATAGCAAGTAGAAGTTAGTAGTTAATACCATGATGATATATAATGTTGGAAGCCAATGTGGTGGACTATCCTGTGATACCACATACAGACATTCAAAGATTATATTTTTCTTGGAAATTGTCTCCAAGGCTACAGGTACTTGTAAATACTGCCAAAAATCACTATGTCTTAATCAGAGTTTATTGCCTTATCTTGCAATTTGGCAGTTAATAACAAAAGTTGTGGGGTCAAATCATATTCTCCTTTGGGTACACATGTCAAAGGGGGTCATACATTTAGTTTCAACCCAATCAGTAACCATGGAAACCATTAAAAAGTTATGTAAACCTTCCAACAATATATATTTTTCATATACCATGCTTTAACACATGATAAATCATGCCCATCCACTTTATTTTGTGTTCATGGAAGACAGTGGTTTTAGTGAAACTGGATTTTTCAATATAGAGTTTTAAATTGGTAGCCAAGGCCTAAAATTTGTTTATTTACATAGCAACAGTTTACATTAAATTGCTGAGATGAACCAAAGTGTAATTTATAACCTAAATGCTCACACCTGGGCTTACTAGGGTAACTCAACGATGGCTGGAACATTGTGAGCCAAAGTGCTTGCCTTATCGTCCTGGTATTTTGCATATTGCCTTATTTGAATATTACCAAATAAGGAATTATTACAGATTGAGCTATCAAATTTGACATGTTTACCCAAAGGAGAATATGTTTGACCCCACAACTTTTGTTATTAACTGCCCAAGTTGCAAGATAAGGCAATAAACTCTGATTAAGACATAGTGATTTTTGGCAGTATTTACAAGTACCTGTAGCCTTGGAGACAATTTCCAAGAAAAATATAATCTTTGAATGTCTGTATGTGGTATCACAGGATAGTCCACCACATTGGCTTCCAACATTATATATCATCATGGTATTAACTACTAACTTCTACTTGCTATAAAGAAAAGAAAAAGGTATATGTATGAAAATTATCTAATTTTGTTATGGTTTTGTGTTGTTATGGCAACTGTTGCCAAGCCAGATCCAAATGACTTAGCTATCAAGACGCCCACCCTTGACACTGCCATACTGTATGGTTGAACTGTACATGTATATATTCATAGCCATAAAATACTGCCATGAGCATTAAAAAATATCATGTTTATTTTTACTAAATGGTTGCCATAGAAACAGTTGCCACTGGTTTCGCACTAAGTTTATACAATTTCTATGGTCATTGCCAGATAGCTGAGATTCTTGGGAACATTTTGGTATATGAAACTTGCTGTTCTACTCCAGTGATAACTTATTCCTTAAATATTGCACTTTTTGGGCCTCAGCTGCTCTACTACATGCAGTGCACATAGATCACTATATTTTAGTAAGTTTAAGGACCTAAAAAGCCCACTGGTTTAGGCATGTATTTACTCCATGTCATTTTTCTAACCACTTTCTTTTGAATTTTAAATACTTTTTGCCCCCCCCCCATTTAAATAAACTGAAGTTAATATATGATAAAACTAGTGAATTGTAAATATTAAGAAGTTTTATTATGCCAGCAGTTTTAGTTACTTTTGTTACAAAGATCAAAACACTCAACAAATTCAATTTTACTGTCATCTATGGAAATATAAGGATACTGGATCATTCTTTTTGCAGTGTGGAATAACATGGCTTTTGTCTTAGTGCTGTTCAAAGACAGTTTATTTAACCTCAGCCAGTCACTGACTTTAGTCAATTCATTATGTGTATTCTTTTTTTGTGCATTAAGCAGAAAATAATAGCCTTATTGATGGAAAACAGTTCACCAGTGGACAAGGTCACCATGATGCTGAGATTCAACAATGACTGTTTGATGAATAAGCTGGTAGCCTGTGAAGACATCACCCAGTCTTCAATCAAGAAGTCATGATGCAATTATTCGAACTAGCACTATATAAGTTATTGTCATTAACATTCTTATTTATTGTCACAGTGCTAAAATAGAAATAAATATTTCCATGCTACCTATGTATCCATATGTTTTGTTATTCCAGTATTGCTATATAAAGCGCTCATCTTTCCATTTAAAAAATAAAAGACATCTAGGCGCCAAAAAAAAACAGTTTTGACCAGAGCCACATGCGATGTGAGTGTGAAATTTTCTCAGCCATCAACAAAAGCTTCCTACTCTGTATTTTTCATGCTACATGATACCATTTTAGCATATTCATAGCTTTTTTGGCTAGTGTTTGTGAACTTGAACTTGTGAGTACCATTGTACAGATGGTATTAAATTTGAAAAGATTGACTGGATGATGTCCAAAGGCAAATTGTCATCAATGGCAAAGCAAACAAGCAAGGCCACGGGGGATTCTGATTTGAAACTTTAAACCAGAGAGAAACTGTAATGCCTTGCTCACATGAAGATGCAGTAGTATTTAGTTGTCCCATGCAGTCATTCTCATGCCGGCCCAGATCTAAGTAACTTCCATCAGATGAACCATAGTTGGGAAACAAGATCACGCCACCAAATTCTCCCAGTTCTACAGAAACAAAAGATTGACAAAAATCAGTATTCAACCATTGCATCATAATTATAATGCATCTAGTGCAGCGATCCATACAATATTATAACTGGGCTGAGCTTAGCTGGTTTCAAAACATAAAAAACCCAGTGGCATCCTATGCATCCTAATTTGCTCTTGCTATATCACCATATATCATATTTGGCTTTGTAATTTTTTGGGTCAGATGCCAGTGTATTACAGTCAGAAGTTTCCTAACACGTGTTATTGAAGATTAAGTCATGAAAATATAGGTCTATGAAGAGGCATGACTGAAGTTGTTAATAGCAATAATATTGTTCTCTTCGGTAATAGACACCATCACTCCAGATTCCTCCAGTTCTTTGTACATTTTTTTTCTGGAATAATCTTGGAGGGGAATATATCATAATTTTATAATTCACAGCCTGGTAGGGTGAGGCTTCACACTAACCACACATGGAGCTCCCCAGTTAGTAACAACTGATTGTGTTTGGGGAGTAGTAGATCCATAACATACCATATATGCATTCATTTATATAAGTATTTTTCTATAACTGTCTTTGTCTGCTGTGGAAAATTTAGAATATACACATTCACTTATGAGATTTATGGCATGCATTTAATTTAAACAAAGTAGTTGTTCATGGTCTCAAAACATAATTCACTACAATAAACCAATCTCAATTCAGAATGAATGAATAAACCATATTCTATTTTTGGGATTCATACTATTTATATTAAGTATATAAATAGTTATTATGTAATTATAAAACATCTGTTTTGAACAACACAACACAAACAATATAAAAGATTGTTTCATAAATATCACAATCAATGATTATAGTGTTTCAGGCTCCAATTTTTTACAATATTTTATCAATTTGCTGGGGTGTATGCAAATTTTCGACCTATCAGTGATTCAGTATATTTGCATATATGTCTGACATTTGACTAGAATATATATATATATAAGGTTGAATAGGTTTCCAATATTATATCTGAGGAAATATATTTGTCTAGAGACAGATCAAGTGCACTTTAATAATCGTAGGAATCTGTGGCTATGAGGTCTGTCTGTTTTTTCAATCTGAAGCAAATCTCTGATTGTGAAAAAAAGTTTGTATTATATTCAGCCTGTAAGGTCCATTTATTAGAATTTAAGGACACACATGAGATATATAGCAGCAAAAAGTTTTGACTTTAAGAAACAATAATTGATGCATTCTGCTCGTTAAATAATATGTTAGAGAGGAGAGGTTTGTAATAAATTTCAACTGTAGACATCAAAGGAGAAATTTAAAAAAAAAGCTGAATCCCGAAGGTACCAATAGTTAAAAAAAGAAAACATAGGCTGCGCTGCAGCTAAACCCTCAGCAAATCCCACATACCATACAGGCAGCATTACAATTGTTAAATGTTTGTCCAATAGGCAGGATGGTGGTTATAGGATATTGAAATGAATATTAAACAATCAATTTTTTATGCTAACATCTATAACTAACCATTACCCTACTTTTTACATCGCTTTTAGAGGAATCGAGAAGTTTAATTATATCTTCAAAATTGTAGCCATCGATCTGAGAATAATATATGTATATGAGACAAAAACGACCGCATTTATTAGTGCCGGGGTCTTGCATAGCTAGCATTATACCGGTTATTATCGCCCAGTACGCTAGAATAAGTTTTGTCGTATCTATCGGGAGGATAGCCTCCGCTGCAGAAAAAAAAAAAATTTTTTACTGTAAAGTGAAAAACCAGCCAGTGTTGCAATTTTTTTTTGAGTCTCTCGAGATCCGGCAGTGTTGACAATTAGTATACAGTCTTTCATATGCTCGAATTTAGGCTTTTTCAACTGGTCCGATGTGATGAAACCGATCATCTTCCTCGATAATTGAAGCCTTCGGTTCAGGATTTCTCTCAGCTCTCCACCCATAATTTTTTCAAGTCGTGTACAGCACTCGAGATCCGTCCAGTTTCAAGGTCATGGGTTCATCTAGCTGCTTAGAAAAGTTCATTATCACTCTCAGATTTCCTTTCCTTTTTAGAGGCATGAAATCAGCATCGCGTGCTACAGCGTTCGATGGATCTATGTTGAAGTTGTAAAGACAGTAGCCACAAGGAAAGTCTTATCTGTCAATTCCTGTGTCATCTCCATTGTCCAGGGAGTGAAGAGCATTGAAGGGGCCCATGAAGAGTCCCCTTAGGGATCATCGGCATAGGTCGGTTCGTAGCAAGCCACTTCCATACCGTCTACAGTCACCTGGATGTATGAGAGATTTCCATGGACAAATTGGAAAGGATTACAATTAAGGTCACCATTTCTGGACTTTTCTGTTACCAACCCAACTGTCAGCCATGACGGCACCGTTGACAAAAATGTGTCCGATAGCTCATGAAAGTAGGACCCCTTAGAGATTGTAAACTGTTTGATCTGGGTCTGCATATAGGGAAAAAATGCCATTTGATCCTCCATAATCTCATCATGCGAAAGTAAAACTTCACGTGACACTTCAACAGTACATAGCTTAAGAACAGCTCTGGTGATCTTTGATGGCAAACTCCGGGTTTCTGGTTATTGGAGACATTAGGAAGAAGGCCGGTTGGGAGGGATAGTACTTCAAGCGCATCGATACACCATGTAGTAGAAACTTAGGAATATCGCACACATCGCATGCCAAGGGGCCCTCCTTGTCAAATGTCTTGGATTTGGCTATAAATTTTGCCCTGGTGACTAGACCGGCATTGTCATCCTCTGACGGATTGTAATTCGCTAAGAAAATTGCTCAAGTCGGAATTACCAATGAGTCGTAATGGTATGTCAATGGAGACTAAAATGGCATATAAATGTCTAGCCTGTGCAGGGTCTCGTTCCAAATTAACCTGGGTGAATTTTAGATATTATTTAATGTTCGACCCCGGATGGGTTCTCCGTCTATAACAAACTTCCAGTTTCTCGTTAGTAGACATCCAGCAAAGAAATGAGGGCTGCAGCCACAGGTTGCCGCCAGTGGGGCACATCTACTAATACAGTCTCCAAAGGATCGGTAACCTCCTCCTTCGACTTTTCCTGTCCAGCAGTTTGATGCTTCAGCAAAGACTGATATTTCTCAAATGGGATAATCACATGTTTTCATTGTACTTCATCCTGTCCATGTTCTTCTTCAAGAAAGTCTTTTAATGATGCGAATAGAACGTGTACGGCTCTCCCGTACTGAATCAGTAATTCCTTTCTTTTGAGGAAATTAACATTAGGTCTAGCGATACTATGATAAGCTTCACGGTATTTGTGCAAGAGTGCTAGATCCTCCACAGGCAGATTTCCTTCCAGAAAATTTAACACCACCTCTCCTGTACTGTTAATGTCTCGCTTTTTAGCAGCCTTCACCAGATTATTTCTCTGTCTAGGCAATAGCCCCTTGGGATATAAAGACTTCAATCAGGTGTCGATGTGCCCTCAACCTTGTTGAAATGGGTTAGTGGTTGATATTTTCTCAGAAAATGCTGCCAACTTTCCCGGAAAGGTCACATGACTTTTCCCAGCCCTCATAGGTATACCACTGGTTCCTCTCCCGGAAAGATTCTGGTTCTCAGTCGAGTCTTCTCATTACCAGTGCAGGTATTGTCCAGTATCAGATATCCTCTAGGATTTTCTCTGGTGACAGCATCTAATGCCTCTGA
Organism: Alitta virens; assembly: GCA_932294295.1. Classification (NCBI taxonomy): domain Eukaryota; kingdom Metazoa; phylum Annelida; class Polychaeta; order Phyllodocida; family Nereididae; genus Alitta; species Alitta virens. The sequence continues at coordinate 11,057,634 of OW028579.1, read as the reverse complement.
AATTTTATGGGACTGACCTGGAAACTTCTGTCTGCCTAATGTGACTAGCTGGGTTTTGTCTCGCACGTGTTTGTAGAGAACTATATAGTTACAATTAAGCGCTATAGTTTGGGCATTTTTCCCCTGCTGATAGAGGTTTTGAACAATTAGAATTAAAGTGTGCCCCTTGTGATGAACTTCCTCCATGGCAAACAGACTCTGAATGAAACCCCTCTCTTTTCATTTTCTTGCAGTATTACGGAATACTTTGAGTAAGGTAGCGTTATCTTTGCTGAAGATACTATTGAAGAAGTCTTAGCCATTGTTGACCTCTATACTACAGCCTACACCACCAGAAGCGATGTTGAAAAGCTAAGCCGACTGGTCATATACATTTTCTATTTCATGACAGTCCTTTTTCTTTTATTTGATAAGTGTTGTAGTTCAACTATCTTTTTTTTTAATCATAGAAAAGCAAACTGTTTGATGATGGAGAGACTGGTGCAGCGAAAAGGCTAAGAGATGTAAAAAGGGGAGAAGAAAGAGCAATTGAGGATCTCAGCTTTATACTGCAGGATGACCATATTTATCTGGAAAATGTGGAGGAAAATGACCCCTGAGCTTTTCAACTTTGTGGAGGCTATTGGTGGCAACCAACCTCAGCCAGGCCCTAGCGATGAGGGGATAGATGTCTCGCGAGGCAATTTCTATTCCCTGGAGTTTAGAAAGACCCGGCAAATGCGCATCAAAGAGACTTTAAGCAGATCGTTTTGGAAAAAGCCTGGTTCACGAAAGGGTATATAATGTCAAAATAGATGAGAGCTTCAGAAATCGACAACTTGGACAATCTCGAAGAAATATTTGAAGATCTCATCACCAGAATGAGGGAAAATCATTCTCCTAGAGATTTGGGTCGCATATTTATTGACGCAGCTGATCTATTTGTCCCTATACTGATAGGACTATAGAAAACAAAGATGATGTACTCTGTTTTGCCAGGTGCATGGTAGTGGCCAGAGCCCGTTTTGATTGGCTTGATGCTAAAGCTACAGTTCATGCATCACAGGACGATCTTCGAAAAGCCTATAAGAAGGTGTGTGACAATCGTCTGGGTTTCCAAAAAGATGAGGCTTTAGTGTTGCAATGCGATCTTGTGGGTTTTCCTATTGACCAATCTATATCTGTAATAAAGATACCAGCCTTTGAAATAGCATTAGGCTTCAGAATTATTGTTGCAGAGGCAGAGCGTTTGAACAAAATCATTTACAGGGGGAAATATCACCAATGCTTAACCTGTTTGAAGGTAATCATTCTTTCTATTGCCTATTATATAAGTAGAGAATATACACCAGTCTCAACTATTGTTATTAATTGGCTGATTTTCTTTTTTCTTTTCTTTTGTCACAGGTGTATGATCTGAGCGAAGGAGCAACACATCTGTGTTGGATCCTGGTACTGTAGAAAATTTGATCAAATGTTTCTACCCTCGACAGCTAAACACATATGCCACATGCATGCCACTTTGCCCAAAAAAGTTAGTAGTGATTACTTCGGTATAGATTTTGAATGCGACATAGGTGGACAGGAGCATGTTCCCATATTTGCTGGAGCCATTTGGTGTTGTCAGAAATGTATTAGCGCATATACAATCACAGCATTGCAATCACTGCGGTTTACTCTAGTGGATATGACGGATACTTCCTGCTCAATTATCTGACTTCTCAAGGTCTCAATTTGCAGGTTATATTTAGAGGCTCTAAATTACTGCAGATCCATCTCAAGCAGTCGTTGAACATTAGAGTTATTGACACCCGGCCTGAGTTTCCTCCCAATGCGTTTAGCTGACATGCCCAGAGCATTCAATCAAGAGGCTAAATCTAAGGGGCTCTTTCCTCATTTTTTCTTTGGGGCTGATAACTATCAAGGACCCATGCCTCCAGTTGAGTGCTATGAGCCAGATCAGATGAAGAAGAAGGACCGTCAAGAATTCATGAGATGGTAAAATATGAGCAAATACAGCAGGGCAAGATCTTTGATTATAAGAAAGATAAAGAACTATGCTGTATTCAAGATTTCTATATCATTTAGACAAGAAATATTGAATATAACCAGAAGAGATGATGAGTTGGAGGGGTGTGACCCGTGGTCATATGTCACCCTCCTATCACTCTGTCAGGCAATTTTCAAAGCAAAGTACCTTCCAGAATTTCATGACATTATGCTTAGCGATCATAGGGAAGTAAAAGGGGTGAAGAGGTATGGTAAAATGTATATCATAGAGGATTATGGAACGGAAGTAGATGATGACGGCTATGATATAGAGACCTCAAGCTTTGAAAGTTCACCTGTGATCATAGCCCCACCTGGGGGTCTGGTCATGATACGTTCAGCAAAGCATCATTAGAGTGGCTGGAGTGGCTCTCTCATAATAGAGATATCAACATTAGACATGCTCTCAATGGCAGAGAACATCGCATCCCTAACTCAGAGGGAACATCGATGCTACGCATGGACGGATTCCATTGTGATGAGGCAACAGGTGAAAAGACCTGCTTCTTCTTTCACGGATGCATCTGGCATGGATGCTCTAAGTGTTTTCCAGTCATGAGGTGATAGAAATGTGGGAATGTAAATGGACCAACATGAAGCAAAATAAAGATTCTCTGCAAAAATTTGTGACTGTTCTCAGCCTCGTGGAGAGATTGAAAGCGAAAGAAGCATTCTTTGGAGGTAGGGTGAACTGTCTGAAGTTGATCCACAACCTAGACTTCTGTAGTCTATACCCCTACATCCTGAAAAATCGACCGATGCCTATATTTTTGACAAGAATTATCACGAATGACTTCGAGCCATTAGAAAACTACTATGGTCTAGCCAAGGTTAAAGTTCTACCGCTCGAAATCTCTATATACCAGTGCTACCTGTTAGGCTCAATGAAAAGTTGACCTTTCCCCTCTGTTATGATTGCACTTTGACCCAACAGAAAGATCCTTGCCAGTGTGATGATAGCGATAGAGCAATGGTTGGTACCTGGGCAACACCTGAGTTGGCTGTAGCTGTAGAGAGAGGCTACAAAGTGGAAAAGGTATACGAGGTGTACCATTTTGAGCATGTATCTCAATATGATCCTTTGACCAGAAAAGGTGTTCTATTAACGGGTTATATTGATGAATCCTGGTGTAGACAGTCTCAGGAATTACAGGGAACAGTATATCAGAAGACAATGAGCAGCGCGAAGGGATAAAATTTACCCTAGAAAATATAGCAGTAAATCTTGTGAAAAGGGCTGTGGCTAAGTTAGCCTTTAATAGTTTGTAGGGGCGTTTTGCCATGCGCGAGAACTCTAGTAACATCTGTTGATGAATATTTCGACCTACTTTGTAATCCTGCACACAAACTGAAAGATTTCCATGTGGTCAACAGTAAGGTGTTACACGTTGAACACAAAAGAAAGACAGGTATGGAACCTCCAAACAGGTCAACCAATATATTCATTGCCATCTTTACAACTATGTACGCTTGCCTGCATCTCTTTTCAATCCTGGACATATTAAATGAAAGAGTGCTCTATTTTGACCCTGATTCCATAATCTACACCAGTATGCCTGAAGATTGGGAATCTCCTGTTGGAGACTACCTCGGAGATCTCCAATCGGAACTTTTACCTGATGAGTATATTGTAAAATTTGCTGCCGGCAGACCTAAAAACTATACATACATGACCAACTTGGACAATAAATTCAGTAAAGTCAGCATACACCATATGTAGCAGGTATGAAGAAATACTATATATGATGACATATTCTAAGAGGGTAAGAGTCCCTGGATCATGCAATTCTTTACCATATGGACATCACTGCTATGTATGTGTATGTTTGTGTTTATGACGTGTTTTATTTTCCATTAATTTTATTTTTTTTGAAAATTTTGTAAATTATTAAATACCCTATTATTTTATTATTTATGATCTTTTGTAATAATGTAAGTGTGAGTGAATTAAAATAAAATAATTGAGAAGAATTGAATCGGGATTTTAATGTTTATAAATGTTTTATATCTGTAAAAACAAAACAAACACAAGATGAAGCATTACAACTACGGTGTACAAAGTCAATTGTATATTTCATCTGAGATTATAGCCTCTTTTGCACAGTTGTGGTGTTTGTAGACCTCACAAAATACCTTCAGCTGGTCAACAGGTATGTCATACAGGCTGATGCCCCAAACAGGGTTGATCATATGCTCAAAGCCCAGCCTAATTCTCTCCTTAGCCCTATCTTCAAGCCTAGGCTGACAACAGCTCTTTCAAGTATCGCAATGGTATTGTCTATGATCAAGTGATCCACATCCAGAAATTTCAACACATCCATAAGAAATGTTGTTTTATAAGTAATAGAGAAAGTCTGTGCTATGTTATCAAACAGGTGTGATGAACTTTGGCCAAGGCACGTGTGAGCGATCTGGTGCGGGTTCACTTGTAGACAGGCTTTGCAGTCTGCAGGTGATATAAACTGTTCAATGTTTTTTTAGCATGTATTCATAACGGTATAAGTACATCGCAAAGAGGTTTGGCAGGTCCCCCTTTTCTGGTTAACCACTAGCACCGTTCTCGTTGTGTGGTCTATAGCGGCATTTTGCAATCCTCCATACACATTCGTCTGCTTTAATAAAAGCTGTAGCTTTCCACTGTCTTAGATTCCCAAGTGTCCTCTCTGTCGATGATGACCTGGTATCTGTAAATGTAATACAATTTGTTAGATAAGCAGTATAGTGTAAAATTTAATTATTAAAACTAATACAGCAGCTACTTATTTCCTTCTCTTGATCTCCTTCTCTTGATCTCATTTCTTGAGGTTGAAGAGGCTGATCTTTTTGTAGCAGAGTTCATTTTTGACATTACTGGATCAATCCTAGAAGAGTAAATGTATTATTGAGCAGAGGGTTTGGCTATATATGTAAATTGTTCAGCAGTTAAAAAGATCAGCCTCTTCAACCTCAAGAAATGAGATCAAGAGAAGGAAATAAGTGGCTGCTGTATTAGTTTTAATAATTAATTTTACACTATACTGCTTATCTAACAATGCCCCCTGTAGAGTCTACAGTGGCAGCTAATTGTCAAACACTGTCATCAGTTTGATCATAGGGGTTGTCATGGGGGTCTAGAGAATCTATCTGATACATTAAGCAGTGTCGGCCAAACTGTTTATGCATCATTGCATATTATAATGCATCAACAGTTTTATGATCTTATTTAGAGTTTTATTGATTTTAATAAATATATTGTATAATTATTGGGAATAATTGATACATTACATAAGAGGTAACGTAATCATAGTTCTATTCATGCGCCATACAGGGGTCTATGTGTGTGCCCTAAATTGTAATAAAAGTAAAGTAATGGTATTTCATATGCCACAAAAGCATATCCAAACATTATGATTAATAACACACCAATTGAATATGTAGATTCCTTTAATTATCTGGGTATCCATATTGATTGGATAAAAATTTAGCATGGAAATCCCACACAGACCACATATCTACAAAGATTTCTAAAGTTGTGGGTATATAAACTGAGAATTTTACTATATATATAACATATATTTAAATTATGTTGCTCTATTATGGGAAAAATAGAATGATAAATTGTTTAGGACACAAAATAAAGCAATACGATCTGTAACTTTAAGCAAGTATAATGCTTATGCTACTCCACTTTTTAAAGAACTAAGTTTACTAAAATGTTAGGACATATGTGCACTACATGGTTTCATATTTTGCTTCAGGTTGGAGAATGAGATGCATCCTGGTTATTTTTGTCAGGTATTTTTCAAAAATGAATTTTAACTCAAGTTCATGATTATAATTTTCGATATATATAATAATAGTTACACTTTACCAATAGTAAAACATGAATTTGATAAACAAATGGTCAGTTACAAAATTCCCCCTTTTTTTTTAATAGTATGAAATCTGAAATTAAAGAAAAGATATATTCACACTCTCTTGTTGGCTATAAATTATAAGTAAAGAAAAAAATATTCAGTCTTACCTCAGTGAATGCTTGATTGTCAATTGTTACATGCAATATAATCTAAAAATCTTCTTTACACTGTTAATTATCTGCCTTTTTAATAGAATTTGAGACATCTGTCATTCTTTCATCAATTCATTCATTCATGCAAATGTTATTATATTATATTTTTTAAATTCAATGCTCAAGGATAGTAGAACAATTAGGTTTTTTAAGTGAAATTTAATAGAAGCAGTAGCATCCCTCACATGGTCTGAGAGGTCTGTGCATGCAGGCATTCCTCTTCCATCCATGGGGGCCACTTGTTAACGAAAAAATCTTGTCCTAAAGTGGTCTCCAGTCCTTCCAAATATTTATGTATTACTTTTTTTTACTTGTTCATGTATAGGAAAGGACAATAAAGAGATTCTGATTCTGATTCTGATAAGACATAAGACACATAACTGATGACAGCTGTACCAAAGTTTGCTCATTTACATCAAGCATTTAGTATGGATACTATATAGAACATGAAAAACAAATGTTGTATTCAATGTAAAAACTTGCATCAATGTTTGAGCTGTTTTAAGAGAATATGCAGTTTGTTAAGGTCAACAGTGGCCGACAGAATGTTAAAATCACTTCTGTATTAGACAGTTAGGAATAATAGTTTTGGCCAGAATTATGTTCACAATGTCAATGTGTTATGCATATTACCATTTTGCGGTGTTTAGTTTAAGGTGATAATCAGCGCTATTTGAGACTAATGTTAGTAACCAAAAACTTTAATGTGGCAGAAAATGCAAGCTATTAAAATCAGAATTTCATTCATATATGACACTCCATGTCTTAGGGTTATATTGTTCGATATATCAACAGTTATATTTCTGCATTTGTGAAAAATTTCAAAAATTTGTCAAAAATATGACTCAAAAGATGGTTTCTTTGAGAGGCTCTCTCCAGAAACCCCCCCCCTAAATGGGAGGGTAGCCCCTCCACCTACTGCACTACAATGACATCTCTGTTTGAAGTTTGATGTTTAGCTTACCATATTTTAAACTGTAATCTATGTTGGTTATCAGATATGTGATAAATAGGACTTTGATATATTGTGTACTTTTTTTTTTCTTTCATTTTTTCAATAATTACATGACTTACCTTTATTCAAACTATTTTGAATGAGCACTGAGTTCTGTGACACACCATGAGAATGTAGTCTTGAGAATGTAAAGTGCTTGTGAATGCAATCATGTGTCCAACATTGAGGGCAGCTTACCTTTTTTTTCACTTAATTCACCAATTTAAAAAAAAAGGTCTGTAAAAGCTAATTTTGTTCCATATGTACAAGTGAAGCACACAATTCACTTGTTGATTCACTAGTTGTTGTCTGTGGCTGAAAGGTTTTTGCTATGAACCTTTCCTAATAAAATTAAAAGAAACTTTAAATATAGATAATTCAGATGCCTACAGAATGCTTTTTATTTTAGTGCAAAAGATAAGTTAATAACATAATCGCATTTTCAGATATTTCTTTTTTAACCATTGAAATACAATGATGTGTCCACCGTAAAGGGCAGCGCAACGTTTTTTTAGAAGTGAACGTCCACTTAAGTTACCAATGCTACAACATTTTATGAGCAAATTTAGTTCCAAATGTCCAAGTTAAGCACAAAATTCGCATTTTGAATTGCTTGTTGATTCACTAAAGATGTCTGTGGCTGGAAGGCATTTGTTTTAATTTGATGATTTAGATGCCTACAGAATGTTTTGTTGGGTTTTGAGCCATTGCCACGAGATAAGATGGTACATAATGGATAATGTAAAATTCTAAGCCTCAATACTAGTTTTCTTGCAACGAAAATCATTGTGTTGTTATTGAATGAGCAGCTGCTTTTAAAATCTCAGGGTCTTTGCATTTTAATGAGCTCATTTTTAGTGCAAAGATTAGTTGAAAAAATAATGGCATTTTCAGATATATCTTCTTTCAAAACTGGTAAAAGAAATGCAGGCAGTTTCTATATGCCCCTCAAGAACTGCAATCATACCAGTCTGTCGAAAAACTGGGCAATTTTGAGCATCAGTGACTCAATACAAATTTTAGTGCTGCTAATAGAAAAGCATGATACAATGAACAACAATCGGCATTTTGTCTGATGAATGTTTCATGAGAAGATAAACATGGCAAACTTTTCATCTAGTACTCTTTATAGAAATACCTGAACAATGACGAAATTCTCTAGAAAAAATTAAAATACCTGAAAATATACACACTATAAATGAGATAATATATAATAAATCTAGTATCTACAAATTGTTTTAAGCTGATAAACTTTCAAGCATGCTAATATCCTGAAATAAGGTTACATGACCAACAAAGTAATTGAAACAAATTGGACTCTTATCTGTGGTTATTGGGGTGAAAGAATATCAATTGATCAAACCAAAAGTGCTGGTTCTCAAGTAGTAACTCTGTTCCCAAAAAAATAGCTAAACAAACACATTGAGAGAAAGAGGTCTATAATACTATATATGATAAAAAAAATCACGTTTTTATGGTGTAAAAAGTCTTGAGTCATCATTATCTTTCATAATATTTCCTAAGCCAGTGAAGATTGTTTATTGTGAAGAGTGGTTGTTTAGCAAGGAATAAAGGAAAAGAGTGACGGGAATTCACTCATTGATTTATATTGGAGGTGTGATGAAATAGAAAACTTTCACACTGAAAAATGTATGTAACAACATGCTTGACATTTAAAACTGGTTTCATCATGAGAAAGAAACTGGCAGGTGTTTGTGAAAACTAAATTTAAGTAGGATGCAGCTGGTTTATGTTCTAGCTTAAAAGTGCTTTTTTCATTGGAGTAACTTCCTTAATGTGGCGAGCACATGCCTAAGAGGAATTATATTATCCTTCAATGAATATTTCACTTAATTGCGTAGTGCAATAATTCATGTTGTAGTAAGTTAGATAGGAAGATCTCCATTGGGAAGGACTTCGTGCAGTCCACAAATTAGTTGACCCTCAGACAGACATATTTTGCTCAGTTGGGTTAGTAACCCACACAGCGGGAGCGGGACAGCTGGTGTTCAATACCCCCCCCCCCCCTGGGTACCATTACATGAGTGTTTTGACCCACTGGGGGCAAGGCTTCGAATATCAGGTCATGACCCCTTGGGTGATCCCCAGGTCACCAAGTTAATGGCAACCAATGACATGTGCCTGGCTGGAAGACAAACGGGCTCACTTACAACAACTCGACCACCCTGCCCAGTTTGGCCCTCCCTACAAAGTATTCCGACCCCACCCAGGCGCAATGAACCCATGGAACACGTTAAGGTTGCATTGTGCCTTTTTATGAAATCCATCCCCAGCAAGCCAGATAAGTGACCTATATCAGCTACCAAAAACTCACAGGAATACGGGATTCTCTCAATTACCAAGGTCATTTCTAACCTACCATAGACTTCGATTAGGCCACCATTGACTGCTGCGATTTTTCCATCCACTGGGTGGAGGGAAGACCCCGCGGATGTCATCATACACCTTTTGCTCGGTAAGGAAATGTGGGCCCCTGTGTCAACCAGCATATCCAACATTCGGGAGGCGTCAATGTCGATGTCTTCGAGGGTGGAGGGCCTGGGACTAGGTTCTCCTCCACCCTTACTCTTTTGACGAGAATTTTGTTGTCCACCTTGCTTCTCGGCCCGGTTCCCCCATTACCCTTTGGACCATTACCGCCCTTTGGATGAAAGCCATTTTCTTATCTTTCTTTTGTTTAGGGCAGTGCCGGCGGATATGGCTGTTATCATTGGAATTAAAACACCGCCTATTATTGGTGGAGACCCCTGGCATCCCCAAGCGTCCCCCTGTGTTATGAGGGAATAGAACATTTCTTTCACTTGGTCCTGTGTAACAGGGGCCCCAGACGGGGGCCCTGACACAGGTCTGGGGAATGGGAGAAGGGTCAGGTGTCATAACCTGCACCATGACCATGGCCCCTGATGGCCCAATGTCGGGGGTTATGGGGTTGTGGCCTCATAGGTGGCCTCATATTGGTTGGCTTAATCAATAGCATCTTGAAGTGTGGCTGGTTTAAGGGCTCCCAACCAAAACCTCATGTTTGAGGAACCAGAATTATCCATAAATCGTTCTGTAGCAAACCCCTCCAACTCCTCTGGGGTCGAAGCAGGATTGGCTTTATGGGACAGGTCTAACAAGAACAGCCTAAAGGACTCTTTAAGTCCATATCGGGGCTCCTCTTAGCATTGAACCATTTATTCCTATTAGCATCAAGGGCCCTGGTGAAACAGCGTTGTTCATCAGCTACCCTCCCAAACTCTGACATATAATCAGTAAAAGCCACTCCTTGCCAGTCATACAAAGGGGGAAGAGTCTCCCTACATTGTCAGTGCCTCCTGGAATAGGCATGTCCACCTGGGGCAGCGTCACCGGCCATTACGGCCCTAGCCTAATCCTATATTCTGGGGAAGAGGGAGGATTGGACGCCGAAGAGTCATCAGACAACTCCCTAGCAGTGAAATCTAACACCCTCCCTTGCCTGGGGCCAAACCTGCATTGGTTTGAGTCAATCCCAGGGGGACCTTACAGCCACACTTTGTTAGTTTGTATTTGAACATCTTTGTCTGTCTGGCCCATAATAATGTCAGGTACCTCAAGATTAAGACTCAAGCACGGTAGGGAATACGTCAGCATGTTGGCAGCCAGAGGCTCCACAGTCGGCTGACACCCCATCTGGCTCCCAGTCAGCCAGTATGGTGGCTGGAGAGTGGTGGGGGTGGTGGATTAGGGCCTGTATTTCTGCACCTGATGGGCTAATTAGGACAGGTAGGGAACATGGCAATGAGACGAAGGATGAAACAGCCATCCAACATAGGCTCGACCGGGAATTGAACCCGGGACCCAGTGGTTGGAAGCCCAGTGCACTACCACTGAGCTAGGCCCCAACCCATGGTGGCTGGAGAAGCCACACCAAGAGTACCAGATGAAGGGGCTGACTCTTGTACGGGTTCACTTCGGACTACCTGAGCCCTCCCATAATAAGGGCCCTGGTAGGAAGACTGGCAAGTTCACCACAAACTCTGTGGTTATATTTCAAAATAAGTTAATGGCTTTGTTCATGTATTTGTGTACTTTGAAGGGAAACGTTAGGTGTGAAATAGACAAACTTTTGGATCAGGGTCCACTGCCAGAGATATCATGAAACAAGTCACAAATGGCAAATCAAAATGCAAGAATTCGGGATTACATATTTATTGTCCCTGCCCCAGCCACAGTGTGGTCCTATGTATCTCTAAGCCTAGACATTACTGTTAGTCTCTCCCCTTGAGGAATGCCAGCAGCCCCTATCACGTGATGCCCACACTACGGCAAGGGGCATACTCCACATTCTAGGTCAACGGCCCACCAAGATCAAGGGGAAATTTAAAAAACAGGATGCCGGTCTTCACACTGCTTTGTGCCACTCTTCCACAGATCAACTCCACAGGACATTCTTTCTAAAAAAAAATGCTTTGTACTCATACATATTCTGAAACTGCAGTGATTTTGACTTTCACATCTTTAGAATTCCTGAAAACTGCTAAATTTGCTATGTCTGAGTCTTGCATGTTGCGGAGGTTTAGTCAACTCGTCCACCAGACGACTCGTCCGCTGTCCGACCAACTGGTTCGCCGGCAAGTTCAACCTATTGGTCCGCCACTTGAGACTGACTCGTCCGCCGGCCCGCCACTGGCCAGTAACCGTTTACCGACTTGTCCGCCGGTAGTCAACTCGTCCACCGCTTAAGAGCAAGGGGCCGGGGCAGATGTGTGGCGGACGGCTGCTGCCATTCTCGCAGTCGAGCGTCTGCCGGTGGCTGCCCTAGCGCCCCCCTCCCCTCTGAGGGTAAGAGGTTGTACAATATCAAAACAGGAATATCTTGAGAACCAAAAGTAGTAAGAGGATGGTTTCTGTACCTTCTTGTTTGCCCGTAATTTGTAGATATATTTACCAAAACATGAAGGAGATTTGTGCCTGAGTCTTATAACTCAATATTATCTTGACCCAACATTACTGAATATTGAAATAAAAATCATAGATCACCCTTATACCGACCGCCCGACTTTTTCTCTGCAGAGGACCAGTAGAGGACCAGTCATCTGGCAGACCAGTTGACTAGATCCTATGTTGCCAAAAGGTTGTTCTCAATTATTGACATGATGCCATCCAATTTAAGAATGTCTTCGTAAATCTTAATTTCTGGATAAGTATGTACCAAAACTACTCTTTGCATAATCTTATATTAATTGCCGTAGAAATAGAACATATACTGGACTGTTATGATATTTCTATGTGACTAACTTTTCCATACAGAGATGGTTAGTTTGCTTTGAGCAACTAAATGTCATCGTGTGCATGCCTTTGTACAGAGATCTTTCAGATGCTCTCTATTGCTGAAAGGAATAAATAAAACATAGGCTGCGCTGCAGCTAAACCCTCAGCAAATCCAACATAGCACACAGGCATAATTAAAATTTAAAATATTAGTATATTACTATATTTGTGGTCTTATTTTTCATGTGTTCATGATATTATAATGCCTTACAAATATCTTACTTCTTATGAAGGTCAACCTGCAGGAACCCTATTAACAGAAATCCATTCTGTTCAGAGTAAAGCCAAATGAGCATAAAAATTATGGTCTATCCTCTTCCTGCCATTTAATTGTTCTGTTTCAAAGATTTTATGCACAATAAGGAAAATGCAGTTCACTAGAATTATCAACACAATAGCATGTTCCCTTAACTACTCTACAACTAAGATTATCATTTATATGTCAAAAATAGTCATATATGGGCTATGGCAATGATCCTAAGGAATATATTTGAAATTCAGCAACAATGTTATGCCACATGAAGATGTTGGGTATAAATTCATATAAAATAAACATTTAAGGTTTGCATTTACTTGTATTTAAATGAATAAAATCAAAATACAAATAAATACAAATCTTAAAGGTTTATTTTGTGGAATGATACTCAAAATACTTTTTATGCGCCGTTTACATGTAGATGGCAACTGAAGGAATTATATATTATCAATTGTCATATTCCCTTCAACAGCTTCTGAGAAAACAATAATAAGTATTGGAGTCAAGTGAAAGTAATATAGATCATTATCCAACTAATTGTTATAAAATTGCTAATTATAAACAAAAACTGTTGAATGGGTTGAGCACGGCAATACTATGATCAAATATTTAATAATTGGATGCACATGAATTGTACAATATTTACGGCTGTCATTGCTAAATATGGGATGCCAAGCAATTTGAAGGAAGCAACACAATTCTTAGCATTTTTACCAGATTTCCCATTATTATGAAAAGAAGAAGGATGAAATCTCAAAATGAAGTTTAAAAGTGAAAGTACCATAATCTAGATATATCATTGGCAAATGTTAATGATGTAGGATCATAGAGTCATTGCAATGTGAGTTTGAAACAGTACCAAATTTTCATATTTTCCTTATCATATAAAAATGATCTGTCATTAATGGTCATCAAACCCCAAAACAGTATCTCTAGACTATTTTAGACATATTCTTATTAATTTTTTTATGCATGTAGGTGCAGTAGTGTGTGGGTCCTGCTCTGGAAACGGAAATTTTTATGATATTTATTTTCATTTTCTATAAATATTTTAAAACACAGCTGAGATAAGTCAATGTCACTATCAAAATGCACAGTTAAGCTATAGAGTAATAACATATAAAATGTTGTTAGGGTAAGCGCATTAATGCTAGAGTCTTGCTCTGGAAACACAACACAATTTTTAGCATTTTTTTTTCTGATTTGCCATTATGAAGTAATCAGCATGCAATGAATATCAAAATGAAGTTTGAAAAGTGAAAATACTATAATTTAGATATGTTATTGATACAATTTTGTTCATGTAAGGTAAATAGTGTCTTTTGTATGGAAGTTTGAAAAAGTAGGAATTTTCCCTATTTTGCCCTTATATTGAAAATTCTATAGTATTTACGGCCATGATTCCTCCGAAAGGCACCACTACACTATTTCAGACATATTCTGAAAAGGTTTTAGGCATGCAGGTTCAGAAGTGTCAGAGTTCTAATCCAGAAACGAAAAATATATCTTTTTTCAATTTTTTCACCACTGGGCCATATAGAGTATTACTGTGCACAATTTTGTGTTAAGAGTTCTGCTCCAGAAATGAAGTGTTACGCCCGTCCGCCCGCCCACATACCCACCCGCCTGTCATAAGTTCTTTTTCTCAATACATATAAAGCATTGCACTATACAAGATAGAAACCAGAACACTGTTTACCTTGTTGCCATAGTTTTCATTGCCTAACATTTGGACCATAATCCCTTTACATTAGGTCAATAGCTTAACTCATCCATTGAATTATCCTATTATTTCACGCCAGACATAGAGTGCTAAGTCACTGAGTCGGAAATTGCACTGATAACTTCATCTTTATAAAAAAAGTCATGGCTCTTTATTGGAAATATAATGTGACAACCTCTCCACTTTGGAACACACACACTGATGAATGAGTAAAAACATAGTCATGATCAGTTACAATGCAAAATATTTTTTCTTGCTGATGGTTTGTGGACTAGTATCATCAGTAACTGCATACCAGTGCAACATCAAGATGAGCTACAGGCAAGAAAAGGGCATCAAATGCATTGCCAAAGAAATGGTTGGTAAGATGGAAAGGACCAAATGCACTGTTGCTTGTACATTGGAAAATGATGCACTTTGCCTGGCGTTTAACTACACTGAAGACAACAACTGTGAACTGTGCCTCGCATGTCCAAACTATCAACAAACTTACAGTACATGGAGTAACATCAGTGAAGTGAACGTTTTTAAAATGACAGACTTTGAAAACCGACTGAATAAAGGTAAGTCATGTCATAATTGACCTTATTTCAACAGGGACAGGCAAAATATCATGAGGTAATTGTTCTTAACAACCTGTCCCTGATAAATAGTATCCATAGGTAAGATTATGTTGATGTATGAAACTTTGAAATTCTTGTTGATGATGTAATTCTCTTAGAAGGGTGTTTCCTTCATGATTCAGTAACATACTTGCTTTTGCTGCAAGAGATTGATGAAGTCCTTGGTGGTATACTCCGCTTACTTCCAAACATTATATTTCTATAAAAATGTCTGCATAATGATCCATCTGATGAATACCCATGACCAGAATATTGATGTCTCTAATACTGAAGATATGATTTCACCTTGCTTATTAAAGACAAAGAAAATACACTTTGACAATCGCTTGTTGTCAACTGTGCAACAAGTATTCTACCCTAGTTATTTCTCATTTGTATATCTCTTTTAGTTATATCACTTGTTGGCAAGAAGCTTTGCAGCTTGTGTTGTTTGTTTTATTGCATCACCATCGATGTCTAAAAAAAATATCTTATCTTGTATTACTTATCTTATCTTATTGAAATTGTAGGACTTATTGTCCACATGCCAATGGAAACCATTGTTGACAGTAAAATTCTTGCAACAGGCACCACAGCGACTCTCATAACAGGCAATTTGGGTGAGTAGGAATATTTCATGTTAGCACAATATAGTGCTGTTAGTTTGGGGTGTGTAGAAATACTTCAGGTTAGCGTCACATGGTGTTTTTAGTTTAGAGTTTGTAGACACTTTCATGTTAGCACCTCACAGTATTTTTAGTGTGGGGTGAGAAGAATATTTCATGTTAACAACACATGGTGTTTTTAGTTGGAGGTGAGTAGATATACTATATGTCAGCATGTTAGCACCTCACAGTCTTTTTAGTTTGAGGTGAGTATTAATATTTCATGCTGGCTCAACACAGTGTTTTCAATTTGGGATGAGCAGAAGTATTTCATGTTAGCACCACATGGTGTTTTTAGCTGTGGGTGAGTAGATATATTTCATGTTAGTACCACATGGTGTTCTTAGGTTGGGGTGAGTTGAAATATTTCACGTTAGCATGGTGTTTTTAGTTGGGGGGAGTAGATATATGTCATGTAAGCATTTTAGCACCTCACAGTGTTTTTGGTTTATAGCTGACAATATAGGTAAGTAGACAAACTTAATGTTGGCACCATACATTATTTTCGGTTTTGTGCACAATGGTCTTATTGGAAACCAATATATGTTTTTAAATTATGCAGTACTATTCAATGCACAAAAAGCCAATGTTAGTTGTAATTGTACATACCACCTGTGTATAATGCCATTTATTCAAGTGGCTTTAGAATTGACAAGACTTTCACATATTAATCTGAAAAAGCTGATTGCTTTATAGTAGCCACGCTATGTAAGCTTGTTGGGGTAATTTTTATGCCAGATAATGTTTGCCTACTGGTATATGCAACAATATAATATATGTATGTAATTATGTAAATGCTTTATGGTAATAATTTCTTGAGATTAAGATTACAATATATATCAGTTGTAAATTCTTCTTTTTTTCTGTAGAACCATGGATAGCTTCTGGTGTTGTCTTCTTTCCAAACTTTTCTCCGTCTGATGGAAACTACATTGATCTGGGCCGGCATGAGAATGACTGCATGGGACAATTAAGCTCTTCTTCATCTCTGTGTGAACATGGTATGACGGTTGCTTTCTGGTTTAAAAATGCACGACAGGATCCTTTAATGCCATGCTTATTTGTTTCACCATTGATGAAGATTTCTCATTCGACATCATCCAGTCAGTCTTTTGAAATGGAGTATCATCTGCTCAACGGCACTCACAAGTTTACCAACATCAGCGAAAAGACCTATGGTTACAACCACTGGCATCATGTAACAGTCACCTTCAGGAAAACTACAGGGTATGAAGCTTTCATTGATGGCTGCAAAGAAAATATCATCCTTGTCATCGAACCAAATGTTGCTACTCCAAGAAACACTCATATTGGGTGTGACTCTGGCGAAAACTGTTACTATGGCGTTATTGATGATTTTCGTTTCTGGAATGAATGGAAAGATGAAGGTTTCATTTGGCATTTGTGGGATGCCTCAAAATTAACTTATTAGAATATATGACAGATGGCAGCACTTATACTTTGACTAATACCAAATTTTTTTTGTGTATGATATTGGGTGTGGCATGATATTTTTCCTGAAACTGGCCCTATTCGGGATGGCAGTTGCGCAGGGAAGTGAAAGCTGTTCATGACAAAGTCAGTAGCCATGGTCTCATTGTATGCTTACTTGTTAAGTGCTTTCATGATGGCAAATGCCTGTGAGTGCAATGAAAGTCATCAGTAAAGGAGGGGCACAGGCAATTTAATGACGCCCCCCCCCCCCATCCTGTCTGAAATTTTCTGGATCTGACGCTGGGAGTGGCAAAACCCACCTCGAGCATTATCAGTAATAAAATAAGGTATTGCCTAAAACCCACCCGCCCCCCCCCCCCCGCACCCTCGAGTTGAAGCTGAGAATGAATGAGACCTTGTATTGGATGAGGACATTATCGACTGATTGGCAGCCACTCTCAAGTCCTTAAGTGTGCATATTGTATATATCTGTACATAATATATTATAAATTTATAGAAGTTGACTTGGCTACATATACATTTATTGTACATGTGCTTATTTATCATTTATGTTTTTTCTTTTAGTGCCTTATGATAAAGTATGGACTTTGTTTCTTTGTATAATATGGTTTTCATTATTAATTGTGATAACGTATTAATTATCAATAGTTCTTTTTGAAAAATGAACATGTCTGGAAAATGGTTATTTAGCATACTGACAGGAATGACGAAAAAGGTCAGATCTGACCTCTCTCTGTAAAAAACTATATATTTATCTACCAATACTGGGTTACCCAGCCATGCCTTTCCCTTGAATTTGGTGGTTTCCAGTAAGCCTTTAGGAGATCTCCCAATAATAAAGAGTGGCCCAAAATATATTCTTGTATATGATTTGTTATGTTCATAATGGTGTATGTATTTTTGCAATAATTTTGTTACTTCTTTTTTTTTTGTATTGTAAAATGCACTTTTTATCTCTTCATTGTGAAAAGAAAAAGTTTGTCTGTCTGCTGATCTGTCTAGCTGTCAAGTTGTCCGTCTGTCTTTCATTTGTGTCATTTATGTGATAAATACATTAATTGTATAAAGTGTTTATGTTTCTTTAGTAGAAAGAGACTTGAACCAAGAGACCTTGTTGCAGTAATTTCCCAGGGGCAAAGATTGCCAAGCATGGAATCTGGCACGGCAACCTATGCCCTGAATGGCCGCATTTGTTTGGTTATCATCAGGATGCAACAGAAACATATTGCCCAAACAGAGAAGGCTTTAGCACTACCATATTTGGAAAGTGGTGATATTGCATCATCATGTAAACTAGCATCTGATGGGTTTAACAGCAAGTCTATTCATCGGCCAAGCATTGGCTGGGACCTGCCTAAGCGTAAACGATCATAGCAGCCAAAGTGGTAGCTCGTGTTCATGGTTGAGAATGTGCAATGTCATTTTATGCAGTCTCATGTTAGCATTCCAGTATCTCACCCTTGATGGTGTAATTTTGACACTATGCACTGCAGGTTTGCATAATTGTGTATTGGCATCTTGCATGGTCTTACTGTATCACCCAAACATTGTTGTAATGTCCTTGCCTTCTTGCCCTAAATTCCGAAATTCCTATTTGGCCGCTGCTATAAAGGGATCAATAGTGGCGTCAGTCACCTCTACAAGGAAGACCCAAGAATGGGAATTACCTGGACATCTGCAGTCTCTCGTTGACCAGGCGGATGGCCTAACATCTGAGCAAAAGACCCCACTGGCCTTGGTCCTGTCCAAGTATGAGCATTGTTTTTGATGGAGGTCGGTATAGGTTGGGGCATACTTGACCTGGCCAAGCATTCCATTGACACTGGTGATCATAGGCCCTTCAAGCTGCCCGCCCGGAGATTGGGCTGGGCCCAGAACCGTGCCCTTGATGAGGAGGTTGACCGTATGCTAGTTCTTGGTGTCATTGAACCTAGTAGCAACCCCTGGTGTAGCCCGCCTGTACTAGTTCGAAAGAAAGATGGCACTTTTTGGGTTTTGTGTAGATAAACAGGCGCCTAAATATGTTTATCTAATTATATGTTCTCTTTACAAACTCGTTTAAATTTATATATACAAATAACATCTGCATCTAATTAATCAGGGTATAATCTTTACTCTAGCATCTGTGACCCAGATTATAGTGTTTAATGATAAACAGGCAGGCATACATGCATGCAAGACATTCACATTATATTTATTATATTGTTGATGTACATTTCTTACAACCAATACACTGTATATAGTGTAATTTTAAAGAATTTTTTTGATCAGTTTGTTGAACATAGCAAATTTTTAATTTCCCTTCTGCCATTGCAATTTAGTACATGTAATTACTGTGATCACAATAGTAAAATTAAACATATTCACTGTCTGTTCAAGAATGTTGGTTAAATTCCTTTTGTTATTTACATTGCAAGTATTAAATTCCTTCTTTTATTTACATTGCTTCATTATATAAATGTCATATATAATATATTATATGCTTTTATTGACATAAAAAATATCACAGAGAATACTTATGTAAATATTTACTTATCTAATAGACTATTACCTAATCAGCCTAAATTTCAAAAGGTGCACTGGTGCATGAGAGACATTTTATTAAATTCAAAACTGAAATTAATCATTTATCCGGTAATTAATCATTTAGAAATTCTTTAATATAGATTGTAATAATTTAATATAAATGTAGATAATAAAAACAGAAAATATACAAAAAGATATGTTTTGCAAGATATATAATTTTGTACATAGTTTACGTGATGAGATAACTTTCAAAGAGAGCGAGTGAGATATAGGCTATGATCAAACAGTGTCAAAGTGTGAATATCTATCTCAATGTAAGTAATTTCTGTGTTTGAATTATAGAAGTACCCACAGGCTTTCTTCAGTAATATCATTTATTTTACATAGACACAACATGAGTACACATCGGCCTTGCCCCAGGGAGGCACTGGAGTCAGCATAAGTTAACACTGGCCAGCCATTCTATTTTCAATAACACCATTCTTTTCACATGGATACAGCATGGGTACACACCGGCCTTTCCCCAAGAAGTGACTGGAGTCAGCATCAGTGCACACCGGCCAGCCAGTCTATCTGTAGTAATACCATTCTTAACTGGGTTATGGTAAAGAACACCTAAATACTGTGGATTTTATTTATCAAACATTATAGGGGACTTTAGGGCTCAATCACAAACATCTGCTGAGGGTGTTGATTTAATGAGGTCATTAAACTGTCATTATCAGCTCTATATATATTTTACTCTATCTTCTAAACAACCTAAGTCTTATAATCAATGTACTATTTACCAAAATGTTTCTAGAAAACTCTATTCTAAGATATTCCATGTCCAAAATTGGTTAACAGGCTGCCTGCCTCTGGATTTGGTTGGCTGTTCTAGGTAAGAAAACCCCGGGTCTGCTAGTCTCATTTGGAAGGGGTAAATTGACTTGTCCTCAGTACACACTGGCCTTGCAGTCTGTTTTTACCCCTCCGAATTTAACACCCTCAAACTGAGTTCACATTGGTACACAATGGTCGTGGAAAGGATATAAATAATTTTTAGCTGTTGTCAAAATGGCAAAGATTTTTAGGGTGTACATATATGGGCAGGTATCAGTGCTTTTACGCACTGACCATCGTGCCCTGATTTGGTTACAAAATTTCAAGGATGCTGAAGGCATGATAGCCCACTAGCTGGCCTCTTTGGCGGAATATGATTTCAAAATTGAATACAGGGAGGGCAAGAAGCATGGGAACGCTGATGACTGTTCTAGGATTCCAGTCCGGCAGTGCCAAAGGAATGACTGCCCTGACCCCGGGCACGATGACCTTGACACTAAAGTGGCCTTGGTCCAATGGAATTTGAATAGGGCCCATACATTCACGAGGCCCTGGGAGAAGAAGCCCTTTAGGCCCCTGCATCAGGGGCCTAGGGAGAGAGTGCTGCAGGAATCGTTGCTGTGACAACCCCTGCTCCCCCTTCTGATGCGTCCCTCAGCACTGCGGCCTCAGAGGATCAGAGAGACGGGGTGGAAGTGGACCTTCATGCTATTCCTTTTCAATGGAACCCCTGATGATTCTGAGGCCAATGTGGACCCCAATAAGTTGAATGGCCATGAGGTGTCCCAGGTCATGGATTCGAACTGGATGGACTTGTGATCTAGAGATAACATTGTGGCCGCTCAACTGGGGGATAATACAATAGGTTTGCCTGTAGGATGGTTGAGGGAAGGTTATATATAAGTTTGTAGAATGTAGACCCTGTATACCATACCAGCATGTGATTGAAAACAATTTCACTATCTGCGTAATTTAGGAATAAACTAAAAAAAATCAATGATATTGTATACCGCATTAATTTTCCGGTTGAGGCAAAACATATCATAATCATGTACCAAGATATTTGTAGTCTTTTCCAGTATATTAGAATTAACAACTGAAATATACTGGTTCCTAGGATATAAATTGCATAAATGAGCAAAAAAATATAAATAAAGTGTGCATATATAACACCCAGGAGGCACATATCTGGAGCTGTTGTAAATATCCTCAAGACTGAATTAATGCACAATAATATTCAGTTTCAGATTGACCAATTTATTTAACAACAGAAACAATTTGCATCACAGGAAAAAAAACTGGCATCTGTTTGCAAAGGTAAGCAAAATTTTGCTGCTGCCTAAGCAGTAAACGTAATTGGCAGGTTGGTGTCAATGCACCATTTTTATGTATCGGGAGCTATGCCACAACACATACAATAGGTAGAAAGTAATATGAAACAATGTAAACGTATTGCTCAGTTTATTCATACTAACATCCTGTTGTTTTGCAAATATTTTTGATATGAGTCACTTCCAACTCAGAATTAGTTATTATTCCAAGGTAATTAAACCAATGTAAAAACTCTTTTTCTGCACCCTGAATGTATATGCTATATTTATCCTTGCTATTCTCCTTTCTTTTTTTTCTAAAATATGTTTATTCATTGTTCTACTGAACCCCTAAGCAAACATTATTTTCATGTTCACCAGCCACCATCGTATTCCCTCGCATTCATATCACGATCATGTTCCCTTGCAAAGTAATCATGAGGGAATGCAAAGTAATCGTTAGTGAATTCGAAAAATAGCAAAGGGAACACAACATATTGTGAGAGAACGTGATCATTGTAAGAGAACGCATTTTTCCACCAGGGAATGCATTCAATTCATGAAGGAAAACATTATTTTTGTGCGGGAACGCATTCGTTTTGCAAGAGAATGTGAATATTTGCGAGAACGCCAATTTTCATTAGGGAAAGCAATTTTTCACAAGGGTTTGCGAAAATCGAGCTTTTTTTTATAGAATTTTGTTGTCCGCTATGGAACTCAGTACCTTTCCACACTGAAATTGTATTTCTAAAGGTAAATAAATCTATGTACGGAGCCCCTAAGCAGACACAGAAAATAAAAAAAGAATCATTTTCATGATCAATAACGATATTTGAAATTCCTTCTAGATCTTATGCGTTCCCTCATGAAAGTATGCATTCTCTCTCGAAAATAGTATGTTCCCTCTCCAAAATAATGCATTTCCTCACAAAAAGAACGTGTCTTTCACAATGATTGTGTACCCTAGCGAGGATGGTGTTCCCTTGCGTGGATGGCATTGCATCATGAGGTTTCATCAATATGTCCTGTGGTCCCTCGCGATTATTTTGCATTCCCTCATGAAGCTTTTGCAAGTGAACCCTTTTGCGATTATTTGCGAGGAAACTCATTTTTCGTGAGAAATATGGGATCATCGCAAGAAAGCACAATCATCGCGAGGGAATAAAAAGCTTTGCAAAAGAATGTGATGTGATTGTGAAGGAATTTGAAAAACACTGTTAAGGAACGAGAAAACATTGCCAAGGAATGCGATGATCTCAAATGAACGAGAGTACTATGATTTTTTTCTATGTCCCCACAGGAGCTAAATATATCTCTATCAAGAAGTTGTAAGAATTGTGTCATACTTGACTATTTTTCCATTGTACAATGTACAAATACTGCCAGTCTGCTTAGCATGTGCTGCAGGATTGAGCAACTTTGGGAAGCCCCCTTTCTAAAATCCTGGATCCGCCTTTGCAACCTTATGCCAAATTTGTTTTTTTTTTACCTAATAAACAGGACTGTGGTGTTACTAGTTGCATTTTCTGTTAAATTTAGATATTGTTGTGGCATTATATTTTTAATTGAGAGGGTTAGCTTTCTTTTTTTTTTCCTTTTGAATGTGATAAGCTCTGATTTTTGTTATTGTTGTGTTATATTTATAGAAGCAAAATATTTAATATATATTTTGTTAACATATAGGTCATTTATGACCTCAACATTTCTGTACAATTCATTAATTCGAAGTGTGAAATCAAAATTGAGAGGGTTAGCTTTCTTTTTTTTTCCTTTTGAATGTGATAAGCTCTGATTTTTGTTATTGTTGTGTTATATTTTTAGATGCAAAATATTTAATATATATTTTGTCAACATATAGGTCATTTATGACCTCAACATTTCTGTACAATTCATTAATTCGAAGTGTGAAATCAAAATGTCTGCAGACTGCAGCTGCATTGTCAGTCCTCTTACTTGTTTAATGTGGTAAGAATATAGTTAAGACCTTTAGTTAATATCATATTTATATATATATATATTTTTTTTTTGCACTATTACAGGTACAGATGCAAACTATTATTTAAAATGTAACTAACAGTAAATTAATTATAACATGAAATACAACATTAATGATTCAGTGCCTTCAGCACTGAAAAATGACATACAATCATTTCTGAGTATTTTATCCCCTGAATTACACAAGTATCACTTTGACTCAATATTCATCAAATGACAGGAATACATTGTGTCTCATGTTCCTCCCAATCAGCCTGGTGGGAACCATGATCATGAAATGGCCGATTTTGTTCTTACATTACCTCATATCACAGCAAGCCATGCAGCACTGATGAATCACTCCAGCTGTTGGATGTTCTAGCTCAGCACTGTCGAACTGCATGCCGAACTCCTACGATCTATGAGTTTGACAAGAAGTTGTTCAGACTTTGTAAACGTTTGTAGCTAATTGCCAGAGTTTGTCACAGTTCACCATGGTTGTCACAGTTCGGCACAGCTCCAGGAAGGCTACTTCATTTTTTGGACATGTTCAAAAATCATCATAGGTTTCTGCAAATCTAAATAATTTCTATAAATCTAAATAATTGGTAGGTGGTCATTGAACATTGTAGATGGTTTCTTAAATGTGCCCTTAAATGAAAATTTCACTTTTTGGTTTTGTGAGCCACATGAAAGAATATACCATAAATTTCACATTAGGTTAAATCGGTCAAGGTTGAACCACAGGCGTTTGCCATCATGACAGCCCTTAGCAAGTTAGTATACTAGAAGACCAAGGCTACTGACTTTGTTAAGAACAGCTTTTACTCCCCCCACATAACTGCATTCAATGATGGGGCCAGTTTCAGTCAATAATATCATATTACACATGCTATATTATACACAAACATAATTTCCCTACTTATTCTAAGTGATAACTTCCATTATTTATGGGTATTTACCACTTATATACAAGGAATTCCTTGCCTGTATGCTGGAAATGTTCAATTCTCATCTGTAATGGAGGATAATTTGCATATTTCACTATCTATACACATGATGGTGCTTACTGATTGGCCAATATCTCCCAGGCACAGTGTGCTGTCAGCTTAAAGCCAATCAAGTGACCTGAGTAATCTTTGTTTAAGAATTGAGTGTAATCAGTGCAATCAAACAAATTGGTATGCATTTTTACTGTTAGACATTCAATGCCATAAGCTAGCCTTTATGCTATTAAGCTAATTGTTTGTATTCAAGTCTAACTGGTAAACTAGCAAACTAATTGCCATCAAGCTCAGGGCATTTCCTAATGTATTCAGCTACATTCTGATTGGCAGTTGCAAATGACATAGCAGCCTCTTGAGATGAGAAGCCAATTAAGGCAGTCAGTAGCCTTGGTATTAGGTAAAGTACCCTAAAAATCTGACTTGAAGTTGAAATTCTCCAGTCAGAATCAATGCAGTTGAAGTGGTGGCTCATTATATCTGCATGACCTCACATAAGGAACTTAATTGGCCTGACCAGGGGTCAAGTGCCTGGGAATCACTGGGGTATGACCAGATGCAAGGATGCTACAACCCAGCATCACAGCTCACCTAGCTGTTGCTGATTGGCTGCTGCTTAGTGCAATCATGGGATATCCTGATGTGATGTCACTGGGTCACTGGGCACTGTGGCATAACCAAAAGTTTGAGCTGGAGAATGACTCAAAACATGCCGTATTTATTGTTTTAAAACTATGCAATGGCAGTGTAATTAGTGAAAGTTTTTTCAAAAGATATGTTCGAGCACATTAATAAAATTTAAAAAAAAATCTGTTTTAGTGCACCTTTGACAGTTCATTGATAGTTCCTCAAAGTTTGTAATGGACGATAGCAAGAATATGTGGGTGATATCATGAGACAGTGAGACCATGCAAGATGCATATACGCAATTGCACAAACATGTGGTGCAAAGCCCCAATCATACACCATCAAGGGTGAGATGCTGGAAGCTACCTAAGACTATGCAAAATGAAACGCCTTTTAGCACCTTCTCAGCCTCAACCATTAACACAAGCTACCACATTGGCTGCTATAATTAACCATATTGTAGAATATTTTTTGTAATGCAAATATTATATGAAGAATTCAGTATTACACAACAACATTTACAGCAGATGCACGTTTTTGCTAAGCACTGCATTACTAGAATTTTTGAATTTTAGAAGTAGTGCCATGATAAATATAAAGAAAACAGAAAATATTATAATAGAACAAGCATCAAAGTCTTTACTCCATTAAAGTCTCTTCCTTAAATTAGTCTTTTGGAATTTAGTTGACATTTGTGTGATACATTTATTTTACAGACAGATGCACCTTGGCGGCATGACAGACAGGCAGAAAGAAAGATATAAAAAAATGTTTACAATATCAAAAAAGAAGAAGCAAAATAAACAAAATATGACATACACTAGTATGTACATAATAAATCATAGGCTACCACTGGAGACCAAACAAATGCAAGGGAAGGTAAGGGCTGGAGTCTTCTAGGTAACACAGTTTTGGTTGGTAAATATATAGATTTTTTAGAGAGAGAGGTCAGCTGACTTATTTGTCATATCAGTAAGTGTCACTTATATATTAAATAACCATTTGGCAGACATGTTTATTTTTCTAAATATATATTGATAATTAATGTAAAACACATAATCACAATTACCAACAAAAACTATAGTATACAAACGAAGTCAATACTCGATCATAAGCCACTTAAAGGTAAAAGCACAAATGATAAATAAGCACATGTATAACAAATGTATATGTAGCCAAGTCAACTTCTACAAATATATAATATATTATGTACAGATATATACAATATGCACATGTAAGGACTTGAGGGTGGCTGCCAATTAGTCGATCATGTCCTCATGGAATCCAAGCTCTCATTCATTCTCAGCCTCAACTCGAGGGGGTTTAGGCAATACCTTATTCAATTAATGATTATACTCAAGGTTGGTTTTGCCACTCCCAGCAGCAGATCCAAAACATTTCAGATGGGGTGGGGGGGGCATCATTAAATTGCCTGTGCCTCTCCTTCACGGATAGCTTTTATTGCAATCAGAGCAGTTTGCCATCATTACAGCACTTAGCAAGTTAGCATACAATGAGACCATAGCTACTGATTCTGTCAAAAACTGCTTTTACTCTCCCTGCGCAAAAGCCTTCAAGAATATGGCCAGTTTCAGGGAAGAAATCATGCCCCAACTAAAAATTGGCAATATCAAACACAAAAATTATTTACTTTCTTATTCTAATTGATAACTTTTATTATTTATGGGTATTTACCAACTATTTTTTGGGATTCCTTTCTGGTTTGCTGGGAATGTTTAATTTCCATCTCTGGTGGCATATAATTTCCATATTTCACCATCTACACACATGATCATATGATGATGGTGCTTCCTGATTGGCCAATACAGATAGAAGACTTTTAGTCTGACATAAATACAGTACAGTATGAATTATACAAAACATACAATCCCAGGCACTGTGTGCTGTCATCTTCAAGCCAATTAAGTGACCTAATAGAGCAATCATATACTACTACCTCATACCTCAATGCCAACACAACTAATTGATCTTCAATTTCATTGTTAAACATTCAATGATATAAGCAAGCCCATAGGCCATTAAGAAAATTTGTTTGTATTTAAGTTTAACTAGTAAACTAGCAAATGGAGAATCATCTGCTGCAAATCCAGGGCAGCTGTGATCCAACTGTTGTGTAAAAGGGTCTCTAATTGGCCAGCAGCTCAGGGCATTTCCTAAGGTATTCAGCAACATTCTGATTGGCTGTTGCAAGTGAATTAGCTGCCCTCTATAGGATTTAGCATCCCACAAATGCCAAATGAAGTAACAAGCTATAACTAATGACAACCATTAGTCAAAATATAAGTGCTGCCATCTGTCATATATCCTAATAAGTTAATTTTGAGGCATCCCACAAATGCCAAATGAAACCTTCATCTTTCCATTCATTCCAGAAACGAAAATCATCAATAACGCCATAGTAACAGTTTTCGCCAGAGTCACACCCAATATGAGTGTTTCTTGGAGTAGCAACATTTGGTTCGATGACAAGGATGATGTTTTCTTTGCAGCCATCAATGAAAGCTTCATACCCCGTAGTTTTCCTGAAGGTGACTGTTACATGATGCCATTGGTCGTAACCATAGGTCTTTTCGCTGATGTTGGTAAACTTGTGAGTGCCGTTGAGCAGATGATACTCCATTTCAAAAGACTGACTGGATGATGTCGAATGAGAAATCTTCATCAATGGTGAAACAAATAAGCATGGCATTAAAGGATCCTGTCGTGCATTTTTAAACCAGAAAGCAACCGTCATGCCATGTTCACACAGAGATAAAGAAGAGCTTAATTGTCCCATGCAGTCATTCTCATGCCGGCCCAGATCAATGTAGTTTCCATCAGATGGAGAAAAGTTTGGAAAGAAGACAACACCAGAAGCTATCCATGGTTCTACAGAAAAAAAGAAGAATTTACTACTGATATAAATTATATTGTAATCTTAATCTCAAGAAATTATTACCATAAAGCATTTTACATAATTACATACATATATTATATTGTTGCAAATACCAGTAGGCATACACTATCTGGCATAAAAATTTGCCTTTACAATTCAAATATATACATGATGCATAAGTATCTTATGTTCCATCCCCAACAAGCTTACATAGCTGGACCACTATTAAACGATTAGCAACCAATCAAAAAATAATTTTGATTAATATGTGAAGGACTTGTCAATTCTAAAGACACTTGAATAAATGGCATTATATACAGATGGTATGTATATGTGATATAACACACTTTTACAATTACAACTAACATCGGCTTCTTGTGCATTGAATAGTACTGCATAATTTAACAAGAAAAGCTATCTTAAAAATAGAGACCTGTATCAGAATTGGTTAACATGGTCTAGACATGCAAAAAAAATAATTAATAAATTAAAATATTTTGTACACACACAGACTGAAGGGTATTCGTTGCAGGTAACAGATACTGACAAGGTTTCATGTCAAAATATTACAATCAATTCGTATAGTTCATATAAATTTATGTCTTTGTCTTTATTGCCGAACGTGCTATAAATTGTACTTTTCCATAGATCCTTGTCTAACTACCCACAACTGTCTGCAAATCGACCACTAGCACCATCTATAGTATTAGTAATTATAAAAAGATACCTTTGCTTGCCAGTCATACTATGACAATATATATATATATATATATATATATATATTTCAAACATTCCTCCTATTAAGTTGCATAGAATTTTTTTATAGTTCTTTTTTTTAATAAACCTAAATAATTTTAGTGTTCTGTAATTTGCAGCAAAAAAACCATCTTTCAGAAAAATGTGACATGTTTTGCAAATCAAATAGAATAATTCAGATCCAAATTTTAAAAAATATAATCATGTTTCATTTTTTCACATGAACATATACATAATTGACAGGTTATGTAAGTGCAGCATTTTTGAACTGCATATCTGCTGTTTAAAACAGTTCAAAAATGCTGCACTTACTTAACCTGTCAATTATGTATATGTTTATGTGAAAAAATGAAACATGATTATATTTTTTGGAAATTATCTTTCAACATTGGCCTATTTCTAATTACTTGAAATGAATTACAGTGTCCAGTTTCAAATACAATCAGCTATCAGAAACATAAAAAGCAATTGACAAATCCAATTTGTGTAATTACACTGTTTCACTAAAGAAAGAGTGAGAACAGTGAGTGTATGTAGCCAGTTTCATTCATTTTATAGGTCAGAGTGTGAGTGTGTCACCCAACTGGCCAATCATAGCCAGATGCCTGCAATGGAGTGACCACTGCCACACTGACATACAACAGCAGCATCACATGATGACTCCAATAGATATTTGTTGCAAACCTTCACAAGCTTTCACCCCTAAGACCAAAATTAACCATGCCAATTTCCAGGAAATCAGACTAACATGGATGAGTCCATCAATGTTTGAGGGGGGAACTGTTAAGATTTAATAAATACCTTGGTACACTAAAACCAGGCACTTTCGACATATGGTCCTTAATTCAAAGTTGCCTCATTTTATTCAAGGAAGTCAAATGTACCATAGTTAGGTTATTTAAGCCATTTTCAAGGATGTGAAGATCAGTGATCAGGCCACAGCTTAAATGTACACAAACATCAGTGATGTCACTGGCAATCTTCACAAGGTTCAGAAGATTATTTGTAAAACCAATCTTAGTATCTATATCTCTATGAGTTCTGCTAATTATAAGATATGTTACGGATTGAGATTCTGATACAAAAAACTAACATGACATATATCTACTTACCCACAACTGAAAACACCATGTGGTGCTAACATGAAATACTTCTACTCACCCTCAACTAAAAACACCATGTGGTGCTAACATGAAATATTTCTACTCACCCCCAACTAAAAACACCATGTGGTGCTAACATGAAATACTTCTACTCACCCTCAACTAAAAACACCATGTGGTGCTAACATGAAATATTTCTACTCACCCCCAACTAAAAACACCATGTGGTACTAACATGAAATATTTCTACTCACCCTAACTCAGAACACCATGTGGTTCTAACATGAAATATTTCTACTCACCCCCAACTCAAAACATCATGTGGTGCTAACATGAAATATTTCTACTCTCCCCAACCTAAAAACAACATGTGGTGCTAACAAGAAATAACTCCACTCATCCCAAACTAAAATACTGTGAGGTACTAACATGCAGTATATCTGCTCACCTCAGACTCAAAACACCAAGCGGTGTTAATATGAAATATTTCCACTCACCCCAAGCTAAAAACACTGTGTGGTGTTACCATGAAATATTTGTACTTGTCCCAAACTAAGCACACTGTGAGGTGCTGACATGACATATTTCCACTCACCCATAGCTAAAAATGATGTGTGGTGCTAAAATAAAATATTTCTACTCGCCCTAAGCTAAAAACATTGTGTGGCAAAATGGTTACACACTCTAAACTAAAAACACTGTGTTGCGTTATTCTGAAAAATTTCTAATTAACCCAAACTAAAAGCACTATGTTGTGCTAACATGGCATATTCCTACTCACCCAAATCGCCTGTTATGAGAGTCGCTGTGGTGCCTGTTGCAAGAATTTTACTGTCAACAATGGTTTCCATTGGCATGTGCACAATAAGTCCTACAAGATAAGATAAGTAATACAAAATAAGATTTATAAGAAATTCATACAAATGAGAAATAACTAGGGTAGAATACTTGTTGCACAGTGGACAACAAGCGATTGTCAAAGTGTATTTTCTTTGTCTTTAATAAGCAAGGTGAAATCATATCTTCAGTATTAGAGACATCAATATTCTGGTCATGGGTATTGATCAGATGGATCATTATGCAGGCATTTTTATAGAAATATAATGTTTGGAAGTAAGCGGAGTATACCACCAAGGACTTCATCAATCTCTTGCAGCAAAAGCAAGTATGTTACTGAATCATGAAGGAAACACCCTTCTAAGAGAATTACATCATCAACAAGAAGTTCGAAGTTTCATACATCAACATAATCTTACCTATGGATACTATTTATCAGGGACAGGTTGTTAAGAAAATTACCTCATGATATTTTGCCTGTCCCTGTTGAATTAAGGCAATTATGACATAACTTACCTTTATTCAGTCGGTTTTCAAAGTCTGTCATTTTAAAAACGTTCACTTCACTGATGTTACTCCACGTACTGTAAGTTTGTTGATAGTTTGGACATGCGAGGCACAGTTCACAGTTGTTGTCTTCAGTGTAGTTATACGCCAGACAAAGTGCATCATTTTCCAATGTACAAGCAACAGTGCATTTGGTCCTTTCCATCTTACCAACCATTTCTTTGGCAGTGCATTTGATGCCCTTTTCTTGCCTGTAGCTCATCTTGATGTTACATTGGTATGCAGTTACTGATGATACTAGTCCACAAACCATCAGCAAGAAAAAATATTTTGCATTGTAACTGAACATGACTATGTTTTTACTCATTCATCAATGTATGTGTTCCAAAGTGGAGAGGTTGTCACATTATATTTCCAATAAACAGCCATAATTAATTTTTTATAAATAGATGAGATTCTCAGCTGAGGGCAATTTCCGACTCAATGACTTAACACTCTATGTCTGGCGTGAAATAATAGGATAATTCAATGGATGAGTTAAGCTATTGACCTAATGTAAAAGGATCATGGTCCAATGTTAGGCTATAGAAATTATGACATCTAGGTAAAAATTGTTTCTATCTTGTTTGGTGCAATGTTTTATATGTACTGAGAAAAAGAGCTTACGGCAGATGCAATGCATGAATTTTATATGACAGCACTGAAGAAACACTTAGATTCTCTAAGAAAACTCTGTTTTATTGATTCCTTTCAGCACCAGAGGGCACCTAAAAGATCTCTACAAAGATTTGCACGCGATGACATTTAGAGCTCAAAGCAAAACGAATCATCTCTACATGGAAAAGTTAGTCACATAAAAATAACATAACTGTCATTTGTTATAATTCTATTGATTTCCACTGCAATTAATATAAAATCATGCAAAGAGTAGCTTTGGAACATACTTATCCAGAAATTAGGATGTACAAAAGACATTTTTAAATTGGATAGCATCACGTCCATAATTGAGAACAGCCTTTTGGCAACGTGCAAGACTCCGACACAGCAAATATATCAGTTTTCAGAAGGAATTCCATTGAAAGATGTGAAAGTCAGTTTCAGAATAAGCTGCCGAGTATGGGCACAATTCATACCACCACAGTAAAAATTTTAAATTGTGAGATCAGCCTGGAGGGCACCACAATCAACCATGAAATCGTAGATCATCACAGTAAGTCATGGGTCACTGAAGACCTAGCCCAGGCAGTGTTTTTTACTCAGCATAAAATGCTACAAGTTCTCAATATGATCCACATCATAAGCTTTACAAATCTCGTCCTCTGTCTTTAATCAGCAAAAATACTCAATATTTCCAAATATATTATTCATGTTATCAACTATTTACTTTAAGATCATATTGTTTATATGATTCATTTTTACACATCACACAATAGATACGGAAGGGCCTTTAAATGTAGGGCAAAGTCTGACCTGTAAAGTTATCTAAACCAACACAGGTAATTTATTTACAAAAGACATAGTCTCAGAGTTCTTCTTGTGCTGAAATAACAAAATTGAATGTAGAATAAATTAATAAAATCTTCGAGACCCAATCCTGTCTTCAGTCAAGTGAGTAATGATTCATTGTCACAGAGCCAAATTGGAAATAATTATTCCATTGCTACTTGCGTAAATCTTATACAGTAGAATTCCAGTATTGCCGTATAAAGCGCTCATCTTTCCATTCATCCCAAAAACGAAATTCATCTAGGGTGCCATAAAAACAGTTTGCACCTGATTGACATCCAATGTGTGTGTTTTTTAGAGTGGCAACTTGCTCTGTAATGACAGAGACAATATTTTCTTTGCAGCCATCAACAAAAGCTTCATACTCTGTAGTTTTCCTGTAGGTGACTGCTACATGATACCATTGGTTATATTTATAGGTCTTTTGGCTAGTGTTTGTGAACTTGTGAGTGCCATTGTGCAGATGGTATTTAATTTGAAAAGATTGACTGGATGATGTCCAAAGGCAAATTGTCATCAATGGCATAGCAAACAAGCAAGGCCACGGGGGATTCTGATTTGAAACTTTAAACCAGAGAGAAACTGTAATGCCTTGCTCACATGAAGATGCAGTAGTATTTAGTTGTCCCATGCAGTCATTCTCATGCCGACCCAGATCTAAGTAACTTCCATCAGATGAACCATAGTTGGGAAAGAAGATCACGCCACCAAATTCTCCTAGTTCTACAGAAACAAAAAAATATATAATATAAACTTTTGATAATCAGATTGACTAAAATAGGTATTCAAATTTGCATCATAATTATTATGCATCTAGTGCAACAATCCATACAATAAAACTGGGCTGAGCCTAGCCGGTCTCACAAAATAAAGATGCTCACCAATTTATTTTGGTTGATAGTTTTGAGAATGGCGTGACTCACACTTTTAGTGTGATTTTGTGTGATTTCGTCACAATACTTGCATTTTTTCAGGAAAATCCAATCAGCTGAGTGACCAGGTATCACACATGGACATAGAGAAATATATACTACTTCACCAAAATTCTTAGAATGCACCCATAAAAATGGGTGAAATATGGCCCGTTTAACTGAGTCGATTCGGCCTACGAAAAAAGTCGGTTCGGCTCCCTATACATTAGCATTGAGGCCGAACAGACCCAGTTCTGTCCATTTGGTCTAAGAAATTATCTATTCGGCTCTGACCAATGTCCGGCCGCAGGTTCGGCCGGCCGCCAAATAATACCTTATCTGCCCTTATCACCTCCCCCCCCCTTGTCGCCGCTAAGAAATAGATTATCTTGATAACTAATCATGACAGAATGATGATATTTACACCTACTTGTTCGCGGTAACGAGCCCTTTTAAAACAAAACACGTTTATTTGCAATTCTATTTAAAGCACTGCATTCACATAATGTCCAATTTGAAAAAAAAAACAATTAATGAATGACAAAAAGCAAAATAGTATATAATAGATACTTTCACAACTGTAAATTAATAAATATTACAATTGTGTCACATTGTAGTGTCTAATCCATGTCAGGACCATGGAATTTAGATATTTCTTTGAGCAATTCCATGGCCATCATGTCCTGCTGGATGTAAGCATCCCAGTACTCGTAGATGTTGTCTTAAACATTACCAATGGATATTATTTCATTATACATAAAAACCGATTCCTTTCAATGAAGATTGCACTTAAACATCAATAATTGCCAAAAAACTATTTATTTCATTTTAGGATTGCACTTAAACATTATACGTAACCGATTCCTTTCATTAAAGATTGCACTTAAAGCAGGAAGCCGAAACGTCTCAATTAGGGGGGCCGAACGTCTCGTTTTTTAGGTCGATTCGGCCCCCATACAAATAAATAGGGAGCCCAATGGACTCCGCTAAAAAGCCGAACCGACTCAGCTGGCAGGCCGAATGGTCTTGTTTTGGCGAGGCCGAAAAGGCTCAAGGCCGAAACGACCTGCTACCAATTTGCTCTTGCTATATCACCATATATAAAATTTTGCTTTCCAATTTTTTGGGTAAGATGCCAGGGTATTAAAGTTCTAAAGGGGCACTGCTAAAGTTAGCAAGAAAATATATACTGCAAGATGAAACAACAAAAAATTTAATTATGTCTACTCACGTGAAGTGCCATCTACTACAGTTGCAGTGGTGCCAGTTGCTATAGTTACACCATTAGCAATGGTGTCCATGGGAACATGCACTAACAGACCTGTGAAAGAAAAGTAATCAACAGTCCTTGACTGCTTGGCTTAACCACCATTTTAAAGAATGCGGAGAAAAAGTAACGGAGCCTTCAGGGGCACTATTATCGTAGTACATAAAAAGACTCTCCTATGTATTACAGAAAAAAAGTTTTTTCAGCTTGTGAATTTCATCTACAAATCAGATAAAGGGAGACATACCAGTAAAACTAGTTCTAAATAAAGATTTCATAGCTAAATGGAGATAACAAAGTCCACGTCATTCTGATAGTCATTGCAAGTCAGAGAATCATTAAGTCTTAGTTAAGTTGGCAAACATTTGCACCATATGCCATATGCCAACTGCAAGGTGGTATTTTAAGCCCAAAGCTATTTAATGAATTTATGTCTGACCTACCAAACCATCTAAGTATAAACAATGGGATAGAAATAGACGGCACACATTTCACTCACCTCCTCTATGCAGATGACATAGTTCTCATATCTAACTCAGCTGCAGGCCTACAAAACAGTATCGATTCACTGCACAAATTCTGTGCTAAATGGGATCTTATAGTGAATATATTAAAAACTTAAGTGATGAAAATTGGTACGAAAAGCTCTATTAATTTCATATATAACACTCAGAGTATAGAAAATGTAGACACATATAAATACCTAGGCCACATCATCACAAATAACCAGAAACGCATACATCACAAGGTGAAAAGTCACTTAATAACCCAAGCCCAAAAGGCTCTCTTTGCTCTACGAAGTAAACTTAAACCAGCATTGGGTCATATATCCCCTTTGCTTGCCATAAAAATGTTTGACAGTTATATACTTCCCATTCTAGAATATAATAGTGTACTATGGTCACAAAATTCCCCTATTTCTGAAATAGAGAAAGTGCAATTAGGTTACCTGTAGAATGTATTAAATGTACGAAACAAACCCCTTCCTTAGCTGTGTATGCAGAAACAGGACGATTTACACTTCACAACAGACAAAAACTTGCTAGAGTAAACTACTGGGCAAGACTTCAGACAATGCCTAATAGTGAAATATTAAATAAGTGCTTGAAAATACAAGAAAAACTACACACAAATGGTCAGAGAAACTGGTACACTAAAGTAAAGCATATCATCTCTGAAGCAAACATAATTAATTGGCAAGCTCTAGAACCCAGCGTACTGACAAATAAGATAAAACTGGTACTTTATGACAATGAAAAGGATAGAATTCTTCATGAAATAAATGACACAAACGCCAAACCTAAACTTAGGACCTATAAAACATTTAAAACCAGCTACTGCATTGAGCCATACCTACTATTAAATCTGCGCAAAAAAACATACAGTAATATAGCAAGATTCAGAGTTAGCTCCCACAATCTTAAAATTAAAACTGGTAGACATGAATCCCCAAAAATTCCTTTGTATGAGAGAATATGTGAATATTGTGACAGTGGTGAAATAGAAGATGAATCTCACTGCTTACTGACATGTAATAAAAATGAAATACCAAGGCTAGAATTACTTAATATAGCAACAGATAGTATACCTAATTTTCATGACCTAGACAAATCTCAACAATTCCAAGCCCTATTGTCATGTAAGAATCCAGAAGTGCAAAAGGCATTAGGCAACTTTCTAAATAGAGTTTTTTCATAATGTTAATTCAGTATTGGTGCCCCCTTTCCACTAGACAGGGAACCTTTCAATTCAAACACCCCATTATGACAATCTCAGAGGTCAGCGCAATGCTGCTCTGAAGACCCCACCCACTGACCCAACCCATGGACACCTTCTTTTGCCATTTCAAACTGACTTTTTATTTAAATTTGTTTTGAAATCATTACAGTATTACCCACTTGAAGTATTGACCTGTACAGTATTAACTCTCATTTTTATATTCATGTATGTATATGTAAACAAAACTGGAACCGACTTGCGTTTATCAAGTAAATATTTAGAAATACTAGTAGATTATAGTAGATGTAGACACTAGACTTGTTTTTGTTATGTTGTATATTTGTTTGTTTTGTAATGTTGTATGACACATGTATCAATTCCTGATATCAGGCTTGTCAATAAAACGATATATATATATAGTAATGTTAATTGTTTACAATAATTACATGACTCACCTTTATTCAGACTATTTTGAAAGTCAATCTTCTTCAAAGCATTCACTTCATAGAAGTCACTCCATATGGTGTTAGTTTGCTGGTAGTTTGGACAAGCAAGGCACAGTTCACAGTTCATGTCTTCGGTGTGATTAAACGCAATGCAAAGTGCATCATTTTCCAAGGTGCACCTGACAGTACATGCGGTCCTTTCCATCTTACCTACCATTGCTTGGAAGATGCATTTGATGCCTTTGTCTTTTCTGTAGCTCATCTTGATGTTACATCTGTCAGCATTTGTTGGCAACACCAGCAAGATAACAAAAAAAAGGAATGAGCATTGTGTACTGTGACACACCATGATTGTAGTCGTGAATATGTAACTGCTTGTGGATGCGTTGAGGGCAGCTCTATTTATTTGGAAGTGTACTTCCACTTAAGTCTCCAATGCCACAAAACTTTTTTTCTAAACACACGATTCGCTTGTTGATTCACTAGTTGATGTCTGTGGCTGGAAGGCATTTGTTATGAACCTTTCATATTAAGAAAACTCTTTAAATATTGATAATTCAGATGCCTACATAATGTTTTGTTGGGCTTTGAGCCATTGCAATGAGATAAGATGGAACATAATGGATAATGTAAAAGGTAAAGCCTCATACTAGTTTTTTTGCAGCAAAAATCCTTATGTTGTTATTGATTGAGCAGCTGCTTTAAAGATATCAGTTTCTTTGCTTTTCAATGAGCTTCATTTTTAGTGAAAGACATAAGTTGTATTTTCAGATATATTTTCTTTCAAAACTGGTAAAGACATGTTGAAAAACTGGGCAATTTTGAGCATCAGTGACTCAATACAAATTTTAGTGCTGCTAATAGAAAAGTATGAAGTATGATACAATGAAAAACACCCAACATTTTGTCTAATGAAGAAGATCAACATGCTGAACTTGTCATCTAGTACTATTTTATAGAAATACCTGAACAATGGCAAAATTCTCTAGAAAACATAAAATACCTGAAAATAAGCACACCTGAACTGGCATAAGTCAGATAAGGTATAATAAAATTTGTATCTTCCATTTTTTAAACCTGGCCACAGCAAATCAAATAAGCTTTCAAGCTTGCTTATATCAAGACTAATTACAAGTGTCACTATTCGCATGAAATATTATTCCCAAAGTTTTAGAATAATTTTTTTCTGTGCTGCAGATATTCCTTCATAATATACCATGGATAACAGTCTCTGCATTTGTGGCTTCTTTGGCTGTAATAGGCAGCTCATTCCACCATTTAGGCCCTGCAATACTGAAAGACCTCTCTGCGAATGTCTTACGTCAGGTAAAAGGGACAGAGAGACAGAGACCACCGATAACAGTCAGTGGCTCATACAGAAGCGTTAAATGAAAGTAATAAAAAGAAAGATATCAATTCATTTCTGCTGAAGGTCCCGGGTTCAATCACTGGCCCAGGCAGTCTTCATGAGCTACATCCCAGCTGGGTGTAAATCGCATGTGACATTAAATTGGAGGTGCCTAGACCACCCCACCCACCGGATAAATGTGTAACATGGTGTCGACTTCAAGCATTATCATCTCCTAATTATGTCTGCCTCTGGCAGCTGGTCATATGAGCTGACTAAGCTTCAGGTCCATAGGCATTGAGACTTACAGAACTATATGGATTTCTTAATAAACTCATTATGGTAGGATTCAAAATGAATATCAAGATGAGTTCAGGTTATTCTTATAGCAAGCATAAAATGACAGAAATGTTAAGTAAAAAACTAAGTTCTGTGCTAAAAAACCTCCTTTCACAATCAACCAAAGTTTATCTTTTTATTTATATCATGGCATTGCTTTATTTTTTATATCTGGCATCTAGACCTATCACACAATATATCTATGACAGATATGGTTTATAGCAATGCCAGGTATATATTACGAACGTTAACTTTGGCAGGGTAGTCTTGCAGATGCTTTGATTTGATTGGTCGTTCAACTATGAAGAACTTATTCACTTATTTTAATGTTATCGACCCAGAAATGCTCAAGCACAGCTAAGGCAGTATTAACCTTAACTTTTAATTTTGGAATAAAGTCCTTGGTTAAATTTGATTGAAGAATGGTTAAGAGCACCCTGCTGCTAAGTGTGGTGATAAGAGACGGTTTTTTTTTTGAGAGACGGTTTTTTTTTCTTCCATCAAATTGACAATAACATTATTTGATATCACATATTGCCAGATATCTGCTTTATTTTTAAAGAATTTTCTTGTTATTGCATGTATTTGTGCAGTTTAAGAGGCTCATTTCTATTTTTTAAGATTCTCCAAAATGCTTTTAACATAAGTCATGTCAGCATAGAAATTGTTGCACCAATAATACCTAACAGGGCTCTTTGGTTGGTTACACTCCATAGTGTTTCCATGGCAACCAGATGTTGCTTTTTCAAAAGACAGCCTACATGTACATTGTTGTGATGTTGTAAATATGTATTTAATACAGTAGGTACCATATACAATGACTATTCCTCAATTTATTGCCCTTATATGGCCTTGAAATGCCTTAGCTCATGCCAAATAAGGGCAACAATTAAAATATCATTATTATTTGTATGCACTCTAAGCTAACCAAAATATTGGACATTTTTACCCCAATCATGACACTAATTTATTAGCTATTAAAGGGGGGGGGCGAAATGTGCTTGTTCATTTTTTGGTGCATACATTATAAACTTGAATTGGGCACCCCACTTGATGTTTCCATGACAACCAAAATTTGTTGTGTGTGCTACTAATTAAGCTTAACATCCTCGGAATATTAAACATTAAGTCTCAAAGAAATAATGAAAGTTTTTCAGCAGATATGGAAACTTCTTCCTGTAAATTCTGCTGATTTTAGTGCCATTTTCCATAGATAGAATGCTAATATATCCCAAATAATGGATCATCATAGCTAAACTGAAACACTTAAGTGTTAAACCCGGTCTATCATATGAGTACCAAAAAGTAGTATATTTATAACATTATATCACTCTGGTAACATTAGAACCAAATATAGGGCCATGTTTGTGTGTGGCAGCCATCTTGATTATCTCATAAAAGGAGCGTTCGAAAAAATTGCAACACCCATTTTTGGATTCACCACATCCAAATTACCTTAAAAAGCCATGTAAAATACACACACATTGAACTCAAGCATTTGACATCACATGCATAGCAACTAGGCTTGCTAATAGATATGGTCATAAATCTGGGTCCGCTATTCTGCGCTTTTTCCAAATTATGCCGTTTGGACAGAATTAAGGTAAAGTAAGTGTGTGTGTGTGTGTGTGTGTGTGTGTGTGTGTGTGTGTGTGTGTGTGTGTGTGTGTGTGTGTGTGTGTGTGTGTGTGTGTGTGTGTTATTGTTTAACGCCTCATCAGCACCTGAGTGGGCTATGTAGAGGCTCTCTAGGTTAAGATTGATTAACTATATTTGGTAGTAGAAACCAGAAGCATATAAAAAATCAATAATTGTCTGGGTTGGATATCTGGTAAAGAGATGTTGTAAGGTATTAGCTTGAAACAAAGGTCTTCTAAAGCGTTGTAAGTGGCTGCAATCTAATAAAATATGTTTGATTGTTAGGGGGCACCGACAACTCTGGCATACCGGTGCCGGTTCATTGACTAAAAGGTGTAAATGTGTAAGTCTTGAATGTCCTATGAGGCATCTGTGATATATTCCTTGATCTTTGCGAGTATTGAACCTACTAGGTATTTTATTTTGAATGCAAGGTAAGATTGAATGCAACTTGTTGTTATTACATTCATTCCATTGTCTTTGCCAGCAAGACATGATAAAAGATTTTATAGTCATTTTAAAATCAGTGTATGGAATGGTAAAATCAGTTATCTCTTTTGTAAGAGCCCTTTTTGCTGCCAGGTCTGCTTTTTCATTCCCTTCAATGCCAGCGTGTCCAGGAATCCAGCAGAATACTATGTCTTTGTATTCGTGAAGATAGAAATACTTAATAAGAACATCTAAGATCCCAGGGTTATCAAGTTGTTTATTTTGGATTGCTTGAAGAGCAGATTTGGAATCAGAACAGATAACATAACGATCTGATTCTGAGTCCTCGATAAGGTAAAGTAAGTAAAAAGAGGTTTCCGGATTTTGGTAATTGTTGGTTAATAAACAACAGAACAAAAAACAAAATATC
The DNA here is from genome assembly GCA_932294295.1 of Alitta virens. Classification (NCBI taxonomy): domain Eukaryota; kingdom Metazoa; phylum Annelida; class Polychaeta; order Phyllodocida; family Nereididae; genus Alitta; species Alitta virens. The sequence continues at coordinate 11,016,152 of OW028579.1, read as the reverse complement.
GAAGGGTTATTTTTACAACTGAAACCGGCATTTACCATGCCAACTTTAATGATACCTGATCTTGTGTGTAGAATGCCAGCAGCACTAGGCCTACAATGTAAACACTTTAATACATAGGGAAATCCTGCCAAAACTGTTTTAACTTGCGCTTTTGTTGTACAGCTATAAATGGCACACCATTAGAACCGCGATACAAAAGCGTAGCTTACAAACCAAATTTGGTGAAGATCTGACCAGTAGAAGCCAAGAAAAGTTTGATTATAGTACAAATTCAGACCTCGAAAAATCCCCCTCCCTGCTGCTGCGTTGACCCATATATTGTATGATAGTTCTATACTTGATAAAGGCCGAGACCCAGGTATAAAAAAAACTTGTCTTATACCCTCTAAAATCGTACGACTAACAAGAACGAAGATATGTGTGCGGGAGCCCAATCTTGCTGGAATACATAATACCCTTCAAGATGATGGGACTGGTGCGCACCCATGGCTTGACTTAACTGCTGAGAATCTCCAAATAGGCATCTGTATATGAACAAGGGGCGCATCTTCTGACCGTCAGATGCCACAAGGCTAAACACCATGACTGATGCTGGCTGCTTTTGTATTTTGCTTCAGCACTGTTTCTGGATGACCCCGTTTCCAGCATCCCAAAGTTCTCCCAGATGCAGTGTGCTTCACAGCATTCAGAACAGCCTTGGCCCTTTGCAGTTTAGCATCTCTCTGCACCTTTGTCAGTAATGGTACTTTTTGTCTTGCTCTTGACTTAATTTTCAGGTCTTCTTGCACTATTCTGCACATAGATGTTGCACTAATTTTAAGCTCTGAGGCCATTTTTCCCAGTGAACTGACAGCATTTGACCTTATGGGGCATTTGACATTGGTGATCACACCTTGTGTCCTCACAGATCTTTTTTGACCAGATCCAGGATTCTCTCATCTGTTCCTGTCATCTCCAACTTATTTTTGATGTTATAGACTGCCCTTCAAAAGAAGCGTCTCACTCAACACCTTTAAAACAGCTATCACTAAATGGCTACTAAACCGTGAAACTGCAATTTAAGTACTCAATTGTTAATTTTATCAATCCGTTGGTCAAAAAGGGAATAGCATTTCAATCAATCTATTTTTACCTTCAGGTGCAGGATCGGAAGATGAATATCAAACTACAGAAATTTATACCAACAAGGATACATCATATGAACCTGACATGACATCACATATTTGACGGACTCTTTGATTTAAAGACTTTTCTTACTTCTTGATTTTATTTTATTTTTTTTGTCGTACAGAGGTTTTTTTTTGTCGTACAGAGGTTTGTAACTTTGACATGTAATCTGACCATATACGACTTTAAATAAATTATACATACAATTATACATACATGTTCCTAGCTGCTTAGCAATTGCTATCTTTGCTGCATTCATGGTAAAGCTCTGAAGGATTATGTAAGCTTTTGGGCAGCACTGTATAATTACACTGGAACGCTATTGTAATGAATTCAGAATCCAGAATATGATTCGATAACCTCCAAAATTTAATATCTTCTGGAGAACCGTATACAATAGCACATGTGTTGATTATGGGTCAGTCCACAGGAGCAGGTGCACCCCTCTGACCCTTAACGTTTAAATGAGATCATAACATGCAAAATGGCATCTTCACGATGTCAAGATGCACAAACGCATGGAAAACGCATGTGGTATCTGTCATTGACCCCTTAAGCTGAATTCATTGAGGTTTTTGATGCTGCTGCTAACATATATCTTTTTTCCTATATGGCCAAATGTGCCACGTGTGTTTTCCATGAGAAGGATAAACACATGGAAAACGCATGGTTTTTAGCAAATTATATCGCGTTTTCCATGCATTTATTCAAACGCATGCGTTTTCCATGCATTTATTCAAACGCATGTGGCACAATTAGCTATGTATCAAGATGTTATTTTCTAGAGAACGTTTCAATAGCCTGCTAAGGCAAAAAGAAATATATCTTCCGGGTGTCTCTGTGTATGAATGGGCGAACATTTGCAATATTAATGAAACTTACTTGAAAGGGATCATCATTCTTGGCTCCTGGGTAATGTATCAAGTCCTTTGAATGGCATTCATACAATTCACTATCTTCCCGAATAGGCATTATATTCCGAGATCGATATGCTTTACAGTGATATGTGAAAGAGCGAACAATATTTTTGCCTTAGGGAGTAAAATTTGTGCATGATGAGTCATCAGTGACGTATATCCCTATCTTTTCTATTGCATACACATGATGACTCATGATAGGCAGCAGGTCTGAAGATGTCATAACCGTACAATGTGCCTTGCAGTCTATTCCTACAGATGCTGACCCACATTCTAATCTGAGAGGTGAGAGGTGTGTTGTTGCAATTAAAGGCTTATCCCAGTACTTGATCAGCTGAATGAACGTCCCAGATTCACTGATCCATATCATCAGTGGGCAGATCAGCCTGCCTCCTGGTGTAACATAGCCAGACAGGCCGTGTGACAGCTGTTTCTGGCCCATGATGAGTCATCATCTTGATTATGACTTGATGTGATTACAGTTATGAGTCATCTAGTTAACATGGACATTTAGGAACATGACTCATCATGCCCACTTTTCAGTTACCAAAGAAGCAAAAGTCTTCACTCTTAAACATTCTTGAAACTGTATTGGAATAACACTCAGTGTCTTTGAATTTCATTTGATTACTATGGTATCACCATTTCATTTGATTACTATGGTATTACCATTGAGTTTTGGTATATACAATATATATTGTCAATTCTGCTGGCTGCCTTGAAATCTGTGAGACCATTTAGTACCACCCAGTACATTCATACACTTATTATATTTGATGTCACAATCACAATTAAGAACTGATCCCTGTTGTAAACTTTTTATTATATTTGCAATTTGTTTGCCATACTTTCATTTTCATCCCATCATTATATCTTATATTTAGATCTTGTTATTTATATATAAATATATTTTAATTTATTGTTTTCTTAAATATTTATTTTTTACATTTCTTTTTTTTTTTTTTTTGGTCAAATAAATAAATTCTCTCTCTCTCTCTAAACATATCACTGTAACTTGTTCCTCTTGGTTTTTGTTAGTTTTGTGATCATGTGAAAGAATATACACTAAAATACAAATTTCCCGAATCCTGGGTTAATTCGTTAAGATTAAGCCCCAAAAAACAGACTGTAAAGTTGACTTTCTTAAGTCGGAATTACTGCGGTTAAAGAAGTTGCTCATTACATATGCATGATGTCACATCAGAAAGGAAATCCCCTGACCAGGGTTCAAGTCCCTGGGAATCACTGAGGTGTGACCAAGATACAAGGATGCTGCAGTCCAGCATCATTGCTAACCTGTTGTTTATTGGCTGACTGCTGCTTATACAGGAGTCATGGATATCCTCAAATGGATCACTAGAGGGCAGTGTGGTATGACCAACAGTTTAGGCAAGAGACTGACTCTAATTCTGCATTTTTCAGGGTTTTGATATCACGCATTGCAGGGTGACTGGTGAAAGGTTATTTACAATATATATTTCACATTTTGACAAAATAAAAAATTAGATTTAAGATGCAACTTAAAAAAAATTATTGTTTACGTCATGAACCCAGGCACTCAAGAAATCATCATATCAGAATAGAATAGAACAGAATAGAATAGAATAGAAACAACACCTCTTACAGGATATCATTATCCTATCTAATAATCCACCATGTGGCTCTGTTGCCCGAGTTAAGCAAGCGCCCTCTTGTGTACATCTTTAGTACTATAACAGTATCATGTCTACATGTATTTTATTAACAGAAGTTTCACATAGGCCATTTAGAAAATCCATCTTTAAATTAGGAAGCCTAGCCAGCTTATATGAACAGCGACAGGCAGAGATAATGAATGATGAGATGATAAGGCCAGTAGTCCACACCATGTTACTCATTCACCCCCTGGGTGGGACTTCAAACTCGCCTCAGCATGGCCACAAAGTACAAGGCAGTAAAGGTATCACCTATTTGCAATAGATAATAAGAAAAATAATGCTAATCTACACAACAGCCTTAAGAAACTATCGCATATCTAATATCTATCATTTAGGGGTGTGACATAAATTGCTTATTGGTGTCTGTGCCCAGGCAAGTAAAAATCCCAGCCATAGGGTAAATGTGTAACACACAAGTATTGTATGGACTTCAGGCTCATCATCCCATTTGCCTAGGGGTGTTAAAACGGCCATTCATTTCAATATGTTTAATACATAATATGGTGTGGACTCAAAGCTTTTTCATCTCATCATGACGTCTGCCCCTGACACCTATCCGTAAGTGGAAACGGCAGACATTTGTAGACGTAAATACACTGTGTAAAACATGATGCGGACTCAAAACCGTAATATCTCATCGTCACGTCTGCCTGTGACACCATGACACTTTGCAAACAAACTTAAAAAATAAGAAAAACTTAGATAAATACAAATGACGGTGTAAAGCAATATAATTATTTTGCACGCGTACTTCTAATTGGAATGTGCACTGGTTTTGAAGAAATTACTTCTATTCATTATTGCTGAATGCTTTTATTAATGTTATAAAGAAAAATAAACATAACTCCCTATTTTATAGCGGGAAAAAATTCTTGAAGTTTGCCAGACTTTGCATAACAGATGGCGAAGGGATACTTATTTCTGGAATTCTGCCAATTTTTTGGTGACAAGTAAACATATACCCTGGAAACCGCAAGAGGCGCTGATGGGTTTTCTCGAAATATTCTACAGGACTCAAACAAAGAAACCTCACAAATAAATCGTTAATGGACTTCGCTAAATGCTTCGAGGGTATAAATCATGAATTTATCTTATACAAGCGCATGATTTGAGTACAGATTTGCTTCAAAACTCATGTTAAGCAGGAGTTTACCGTGTAGAAAGTAAAATCGATTGGCTGAACCAGGAAATTATTGAGGCAGGCATGCAGCGCGCAGGCTGACTATCATTTTAGGTCAATAGCTGAGATGTGATGATATTGAAATCACCACGCACCACCAGTGCACTGCTAGTTATCATTAAGTGTATCACATAAGGGGATTATTACATTTGAGGATTAAGCATTAAGGATTATTACTTAAATATCGTTAATGTAACAATTTATGTGCATCAGAGTTCAAAATCTGATACAATTACATCAAAAAAATTTTTATTGGTGAAACTGTAAATTAGATTTAAAAAAAAAAAAAACTATATTTGATTGACCCGCTATTAAGCTGTTTAAACAAATAGACATGATGCGTTTCTTTTGACAACTATTGAGAAAAACAATATCATGAGAAACTATACGCCAGTATAACATATTAAATGAACATTTATGGATAGTTTGGAATTGCATAGTTCGCTATATGCATTCATATTGGATAGATATATTTTGCAATAGCACTTGATATAATATACTGTTTTCCATGACATAAAAATAGACATATCTAAAACTTTGCGCAAAATATGAATCTTAAGGTTTGATTTTAAACATAGTCGCTCCTAAGTCCATAAAACACAAAAAAAAACACCATGAAAACTCTAGTAAACTTGTGGATTTTTACCTTTTTTATCACCCAAATTAACTCTGCAGTGCCTAATTACAAAGGCTGCGAGTTTTACATGGACAAAATGACTCAGTTATATGGTCAACATTTCCCAAGATCGAACTCAATTTTTCGAGATCCTAACTCTGATGGAGTTGAGGGTTTTTTCAAATTTTTGAGAAAGCCTGGGGATTTGGCGATTGTTATGGACAGATCCGAAGGTTTTTCAGCATATTTCTTCTACCTGATGCAAAGACCTCTCGTGGAGTTTATTCTGCGAAATCACATCGCCATGGACCGGAATCACACGAGACTAGCTTTGTTGACTTTTGCAAGAGATCTGACAGTGTTGTATGATGGAATCAGTTATGACAGCGATCTGGAAAAGTGCACTCTCCTCCAGGATGGAGGTAAATATCGTTTTTAATAATTCATAACTCTCTGTCATACGTCATAAATATTTTAGATATTTAAAAAAAAATTGGTAATTTTGTTCATAATTCATAATGCCAACTAAATGTAGTTGGAAGTCGGTCAATATTTTGGTTTGATTAAACCAAAATTAAGGTCACATTTGGTGCTCAAAAATTGGTTAAAACTACCACTGCATGCTTACAGTGTATTATCGAAATCAAAGCTACACTTCCTAGTTGGAATGCCATTCATAAGAAGACACTGTGGAATATATAATTATGAGTGGATTTATTCATATTTACATTCTATCTCATATTGGTTATAATATAATTACATTCTATCTCATATATTTTGTCTGTATATAGTTAATGTCTCAGATGAATTTTAATTTTCTCTTCACAGCAGATTTCGTTGCCATGGAAATTGGACTCCAGATGATGTCATGTGAATCCAGAACTCTCATTGGCTGAGAGACTCCCTTAATATTACCCAGTGGGAATCCTGGATCACATGACTTCCCCTGAATTTAAATTTCCAGGTCTATCAAATCTGCCGTAATTGGAAAAAATTTATGAACACTCGGTAAAATTGCTATACATATGTAACTGCTTGATTTTGAGGTCGAATTTCAACTTGAATGTGTTGTACATGCGATAGTGGATTTTCACGGAAGGTTCTCTGTATTTCCACCAGGTGGCTATGACAGAATACTGCAATTCTATTGGCGGAAAAAGTTCCCGCCCTTAACTCTGATTGGCTAAAGCAAAGTGCATCCTAGCAGCAGTATTTGTAGTGCATTTTAATATATATTAACATCTTATCATTGAGTTGATTTCTGTTATTTTACCAGAGAAAATTTTGTTTATGGAAATAGTTAGGTATGACCTCCTATGTCTGAAAAGCAAAATGAGTAATAAGAGGAGAGGAGACTTATGTCTTGCTGAATTCATGGCTGCTCAGTGAGAAGACTATTGCAACATGTATAATGTATATTGTTCTTTTATTTCTCTTGCATAGGTCCATGGAGTGAAGCCCTCTACAACAGAGACCCGGATGTATCCCAAGGGACCTACATTGACCAGGCCCTGGACAAAGCTTTCGACATTTTGACCAACTCCCCCAGACAAGTACCAAGGACAATCCTGGTGGTCACGGATGGAAGTTGGAATAGCGACCGAAATCCTCGGATAGAACATGTCATGACGCTTATCAAAAATGCTGGTAATTATCACGGCAGAACTAGGAAATTGAACTCAAGATGACGTCATGTGAATCCCAGACTCTCATTGGCTGAAACAGTCCCTCAACCAATGGGAGTCCTGGATTCACATGACGTCCTCTAGAGTTTCGTTTCCAAATCTGCGAAAGCTGCTGTAAAATTTTAACACTTTTTCTATTTTTCTGAGAATGAATATGACTTGACAAAGTCATAGTTTATAGTACCTTCCTCACAACCCAGATAGCATTCCAAATCGTGCCAGCATTATTTCTATATCGGCCGCTGTCGGTATAACATCGTTTCAACATAGCCGACATCGCGCCGTCATTGATACAATGTGGAATGCTATCTGAGATTTAAAAATTGTGACATTGTCATTTTCTTGAGTAATGATATTTAGCCCTTTTTGTGAAGATTGCTTTGTGACATAATTATATTTAAAAAAAATTTTATGAAGAGTAAGATATAACAAAAATGTAACTTGGTTACCATGGCAAACGAACCAAGGAATTATTTCAATGGCAGCTATGTTTTGCTTTATCAATTTTTGTATGCTGAAGCTAGTAAAAGACCCCACCCATTGGGTAAATGTTGACAATGGAGCAGACATGCGCTTAATATTCTAACGAGTTAGTATTTTGATATGATGTAGATATTTGATCAACAATTAAAAAAAGTTATTAAAAATATCCAGTAACATCATATTTATTTGTTCATCACATTTTCAATGCATGCCTTGCATTCAGAATTTAGTCAAGCATTTCAATGGCCAATTTAACTGTAGACCTGTTCATCTTTCTCACTTCCTTGTTTAACTTTTAGCAGCTATAAACACGTGCACAATATATTCATACAAAAAAGGAACTTTTAAAAATGCTCAAGCTTATTTTTGAAGAAAGGAATTCTGTTGTTTATTGCCAAAATGTGTAATTTACTTCGACACAAGAGAACATTTTTTGTTTGATGTGAAAGTGTGCACGACTATAATCACCAAAAGAAGACTTTTTCAAAATTTACAAAAATAATTAATAATATATAAGCAGCTAAATGTACAATTGTAAGGTCCTATCTATCTATCTATCCATATATCTATCCATATATCTGTCCATATATCTGTCCATATATCTGTCCATATATCTATCCATATATCTATTCATATATCTATCCATATATCCATCCATATATCCATCCATATCTATCCATATATCTATCTATTACTTGACTAACCAACTAATTTACGTACCTACTTACCTACTTACCTACTTACTTACTTACCTACCTACTTACCTACATACCTACTTACTTACTTACTTACCTATTTACTTACCTACTTAACTACTTACTTTCTTACTCACCTACTTACTTACTTATTTACTTACTTACTTACTTACTCACTTACTTTACTGTGACTATGCTATATCTAAAATATATCTATTTCTTTGTCTGACATATCAGACTGTCACTGTGATAGACAAGAGTAATTTTCTTGCCAAAAGTTAAAATAAATCGACCCCATATCTATCTCATAGCAAGACAAAGAAACAGAAATACAGTGTATATTCACCATTAAGACCACCCTTTGGAATCAATAAAGTGGTCTTAATATTGAGGTGGTCCTAATTCTGAAACTCATTATTTGTTAATAGCCACTGTTTTGTGTAAAGAAAATCTGAAGTTATGACTAAGATTGCAGAAATTGTGACTGTCTAAAATGACTACCATCCATAGCAATTTTGACTAGTAAGTTAGTCAGTTTCATCTGATATGTAAGTCAGCAAAAGTCGATATCGTGTGAATTCGTTTTTGACTAAAAAATTTAGCCATCCTGAGTGCTGACATATCAGCTATTGACTGAAGCTGACATAGAGAGATTGATAGGTAGATAGATAGATAGATAGATAGATAGACTGATAGATAGATAGATAGATAGACTGATAGATAGATAGATAGATAGATAGATAGATAGACTGATAGACCGATATACGGACAGACAGACAGGTCGGTAGGCAGACAGACAGCTAGACAGAAAGTCAGGCAGGCAGGTAGGTAGGTAGATAGGTAGATAAATCAATAGATAGATAGGTTGTTAGATAGGTAGATGGATAGATAAAGGATATTTTCATTATGGCAAATTCTTTATATTGAGGTAATATCACTAATACTGAGTGATCATAACTTTGGAGTGCAATGTATATTTATTCTCTATATAGACTCTACTAATATAATATGCTTAGCTCACTATTGCAAATAGAGTTATGACCGTGCATATTTACATGAGAGTGTCTGAAACGCAATCAAATGTATCATGCAAATATTTATATTTGCTAAGTAATTGTTGATTACCTCTTAAGTATTTAATGAGTACTTGTACTACACGTTATTGTGCATTACTTGACACCTCAAGTGTGAAAAGGTCAAGTAAGGTCAAAACTGGACTAGACAAAGGAAATTAGACACAAAAGATATCACAATTATGATGAAGTTTGAAGGGAGTTTAATTAACTGAAAATATTCATATTCTTGTGCAAATAAAATTATCATTGTATAATAATGTTTTAAAAATAATAACATAAGATATAATTTTTATTAAATAGATTCACGAAGTAAATGCCTGAATAAAATAAGGTTACTTACAGCATTTTAAGATGTTTTTGTTTTTTAAATATCTATTAACCTACCTATATATATAGTTGCTTTAATATTTTTCTGAGCTTGTTTGAAGAGGTCAAAATGTACACGTACTTCTCACATTCCCACAATTTTCATGTTATATTTGCATGTGATCAGAAGTTTATCTAGCAATATTTTTTTATTATTTAATCTACAACCTATTGCACGTTGTCCATACGATAGTGTTATGCATGACATTAATTGACAGCTGTGAGTGATTTATTGACAGTCTTATTGACAAATTCAAGTGATTTCGATAAAATATTGCTCTAATCTAGCTATAGGATACCAGTAAAATTGAAATGAATTTTGCTTTCTAATTCCAATATTATGCAAATTAAAATGGCCCATTGGTTAAGGTGTTTGTAAGTAGTTTGTGAGAGTTAGGTCCCAGGTTAGATTCCTGAAAATCTTTTGCTGACTGATCAGACTTTCTGTGACTTATTGTTTATCCAACTGGCTGACCATTTGACTGACTGAACAACTGACTATTTTGAGTGATACACTGAACATATGAGTGGCAAAATTACTAACTAGGTGCCTGACTGACTGACTGGTAGACTGACTGACTGAATGACTGTCTCAAATTCACACAGATGTTTAAACAAACTGTATAACTGACTGACTGACTGATTCACTGAATGACTAACTAACTGACTGACTGACTGACTGACTAATTGACATGAGAGACCTACTGATAGTCATTTTGACTGACTGACTAACTGACCAAATGACTGAGTGACTGACTGATCGACTGACTAACTGTCTGACTGACTGACTGACTGTCTGACTGACCTATCCACTGATCAGGCTGAATGACTGACTGACTGTTTTGACTGATTATCTGACCATCTGACTGGCAGGCTGACTTACTAGGGGCCTGACTACTGGCTGACTGACAAACTGGCTGACTGACAAACTGGCTGACTGACAAACTGGCTGACAGACAGACTGACAGACTAGGTCCTAACTACTGATTGACTAACCAACCAACCGACGGACCAACCGACGGACCAACCGACGGACCAACCGACGGACCAACCGACGGACTAACCGACTGACTGACTGACAGTGCACTACGCATTACCCCGCTTGGGGTTACTGACCTCGTCAACCATAACTGAACTTTCTTTGTTCCTTGCTTTTCGGTGCTTGTGTTCTGAAGCTTCAATTTCTTGGGAAAAGCGAAAAAAGATAAATACGAATAACAAATTAAAAAGTGGGCCATTCAAAGTAAACCCAGAAGCATTTCCTTAAATAAATACCAGAAGTGTTTTGGTGTGGAAATTGCAGCTAATATTTGCTCATTTCACAAAATGTGTCTTGTTATAAATGAGCTTTTTCAAAGTAATGGCCATCCTTAATGATAATATTAAGAACTTTATACTTTGATAGAAGCCTTTATTTTGCTCCGCATGGCATGTCAGCTAAATTAAATAAAATCTTTGTTATAATAAAATACTGATGGAATGTTTATTGAATTAGATGACGTCACAATGGCATCTCTGTTGAAAACCTTGCGCCAGGACAAAGCAATTTTTCTCTGCCATGGCAAGTTGTTTTAGCATAAAGCATAACATTTGATATATTGCCCTGCATTGTGTTTAAAGCATGAGTCACAAACACGGATTGAAGAGCACAATAGTGCCCCCCTCTAAGACCATGAGTTACTAGGAGTTGATGAGGAAATTACATAATGTATCAACTGTTCCATCTCAATCTGATAATTGCATTTGTCTTGGTTACTTCCGCAAATACAAACTAATGATGTCACAAACACAGAACACAGATCAATACTATTACATGATGTCATTAAACATCCAAGCTGGCGATCTTTTGCCTTCTTTCCCTGATTTCATCTTATATTGACATGGCCAAATGTGCCACATGCGTTTTCCATGCGTTTGGATAAACGCATGGAAAACGCATGGTTTTTGCCTCATTATAATTAGGTAAAAATCATGCTTTTATCCTTCTCATGGAAAACGCACGTGGCACATTTGGCCATGTAGTGATGCAATGTAGATCACTTTGTTCTTGGGTGTCAGTTATGTGGGCATTCAGATTTATAGCTGGTTTGAGAGGCACCGGGTCTTAGTCCTGTTGATCGACGGAGATCGAACCCCTTTTCCAAATTTATGAAGTCCAAAATAGTTGAAATCTTTTTTCAGATCATTGACTACTACTGAGGCAGATGAAATGATAAGATGATAAGGCTGAAAACCTACACCACGTTACACATTTCTTTACTAGCGGGGTCTTTTACAGTGTAGCCACTGAGCATGGAGACAAGAGTAGAGTAACTTAACCACTAAATCATTAATGTCCACAATAGCAGCATTAAAGTTATGCAAAGGATGTTGTTTACCAAGAAAGCATCCAACCGTGGCACCTTGCATCAATCACTCTTTGTGTGTATTAGAATAATATGTTCTTCGAGTCACGTCAGAAAGGTCGAAATACTTCATTTCCAATATTGAAGAAACGAGCACTGAACTGAAACTTCTATTCTCATTTTTCACATCTCATGCCCAGCATGTTTTTTTTTCTTTTAGTTTAGTGCCAAAAATGTGTTACAATCTTGCTCGAAATTTGCCAACTATTTCAATGAATATATAGGAACTATGAAGCATTGCATTGTATTAATTTTTGTAACAAAATCCATATAGTGTGCAACATTGGCATACATTTGGCTAGGTGTTGGCACTTGCAACTTAATATTTTTTGTCCGATCTGGCAAACTATCAGAAAATCAAAAGAGGTGCAGTGCAGTGGTAATATTAACTCTTAATGACTATAAAGCCATGGGTTCAAACCCCCAGCGCACAGCACAAAAAATACTTCCAGTTGTAATCGCAAGGATCATAGGAAAAGTAGGCACAAGATAATCACCTAGGATGCTCAGTGACATCATGATAGTCAACTATGATATCATGTGGCAATTGTTCTATGTTTGTGACACTGGCAAATCAGTGTTATCTAAAAACATTACACAATGTTGCGAGGTTTTAAATATTGAGACCATCAGACTGCATCAGATAAAAAAGATGTAAAAACTTTATTAGGCAAAAAATGTCACAATGTTTGCAAGAATTCTTCTATTTTGTGTGAGGCAAAGGCTATATATAAACTTTGTGCAGTGAGAGATGGATTCTATGAATGAGGTATATTTAACATGTTGGAACTTAAAGAACTGATTAACTTTTTATGCTATAATTGAAACCAAAATATTTTGCAATTATGTTTATATACACCAATTTATATTCAAATGTGTACTAATAAGTACGGATAAAGATGGTAATAATAATAATTAGTTAGCTATGCGCCTCCTGTTCCACATTTGGGAGGGTATTTATCTAATGTATGCTCCGCACTCCAGCACAGAGGAACTGAGCAGATCCTCTGTAACTCTTTGCTCCACTCCACCCAGGTGTAAATGGGGAGCTGGCTATGGACAGTATTGGCGATCGTAGAGTGCTTAGCCCCCTGCAGGTAATTCTGGGTAAAGGCCTGTATACTACCACCTTGGGCCAGGGAGTTTAGAAAGGCTCATGCTGGAACAGACCCATTTTGGTTGCTTAGTCTCGTGTGAGGCACATTCGATTGTGGTGGTTCCCACTTTTAACCGTCCAGTGTAATAAACCCTATCAAATGTACTCGGTGTCTATATGCTGAGGCAAGTAAAAAAAAAAAACACCAATACGGTAAATGTGTAATATGCTTGTGGACTCCAAGCAGCCTTATTATCTCATTGTTACGTCTGCCTCTAGTAGCTGGTCATATAAGCTGGCAAAGCTTCAGACCTATAACACTGAGACACAGACAAATAAATATGTTTTTCTCTTCCACAGGCATAGAAGTGTACTCCATGATGAGTGGTGTCTATGGCATATCCCAGTATGGCAATGTGAAGGATGTGGCGACTGCGAAAGACCATTATGCCGAAGAAACGAAATGGGTTGAAGCTGCTCTGTCAGTGACGCCCGCTATAAGTAAGCATTATTATAATCCACCATGATATATTTTCTTGTTCAAGTGACAAGTAATAGATAATGCCCGCGTTTTCTTTGACATGGGAGTTATTGCGAGGCGTTAGCCGAGCAATAATCCCATGTCGAAGAAACAACTTATACCACTTAATTGGATTGTTTGTGTTTATGTTTGTCAGAGATTCTGGGTTCACTATTTTGCAGGATCAGTTGCATAAGATGTTGCCTATTTTGCAAGACATTTGTTTGCATGTTAAGTGTTTGCTTGTTAAGTTTTGCCACAACATGTGCTCATATAAGTGTGACCATGTCCTCCCTGCTGTTCTTAGTACATGTGATATATCTCCCTGTAATCCAGGCTTCTGATTGGCTGTGGAAGGCAAACAGTGGTATAATTTTGGTTACCTCCCTCTTGATTATGTGCAAACAATCAAACAATGACAATGACACAGTTTTTATTGGCTCCTTAAATAACATATAACAGTAATTACATATTATACAAATTTATCATTTTTTCTTAGATTGGCGCAAGGAGACTCCCTCTAAGGCAATAAGTTTGCCGCTGTCGAGCGAGCCACCTTGTGAAAAAAAAAAAAAAAAAAAGATTATACATATATTTACTACTACTTATTCATTAGTTCATGTTTTAAAGCATTGAAATTAATAAATTATCGATAGGAAATAGATACAATTTTAAATGATGATATTTACATGTTGGAGTTGAATAGACCTAATGGGCTCAATCCCTTATAGTTGGCCATTAACTGTCATACTTCCTTGTCTCAGCTCAGGAACCACTCCTAACCTCCCGAGGGTTCCTGGAAACTCATTGTGAACAACTCACCAGATATCACACACAACTAACCCAGGCACTTTTGACCTATGGTCCTCGATTCAAAGTTGTTCAATTCCATATAAAGGATATAGAAACGCCGACATAAGGACATTATACGTTCATTGCAAAGCAAACTATAGCGGTGAATTTCGACCTATTTTGTTCGGCCACCAATACGTTGCGCAATAACTTGAATATAGTCCACATGAGTTTTGGTAGACTTTGCAAAATAATTAAGTAGTCTACAGCTAGACAGCATATTTGCTTAAATCTCGACACTAAAAGCACCAAAAACATTTTTGTAAACTTCCTTCTACTCGGGGTATAACTATTCTGTTATACTGATTGGATGGTAGAGACGGAAGTTACAGAACCACACAGTGACATTAGTGGGAAGAGGTTGAATAGAATTAAAATATAAGAAAATTTCATTTTATTGGCCATTAAAGATGAAGGTAGGGGTTATTTGGAAGGCTCTAAAATTGTGATTTTTTCGACCAGATTTGATTAAAATCCTCAATAAAGCTCTCAAATGAAAAGGTCCCTTTAATATGAATTTACCATTTATCCTTCAAACCACGAAACATCATACAAAAGAAGACTCCTTTGTTTGAATTAAGTCAACAAGGCTTAAAAGCTTAGCACCAAACAAAAGGGGAAAAACACTAAAATAAGTAGGTTTATATCTAAGCCTAGTGCTTCAGATAAACATACGATGGAATCTCAAAATAAAGCCTTCCATTGGGAGCATACAGCTGTCGCCTCATATGGCGCCATCACTGAGCAATCCAATGCCATCTCAGCCTATAGCCAACCTCCCCATTTATGCCTGGGTGGAGTGAAGTATTGGTTGAAGTTGGATCTGCTCAGTTCCACCATGCAGTGCATGGGTTTGAACCCACGACCATGCGCGTACGAGTCCAATGCTCTATCCACTAGGTCATGACACCCCCCATGGTCATTGTAGAGTGGTTTATTCATAGCTTGCAATACACAGTACTACACATCTATAGCAAGATCCGAAATTATAATCATTATCACAGATAAAGAATCATTGTGACCTTTTGATACTGCCTTATGGATGAAAAAATCACAAAATAACACTAGCATACCTAAGCATAATGCCATATCTGATAGGTAAGAAACTGGAAAGCTCATGGCTGTGATAGAGAAGTGTTTTGCAGGGACCCTGACCACCAACATTCAATAAGTATCCATGTATGGTATAGTCTGCAGTCATGAGGACCCTTAAGGCCAGGTCACACATAGCCGGTTTGGTCGTAGTAAACCCGTAGTATTACATAACGGTTATGCAACAGCTTTTTCGCCGAGTTGGCGACGGATTCTGGCGGTAAAAAGGGTTCTACGGATGACTCGACGGGTTCTACGGGTGACTCGGCGGGTTCTACGGGTGACTCGGCGGGTTCTACGGGTGACTCGGCGGGTACGGCTTCCGGAGTAACTCGCCGAGTTGTAGGAATGACTCGCAGGGTTGTAAAATAGACCCGCCGGGTTCCCGGCGAGTCAATCGTCGAATGATATTTTGTACATGCAGCAATGATTCAGCAATGATTCTTTGTCTGTGATAATGCAAGCATGGCTCACCCGGCTACCGGGCCCTGAGTTTCCCGGCTTGGCCACGAGTCCCAGGAGTGACACGGCGAGTATCGCCGGGTATCCACGGGTAGCCGTCGGGTTGGAGCCGGGAAGCGCGTTATGTCACCGTTATGTAATACTACAGGTTCACTACTGTAAAACCGGCTATGTGTGACAGGGGCTTTAGATGAATTATATGGGCAGACATGGAAGCGGTAACATCAACTCGGTAATTGGCACAAATAAATCTTTCATTGAGAGAAAAATGAATGATCGGACAAAATTTTATTTGTATTAATTTAATATTTTCCCCTATGGTAAACCATGGAGTTTGAAATAAATATATAATATAATAAGACATGTTCAATTGCTAACATTTCTGCATGTACATTTTTGTGACCCTATGCCCATTTCTCAATATTACTTTCAGAAATTAATATTGAGAAATGCACTTGATGCCGAAATTCTATGTTTAGTCATCTGTGAGAAAAAAGTTACATTTATCTATAATTTTTTTTTTTTTTGGTGTGTGTGTAAGCATGCATATATTGGTGTCTATAGTCCCATGACATTTCTATTGAACATAACAAGCATGAATGAAACTAAAAAATCAAGAAAAATTAAAAAAATTAAAAGGAATGCGAAATAAATATGTGTATATCTTTTGCAGACACTTTCCAAAACATGAATTTTGACAGCCATGCCAAACAAGCAGTATTTTATGGCTATGAGTCAAAAATTATAATCATAATGGTACAAAAAAATAACTAAGGCAATAACAATTACGAAAAAGCAAAGCAAATTAAAGTAACAAAATAACTACACACTTAATGCCAGCAAAATGTGGACACACCTCTATGCGTGTATTATTTTGCAATATACCTCCATATAAATAATATATAAATTCTGAAATGGAATTCAGGTGAATTAATTTATGACCATGAACTATGATTATCATCATACAATATACTTATCTTAAGGTGAGATGGTCTTATAATTAAAGGATGTATATCTTTGTTTCAATCGTCTAAACCTTGTGCATAATATTATGTTATTGTGTAATATTTTTACATTTTTTGTCGTTTAGAGTGGTTTACTCCAGGGGCGCCCTGGTCTTGCCCCAAAGACAACTGCTGCCACCCTGCGGCAGGAAACGTATCAGGTACAAAGAAATATTTCTAGGTTGAGTTTAAGTCTAATTGGATACCTCCAATTCTGCAGGTTTACCGCATTACCGCATACACAAATGTAGCAAAACAATTGTTCATACATATTTTTCCATCATTCTCTTTCTAAAGAGCATGTTCTATCTGTTTTGTCAACAGAATTTCAAAAAGGAAATTTTATTTAAAAAAAAAAAACAATGCTGACCACTTACTGTTATAAAATAATTTTTAGAAAACCAACCAAACCAACTAATCTATGAAAAATAAGCAGAGGTAGTACCATAATATGTGTTTCTTTAAAATTTTAGAAACGAACCCTGGAACATGCAGACAATATAAATGCCAAAATGGCGGCCTCTGCGTAGATGGAAACGGTGTCGCCACCTGTTTGTGTCAACTGGGTTTCCACGGTTACCAGTGTCAATATTCAGTGGATGATTGTCTCCAAGATGCTTGTCCAAGAGAAACAGAGTGTGAAGACAATCACCACAGGTTGGAAATCAGGATTTATTAAAATAATTCAATTAAACATAATTATTACTTTTGTAGTAAATATTCTACATAACAAACGCTTCGCTATATGGCATGCCTGCATAATATTACCATGCTCCATTGCAAAAGTCATGCTGTCAAACCATTACACAAATATTATGCTAAAGCAATTGCATGGTCTTGTCAAACCTTGGCATCTCATCATTATGTTACCTTCTAATAAATAGTAATCGTGGCAACATAATACATGGCCAAATGTGCAACGTGCGTTTTCCATGCGTTTATCAAAACGCATGGAAAACGCACGTGGCACATTTGCATGGTTTTCACCTCATTATGATTAGTCAAAAACCATGCGTTTTCCATGCGTTTATCCTTCTCATGGAAAACGCACGTGGCACATTTGGCCATGTACCTCTATGTAAAATGGAAAATAATTGGACCAAACATGAAGTGGATAATATAAAATATGAAAGAATTAGTACAAGTAAGAAACATGCAAGATAAGAAAGACAAAAATGCAATTATTTATCCAAATTTCAAGTTGTATTTTGGAAATATGTCTTCAAATTCAGATTCACCTGCACTTGTCCAAATAAAACTGAAGAATGCCTGGAAGTTGTGAAAGGTCTTTGTGGCTACAATCCTGACAAGTTCAAAGATACTCTGTCGACCGATGAAAATGATAGATACCGTAACTACCCGGAAAACGGAACGATGCCAACATGGAACACCGGAGCCTCCACAACAATACACCAATATCATTTCATCAGTATCAATGCCATAAGTACGATGATTATTATTCATCATCATATTCAGGATATAATATATATATATATTTTATTCGACAGCTTCATGTCATTCAGACATATGTGTCACAATGTAAACAGAAAATACAAAGTAAATGACATACAATAACAAATAAAGAAGAATAGAAAAGTAGTTAATAAAACTGGGTTCCAGCTACGATAAAGATTTGTTACAATACAATAGCAACATAATAATGTACAGTTTTCAATGTAAAGTTCAATCTTGTTATATCTATATATATACATCGTACAGCATTATCCAATCAAATGATTTTATAAGGCAGAGACTCTCAGAATGATGGGTAACATGTTTAATGCCAGACGATGGATGATGACTCAATCGTTTATCAGGCATCAATATTTACCAGAAATTTTCCAAGGGGCTTTAATAACTCAGGCTCTTTTGATTTCATGATGATGTTAAATCTATCTTCATTGTTTAGTTGCTCAAAATTATCTATGTAATCATTAGCTACTTTAAGGAGTTCCTCACGACTAAGTTTATTATGCGGACATACTATGAGACAATGTTTTTCATCTGCACACTGCATTTTAGGCATAGCCTCTCAACTGCTGGCAATATGGGATTTTCATGTCTACCTGTTTCAATACGCAAATTATGTGAGCTTACTCCAAATGAATATTCTAAGTATCATAGAACTCCGAACATATTTATTTCATATTACACATATCAATCATTGATACAATGTAACATATATGAAACATAAGAATGAAATAAAAGATGATAGAACATCTCTTTCATGGTAAAACATATAAGTCAAGGCTAAAAGATTTCAAGCTAACGGTATGACTACAATCGTTACCTTGATTATCGTCAACACTTCTTCAGGATTGGTAATATTAGGAATGTAATGTGGAGAGCTTCTCAAATTGCACTGTTATGAAGCCATGTGTTTCATCGAAGACATTGAAAACATTTGGCTGTTCATCGTTGTTATATAAAAACCTAATACATTTGTCTCCATCTTAAGAGCTATTCACACAAAATGTATGTACGACAGCCCAGATGATACGATGTTCCGATAGCAGTCAGAATAGAAACGATTCTGTCCCAATCTGGAATGCTGTATGTGAGGTACAAAATGATTTTTCTTTATGTTTCTATTCCAGTTGCAATAGCGTGCATTTGTCTAGTCGTCTTCTTCGTATTACTTGCCGTTGGTTTCGGCATTTGTGCCCGCCGGGGTCGAGCTTATCAAGAACATAGGAAACGTTGTTTCTGTTGTGTGAAAGCTCCACCAGAGGTCCCTCAAACTTTAGCAAATTCTACACTGCCTGGACCTTCCGTTTCCATGGAAACATATCCAGGAGCAGTCGCTAACCCGGTTCTTGAAGTTGATGATTTGCCACCAAAATTCGGTTTGAGAGAAAGTGACGAAAATGGCACAAGCGACAGTAGAGGGAGCCAAAGTGAAACAGCACGGTGAGGTGGTTTAGTCATGTAGATCTGTCCATTGTTTCAGAATCATTTGTCATATAATGGGTTCTAACCCCCATCATAAAATGAAAGAGTTTGGTATATTTCACTGCTCTATCCACCATTCAAAAATTAAATACTCTGCTAAATAATGATACCCAGACAGTGAACACGTGAAATTGTCAAACCTTGTGCGGATGTTGCCATGATTTAATCAACATGGACCTTATGCTATGCTGATGATAATGAAACCATGCCTATATTAGACCCTTTTGGCATACTAGCTGTAACTTAGGAGTTAAGAAAGGCTTAATTTGAGAAAATATTCCAAATTCTGTAAATAGGCCTTATTGAGTAAAGTAAGTCATATTCCTCGTAAGTCCAGAGTCAAGTAATATAGTGTAGCTTAAGTCCCTAATGGGATATTAGTAACACTTCATAACATTGAGAATATGTTATTTTGTAACACTAATGGTGTATTCTATTATCTCGCAGATCCTCCATCCCATCGATCAGCCAGACGATGGAAGGTTCGCTGGGTTTGAAACCGCCACCTTATTCAAGTCTGTATCTCGGAACATCGAAACCGAAAATGAACAGAAGAGATTCTCAGCAACCCCTTTTGGTCCCTGCATCCCCAGATAGCATCGCTTCAACATCTACTTGCCCCTTACCCGATATATATCCTCAGTTTGACCCAGATTCTAATGATCGCAACCTAGATAATACCGATGACCCTGACCTACACAATAACAACAATGTGTCACAAGAACGTCAACCGCAAAGAAATGAATTTGACATGAACAATTTCATGGATCTGCCAGTGAATGCGAATATTAACTATGAAAATGAAATGGCTGCAACTAACTAATAATTCAAGCATTAATAATAATGCAAAAAAGATAAAACATTGCTGTTATACCAAATATATCTCATAAGGAAGTTTTAGTTCATCTTTAGTTGCAACAGACAATTCAATAATTCAAAGTAATCAACTGATGGATGTAGAGGATTGTTGAGGCAAGTTATTCTAAAAGTATCGAGTTTTTGCCAAAAAATATGCTTGTTTTTACAGAATGAGGTGCTTACACCAGATTATTACATATGACTACATGGCCAAATGTGCCACGTGCGTTTTCCATGAGAAGGATAAACGCATGGAAAACGCATGGTTTTTGCTAATTATAATGAAGCAAAAACCATGCGTTTTAGCACAATTGGCCATGTATGACTGGCTGTGAAGCTGTTGTTAAATGTAATATTATGTGCCAATTCATTCCATGTTTGATAATACATATACGTTATTCATTGTATGCAATTTTTTTGTAAACCAATTGTTGTCTTGAAGCTTCTAACGATTAACATAAAGTTGTTCTTGTAGTATTTCGTAAAATGATTTTAACCCATATTGTCAATGTATTAATTTACCATGTAGGCCTATTATAAAAACTTGCACTTTATGGATATGACTGACAATGCCAATTATATTATGATATGGCAGCCTTTTCAACAAAAAGTAGTTCAAACCAATTTAATGCAATATTTATATTACCATGATTTTTGTATATAAATTGTATGTATGTTATGTTTATAAATAAATGTGTTGAAGCAATGTATAGTGAAATGGAAAGTCCACTATAACACATTCACTTGAATTTACCAACAATGGTGTGAATGCTTGCTAAGGAGCTTAATTCTGCTTGTAAGCATGGTTGTTAGGGTGGCCATGTGACCCACAGGCACAGTTGCTATGGTGCCACAGGACCGACATCCATTCAGCCTCTTTATTTAAAAAAAATAATGTTTGCCGGTCATGGCTTGGATTTAAAATTTTGTGCAATTAATTTCAAATGTTTATCAATCAAGATGATTGCAATTTTTCTACCTGTTCAGTCAGAGTTCAAAAAGGTCACTTGCTCTGTCAGGTCATGTGACCTGCCATTCAGCCTTGTTCTGAGTTTCATGCAAGGGCCCGGGCAACAATAGTGTGAATGGCTGCTGAGGAGCTTAATCTTGCAAGCATAATTATGGTTGTTAGGGGTGATCATGTGACCCACAGGCACGGTTGCTTTGGCGCCACAGGACATTTATCCATTCAGCCTCTTTCTGAAAGTGATGGCGGCCATATGATAGCAAGCATGCGCTCACTTCGGGGGAAAGCAGCCTGGGTAAAATACAGGAATAAAGTGTTAATAGAAAGTTATAATGATGAGAGTTAGTAACAAATGGGGAAGAATGAGGTAGGCCACGACACGATCGAGTCCCAAATGGTGGCATGCATTGATGCACAAATTTCAGGCTTACTCACTTATATAAATAGATATTACTTGCTAATATATTTATTAATGACCAATTACACGTTACCCCAACAATCAGTGTACATCAGTGGTCCCCACTTTGATACTATAGAGGGCGCCACTGTACTGTTGATAGATAGGTAGATAAATAGATAGAAAGATAAATAGATAGATAGATGGATAGATAGATAGATAGATAGATAGATAGATAGATAGATCGATCGTTCGATTGATTGATTGATTGATTGATTGATTGATTGATAGTATCAGTAAGATTCGACAATTGTTTTACCATATTTTAATTTGTTCATTATATACACATTTTACATTATCTTTCATTGTAAAGCACATTAGAGCATTTTGATTTTAATGTATTTGGTGCTATAAAATGCTTTATGAGAAATGATAATAAATAGATTATGAATTCAACAATTATTGTGAGACCATTTATTGCCACTAGTTCCCTGTATAATACAATAATTGAATGCTTATATACAATCCTGGAGTGCTTTTAAATATAATAATATGAAAAAATAAAATAAATAAAATAGTTTTTGGCTTTCAAATCCCGTCCTTTCATATTGACATAACATAATTTATGATGAAAAAATGGAACAATATCCTTTCAATAAATTTTTAGGAGCATGGTTTAGTTTCTACACATTTTTTAAACTTTCAAAATTTAACATCATAAAAAAATGACTACTAAAAAAATGTATTTAATAAATCCTAGAATATATATATATATATAGTCTGAGATGAGTATCAATTAAATCCATCTTATTTTGAGAACTTAGTTATCTTTTTTATGCTTCGGTGAATTGTCTTTTGGAGCGAATGGTGTCCAATCCGGACACAATAACTTCTCGAAAATCTCGAAATCTTCCTCTCAACTGTTGGAATAAAACAAAACCGATAAAAATTAATTAAAAATTAGATGATAAATCAAAAATATATATTATTTATATATTAAATAATGTTGTAATAAGCCTATTGTTTGTGAAATTGATCTATAAATTACTTATTAATTGTTAGTTTATTTGTTATCATCAATATAGCACAAATAAAATCAATTAATGTAGAATATCAATAAAGTGTCTTGACAACATAAACATTACTTACTGTATTCTTTCCTGAAGCAAAACAAAAAGCAATACAGGTGTTAATTTAAGGATAACAATTATTATTAAACATGAAATTTTTCACAATATTTCTTCTAAATTTGAGATGATATCTGGGTATTTTTATAAGCCTCTTGTATTTTTCTATATCATATTGGCATTCGATATACAATACCATATCATTATGATATTAACACTCAATCAATAATGTATATCAACACAAAGGCTAGATACCCAGCGCATATTATTACATACGTAAAGCCTAGTTCACAACTTCACAATTTTTACGAATAGCAACTTCGTCATGCAACGTCCGAGGTAGGCATTATAACAATCATTTTATTAGCACAAAATTGTACAAAAAAAGTTATATGAAAAATTTGCAGTTTAAGTTAATATGTTGAAATTAAATAGATTAAAGATTTTATATCGTCCATCGTAAAATTTGGCAAATGAAGGTCTCTTATTTGCTGCGCTCTATTATTGTCAATAACTGATTTTGGTCTCTGACCTCTGAACTGCAATTTCCTTCTCAGATGACATTCAGGATATCGCCATTGCTTTGAAATTTCATGGAAATTTCCGTCTATAATGCCATGTTTAGCGACATTACATATCAATTTTACTGTAGAATTTTCATTGTCAGCAACAGACCAGTACAGTTTTAGAAATCGTTTGTATAACTGATCCAGGAAAGAATCTTTCTGAATCAATGATGACAGGATCAAAGATCTGGCCTTCAAGGGAAGGTGCCAAATTCTTCTGAAAGCTTTTCTCCACTGGACATGAAAGAGCTCCAAAGCCCTTTTGTCTGCTAAATCCCATTGTTGTGCTCCGTAGAAAACACATTGTGAGTCAAACAGTTTATTCACAGCTTCCCTGATCAGTTGTTTAACATTTACAACTAAACTGTTGATCCTCTTCACAAAGTCATTTCTTTTAAGTTTTATATCAATTTCATCCTTCAGGTCAGCATTCACCATATAACCAAGATGCTTGACACATGATGACCAAGTGAGTTCAACACCATTCAAAAGCACATGTGGCTGTTCAGATTGCTTATTTTTGCTAAATCTAATACACACGCATTTGGCACTGTTAAAGATAACATCAAAGTCATTTGAAAAATCTGTGCAAGTGTCCAACAAAATTTGCAGACCGCTTGCCGTGGGGGCTAGAAGTGTGACATCATCTTCATAAACTAAACTGCCAGTAGACCTGCCAATATAGCAGCCAGCTCCACATAATTACAATCAACGGATCAATTCATCAAAATAGACCGATCGGTAACAGTTTTAATCAGTCGTAGCCAATCCTTAGACTGTTTCAGAGGTCAGTGAGTGGAAAAAAAATTTCGAGTCTACAAACCGTTATTTTTGGACATACGACATTTTGTTTTTAGTAACGAATTCATAGGTCCGTAGCTCATCTTAGAAGGTCGTAGGAGGTATCCTTATCAACCGACATGTTCTGTAGCCTAACTTCACATGACAAAGGTCTACGGACGGCTACGATTTTGCTACGATCACCTACGTTATTGTTTCACTGTAGATATTCATAGTAAGTCGTAGTGCAACTCATATGAACGTAGGCACACCTTAGTGGTTCTTAGTTGCTTTGTAGTTTTTCTTAGCTGTTCCTGGCAGGTCGTAGCAAATTAAGGTTAATTAGGGACTAATTATAAATTTAAGGTCAAGAAGTTCTACGATATTGAGATCGTCATCAATCAGTACCATAGTTGTGAAGGAGTGAACTGGGCTTAAGGCATGTAAAAACATTTAATGCAGAGCGATAAATATCTTCATAATTATGTAAAGACTTGTTGGAATATTGAAGAATATTTCTTAACTTAAAGCTTACCTTGTTTAGGATCAATCTGAGGTCTTTGTTCGCCCATGGTGACTTTTGAATCCACCAATCCTTCTGGGGTGAATTCAGCCATAGCTTGTCCCATGTAGGAGTTGTGTTTGCTAAAAGACATGGAAAAAATCAAATAAATATATATACTATTGTATTTTTGTCTATGATATACTATTGTATTTTTGTCTTTATACATGGTTTTTTATCTACATCTGTATGGAATGCACAAGCGTTTGAATGTTTTTGCCCAGGCCTGGGTATCTTCTTTTATAATACATATTGTGTATCATGTTTTGAACTGTACTATAATGTAAATTCAAGTGCTTGTGCGCAAATCACTCCGCATTCAGCGTTGAGATTTTACCAACAAAAATATCAGTGAACTCCTTCCTATTTGAGATGTGCCATGCTTAAGTAAGTGAACTCCACTGAGAAAAAAACATTTTTGTAATTAATCTTCATAAGTGGTCCTTAAATCAAAAAAGCTAAACAGTATCATAAATCTGCACTAACTGGTCTGGTCCTCAGACCATGAATGAACCCTTCACTTTCTAGATGATTATTCTTTTGTGGTGTTCACTTATTTATGTACGGCACTATAACTATGCAAGAAATGAACATGTACTCTTTCACTCTGGCTCTGCTCCGCCGAATCAAAAAGAAGCCAATTACTACCACTGCGGCAATAGCTAGTAAAAACACAACTACTATCACCGCAATCTTCCAAGTTGCTGAATTATTAGCTTTAGGAAGTTCTGTAGTGGTGCTCGGTCGAGGTCTTCTGGTGTATATCGGCTGATCTGGAGAATCTTGGTAATCTATGTCATAATCCTCATGAGGTTTTGCCACTGTTTTTGTCTCAGGGGTAGGGGTAGTTTTGGGTCCCTCAGGGGTAGTAGAAACAGTGGTAGTAGGGGTAGAAGGCTTGTCGGGGTCAGGTGCAAGGGTGAAACTAGGCCTGTCACTGGCTGTTGATGGTGTCTTACGGGGTTGTTCTGTTGTTGAAGGGGTGAAAAGACCTAGTATGCCCCCAGAATCTGAAAATGAATATAGATAAATATACATAAGTTATCGTAGGATTTGTAAAGAATTGCTGCAAATATTTTTCTGTCGTGTTTTCACATACTAAAGCATGGAATAGTACAAAATGAACCGAAATGTTATCGCGGGATCTCAACTGTCTAACTTAAGTTATGAAACACCTCTTTTAGACTATCAGACTGACCTTTAATTTCAAATGATCATAATAAGTTTTTGCTTTCTCGCGAAAACTAAGTTATAAAGCTTTTGTCATGGTCAAAAAAAGACATTCAATAGTAAAATGAAGAATATTGCAAATAAATTAGAATTACCAAAGTATCATAATCAATTGGACAAATGGGGTTTGACTTATTGCCAATATTTCTGTCCATTTATTGCTGTTTCATTCTTGTTATGAAAGAAATTTGGCTGAATCATTTGTGCATACTAATTTTGAAATTACGCTATCGAGTTGTTGAAATAATTTTGGATTTATTGAACATAATCAAATATTACTTACGATATGAAGCTAGAGAACCTCCATAGGATGATTTTGGTCCATGGATGAAAAGATAAGCTATGAAAGGGACTGTGTTATTTACTGAATTAAGTCTGTAAGTCCCTGCCTGAGGGTCAAGAGTCACTGTTCCTGATGAATTTAAAGGCATAGCATCAATGTCAGACCATGTGACTGTTAAGGCTTTGTCATCCAAGCGTAGCGAGTCACGTGACTTTTTAGTTGTGACGATTGTTAAGGAGTATAGAACAGCATCACTGAACTGGGGCATATGGAAAATCATGTCAGTTTTGGCTTTCCATAAGTCAGGGACTAATGTCAGCAGAGGTCCACTAACCTGAAAACAGAAAATTGACAGACTAAATATACTGGATTTCTGACTAACAGCAAATTTCATAGACTTGAAACAAAATGCCAAGTGATGTCATGTGAATCTAGGACTCTTATGGGTTGAAGGACTGCCTTATCCAATGGGAGTCCTGGATTAGTGTGATGTCACATGGAGTTTAGTTTCCAAGTCTATGAAATCTGCTGTAAGACTTTGGGTTCCTTGTAGCCTTTTTATAGAGCTAGTCTCAGCTAGAACATTAGAAATTAGACAGTAGTTTAACAATTATATAAATGCTATATTAGCAACTGTACTAAGTTATGATATTCTATTTTTATTTATAGATTATGCACCTAAGTATTCAAACTTTCACACTGAATTCCTTTAGTGAGATATAAATATCAAAGAATGATGCTTCTGAACTTAGTCGACATCTATAGTGCAAATATCAAAGACAAAAATGTAAACATACCATTCCACCGGGGCTCCCTGGATATGGTGCAATGGGCCTGAATGGCTTCATCAACATAGAAACCAGGCATCCTTTGGAACACTCCAAAAATATAGGTTTATTGCTCGACTCTTCAATGTCATAGTACTGTCCTGCTTCTAAGTCACGTCTGTCAACTACACTTCCTGATAATGGATCAAATGTCCTGACTTTTGTAGCATCAGCCACCGCTACAACTCTTATAGTCACAGGGTCTGAGTCTGAGCTCTTTCCAGCAATTTGGGGTACAATATGTAGTTCCCCTAATCTGTCAACAGGGGGTATGTATGCCCCAATTGGGTCACACTCAGGGGGGCTTTTAGATGATAGGTCACTGCATGCTGTACCAGAGATTACACCTACTGGTTTGTCAGCAGTTACTTTGTAGCCAGTAATATCAGCGCTTGTTTTGTAGGTGTATATCTGGTTTGCTCTCAGACTTTGTGACTCAATTTGTCTAAATCCAGAATCTAAGATTTCAATGTTTGTATTTTCTCTGGCTGCTATGGTAACCTGGCTTTTGTAGTTGTTTCTAGGGTTAGCAGATGTCAAAACAAACTCCTCACTGTCTGAACCCAGATCATGAACCGCCATTAAAGTACCTTGGCCCTGTTTAGCGGTGTACAGATGCGTAAAAACATGCATCGGGCCTTTGGTGCTAAGCAACACATTCTTGCTATTCTCTTTGCCAGAATCAGGAATAATATCTTTGCCCAAACTTTCTAATGTCAGTTGGTTAGCTTCTGTAGTCCTATCTTCACTGTCCAACCCAGGGCCTCTGATGGTAACTTCATTTGGAGAACTGGATGAAAGAGAGTAAGCTACTTTAATTGGGTCAGAAGCGTCTTTCTCCTCCATTGCTCCAAACAAAACCATGTAGTCCTCTCCTGCAATTACAAAACACAAACATCGCTTAAAATATAATGTGTTTTTTTGCTTGTTCGTTTTTGTTATGGTTTTTTTTTTTTGGTGGTATAATACAATATAGGCCGTTCTATTAAAGGTCCACGTTTCGAATATCAGTTTGCTACCTCATGGGGTATTCTAGGTACATTGTAAAAGGGTGTGGACTCAAAGCCTTATCATCTCATCATTACCTCTGTCTCTGGCAGCTGCTCATATAAGCTGACTAATCACTCCTCGGATCAATGGCATTGCAACAATACAATACAATACAATAGTCCTACTGCTTGTTTCTTCATGTTTATATATTAAAAACTGCATTGTTTATCTATCTAGTATTCTGTGGTTAATAAAACCTGATTGTTAGCATGGTGCAGAATGTAAATGAAAATACTTTTTTAGAAGGTAACATGCCAAAATATTTATGGCATAAAGATCTTTTTCAATATGTAGTGATTGCATGACTATTTAGAAGTTTTCATGGGAAATGTTTCAGATTAACGAGGTGTGACCAAGTAAGGCAACATATGTCATATGAATAACTTCGTTTTCCCATGGCTTTCTACTATTATAATAGATAATCTTGGCATTTTATCTGATCTTTGTCCCTCAACAGAATAGTTGTATACATTGTAATCAATGTATGTAATAATAGAAATTTCACCTGTATTGCTAAATCGTTTGTCATATATTGTTATCATTATTATTTTCATTATTATTATTACTCTCTCCTTTCTAATTGTTTTTTACTTATACTATTATTATTATATTTTTTTTTGTTATCTAGTATTATAATATTAATATTGTAACAATTTAAGGTGGCCCCTAACACAACCCACTGAGGTTCTTTGTGGTCTCCTGGCAAGTTTAACACTGATAGAATATATGTAATAATTTTAAATTTATCATGCCAAAAAATCATGAATGTATTCTTGTTTAATTGCCAAATAAATTATTTTCAATTCAATATATATTGAAAATATTTTTAATCAAATATATCATGAAATCATGTGAGAAATAGCCAGGTTTGATAAAGAGAAGGAGTTGGTGTTGTCTTGAACTGTGTGTCTGTGCACTGGCAAGTGAAAGACCCCACCCATGGAGTATAGGGCAAGTATGATGTAGCCTGCTTCTGGCATTTAATTATTAAATTATTAAATGCAATTCTGACTTGGGCTAACTACGTAAAATAAGTTTTATAAATACATATTTTGAATTATGAAATGAATATTATCCACCAAAACTATTGCCCCATAGATACACGATGTCATATTACACATTTGATATTCACATTGAGTTCTGTAAATATTTAAAGTTAGCTTTTCCTGTATGTGTGGGGTTTTATTTACATGTTCTAAAAACCATAGGCTGAGCTAAGAAAATATCACACTATAATAACTCAGACATATTCATTCATTGTGTAACATATATTTTAACAGAATTAATTTATATTGTTGATATATATTGGTATAGAACATATAGTTAGTTATATAAATAACTGTACTTAGGCCTAGTTCTTATACCGACCCTACCTTTATTTGAAGCAAAAATGCTGAAATTGTGACTCACCTTTCACTGAACATATTGCCAACATTAAAATGACGTTAAATAGACGTTTTAGCTCCATCTTGCTGTTGACCCAATTAGATATGATATTGATGAGGTTATTATGTTATCATTGGTACATAAATGACATGACGTCCAGCATGCATATGTTGAAGCTAAGAGTTGTGGTAGGTGTTAACTGGAGTGTGAAATGTGGCTGAACTTACCAGAGCGGAACTTTTTAACCCTTCCCAAAAATGCAGAACTCCCTGGCTTAGGCTTGGGGAGGCTCTTAACAAAGACATTTTTAGAAATATTATTTCTACAATTTCACGGAAGGGATTTGTTTCCATTTCATCATTGATTCAATTCTTACTCAAATTATTCACACCAATATATTTTAATCTCATTTTTCAAATTTAACTCTTCACACTGCAAACGATCTATAGTAGGAGCTAATTATATGCGGTCAATGTTGTCCATGTCAACTTAGAATAATCAAATATATCAGTAAACATAAAACAAAAAGCCTTTAAAATATCTAATAATATCACATTGCACTAATTCATATATTTTCATAACTTAAAAAAAAAACCTTCGAACTAAAAGCATGATAATATAGATAACTTTATTTTGCTAAGATAACAATTAATGTTAAAGGCTATAACAATTAATGTTTAAGGCTATAACAAATAATGTTTAAGGCTATAACAATTAATGTTCAAGGCTATCACACTGAACTTGAACATTAAATAAAATTGGTCTTTAAAATCCTTGAATTTTTTGCAAATAAGCACAAAATGGCCTTTTCTTTCCGTTACGATAAGGTCACGGTCGCTAAGTACAAAACGTCAGTCATATGGAAAAATGTATATCCATGTGTTTTGGCAAGTTTTTATTTTATTGGACATTACGTAAAAGCCATGTGAAAACACATTTGTGTATAGTTTAAAGAAAAAACATATATGGTTAGCTTGTATTTTTCTTTCCATATTTTCTTTTCAGGCATAGAATCATATCATTTAAATGGCATTTTTTAATCTAGAATTAACATTTAAATATTCCTAGCTTCATTGATTGATTGATTGATAAAATATATTCATTCAGGGTAACAATTCAGACAAAAAAGCTGTTTCACAGTTGGCCCTGATAACAATAAAATCAAATATGATCTAAATATCACATTTAAAAAGAACATGAATCAAAATTTGGTAAAAACATAATGCTTCAAGTGCAGTTTAAAAGTGGAAAGTGACACGATTTTTTTTAAATTATTTGGCATATTGTTCCATAGACGACAAGCTTGTTACATAAAAGAATTCTTAAAAACATCTTTTCTTTATTAGACCACCTCACTACTAAGACTACTTCACTATTAAGGCCACCTCACCCATTAAGGCCAACTTACTATTAAGACCACCTCACTAATGAGAACAATTCATTAATAACTTCTAGTAAGACTAATTCATCATTAAGACCACCTCAATATCAAGACCACGTCATTACTAAGACCACACATTTCTATTCAAAATTGGTCTGTTTTACATTTTTGCTCTTTTCGGCCTTTAAACCATGGCCCATATATTTGTGCTTTGGTCCACTTGTAAAGTTATTTCTTAAAGAATATATATATATATATATATATAATATAATAAATATACCATACAGGTGGGCAAAATATGCGCAAATGTTTTCTTTATGATGTAAAATGGTTCTGAACTATGGCCTAATTATGGTATTACCCAATCACGATTGTTTTGGTAACATAATTGATATTTTACAGTTAGGTTAAAGTCTACAAGGTTATGCTTACAGCTGATTTCATAGACTCGGAAACTAAACTCCAGATGACGTCATGTGAGTCCAAGACTCCTATAGGAGCAAATGGGAATCATGGATTCACATGACGTACTCTGGAGTTTAGTTTCCAAGTTTTAGAATTTGGCTGTAATAATTAGGAACTCATTTATTCAGAAATTACTGTGAAGAATAGGTTTAATCCAAGCGCTAGTGAGCAGAAATAATTTCTGAAATATTATTTGCTATAATTTTTCCTGTTCAAATGCGAAAATCTGTTAATTTTTAGCAACCGATCATTTTCTCCTAAAATCCATCGTTTTTAGGGATTTATTTAAAAATAACATTTTTGTCATTGCTTCTTATATTTATATTCTGAGGCTGTCCTTGCTGAATGCTTTTCAAAATAATGTTGGTGTACTTAGAAAAGTTCAGAATCCCACATATCCACCAGGTGTCGCTAAATGTGGCACTGCCCTCTAGTGAACAAAAAAGCAAACAATCATTTTACCTGGGTATCTTAATTCTATAGCTTATGCCTAGTTCCTTTTTATAAATTAGTGATTTACAGGTATTCAACTTTATGATATATAGGCTAAAATTAATATAAAATAAATTTAGACATTTATTGACATTTTACAAGCTATAGAAAGAATTGGAATATACTAATATCCATTATTCAAAACACGACCAATATTTCCCTCAACTGGCACTTTGTAAATAACATTATATTGCCTACATTACATGCAAGTTTTTTAGCAGAACTCATTGATTGCACTAAGCGTCGACTGCTGTAATTAGCTGATCGTAAAATGCCATTGGCGTCTGTTGCTTTTGCATTACAATTGCTCTTAGCAAGGCCAGGGAAAATGAAATTGATCATTCAAATTATTGATTTCCATTCTGCCAGGTTCCTGATCTTAGATTTCTCGATAAAATTAATTCGTGTTATCGTAATGGAATTTTTTTTACCTCTCTTTTTTTTTACTTTTTGCTACTTCTTTGTGCAGTTTTTTTGTTCACAATTTTTACTACTTTTTTTTCCTCTTATTTACTCTTGCTGCCCACTAAAATTGCTCCAAATCAATTATGAATGACTAGAAGCAATGTGGAAGCATGTCCAACCCATATAAGGATCCTTCATACATAGCAGTGTCATGGCTGCCGGGCAACATTGTTTAATGTAAATCAGGGTTCCTGCCTGATCCCTCAACAGAGGCTCAACCGAGCAGGCCAATCTAGAGTCTTTCTCAACTCCCAAGGGAGTATTCAGCCTAGAACAAGGGGTTAAAGCTACTACGCTGATTGGTCATATCAGTTATCTGGTATGAAGGAATCTATCAATTGAGACTGTCTCATTATAAAGACCATCGCAATATTAAGACTGCATAAATATGAAGACCATTTCGTTTGTAAAAAAAATGTGATATTAATATACAATGAAACCTCGCCATTAAGACCACACTTGGTGCAAATTTTACTGATCTCAATGGCAAGATGGTTTTAATAAAGAGGTAAAATTAAATGGTAAGTTGAAATTGCACAAAAAATTTAAAATCGATTCAGAATCGAGGCTCGAATCGAAAATCTTTCCGATTAATCGATTCACCAGCCCAAAACAGATTTCCCAACCTAAAGTCTACACTTGAGTTCAAAAGTCTTAATTGTGAGATGGTTCTTAATATTGAAGGATTAAGGCGAAGTTTCATTTGATTCTTGTCCCGGATATCTTTTAAGATTTTGCCTATGTTGATATTGCCACATTGATTGGTCAAGTGGTCAAGGCAATGGTCAGACTCTTTAGGGTCCTGGGTTCACATCCTAACATGGATGGGAGTTCTGAAGATTGTTCCAAATTCTTTTAATTGCTGAGCTGAATTTGATTGCACTTTGCCTTAACATTTAAACTAAAGCTAATAGCCTGTGTTATATTTCATCCTCGACTATAAATAGAATTTAATCTTCGTATCTTTTTCTAAAACGTTGCATCATCATTAATTATCTCTTGTCCCGAACATCTAAATATGGGTACACTTCATAGCTAATTGATGGATTCCAGCCAGACAAACAAGAAGTTAGACAGACAGTAGTAACGGACATATATCATACAGAAATAATTGCCTAATTTAGTGGCAACTACAATTCATCAAGTCTACAAAATGTCTAGCAACTGTCTTGTCTAACAACCTCAGGAAGTCCGATGAGTGGGCGATAATAGATGGATGTTAGCGAGCGATATTAGGCAGATTATAGGCGGCGCTACAAGCGGAGTTCCATCCACAGTGGCGACCTCCAACGGCACAGGAACAAATAAGCTGTGAAGGCTATTGTGTTGTGAGTTCGTTAAAAATTCATAGGATACTTCTATAGCCTTTATCCGACCAGGCCAGAGCAAAGAGTGTCATAACACACTCAATCGAGGCGCCATCTGCCGTTTATCTTCCTACTTCCGCTCGTAAATTTGTTGCCCGTGCATGGGAATGTCGTAAACAGTTACTGCCGTAAATAGTTTGGTTCATAGTGAGTCACTTGGAGGCACAGGGAGTCACTGTTTATGTCATGTGATTGACTTAGGGCTAGAGGAAAGATGAACTTTACAAGAGTCTTCTGATATCGCGCTTTACAGCATTTCTCTCTACTTGATGGTCATCCATTCATCCGTTTATCCATTCATCCATTTATTCATCTGTTCATCCATCCATCCATCCATTTATTCATTCACTCATCCATCCATTCATTCATGTATTCATCCATTCATCAATTCATTCCTCAATCCATAAATTCATCCATCCATCCGTTCATATATTCATCCTTTCATCCTTTCATCCATTCATCCATCAATCCATTCATTCATTCATGTATTCATCCATTCATTCCTCAATCATTCATTCATCCATTCATTCATCTTGGGCCAAACTCAAAAGTCATCGAGACGAGGTGGTCTTAATAGTGAGGTGGTCTTAATAGTTATGTGGTCTTAATAGTGAGGTGGTCTGAGTATTGGTGGTCTTAATAGTAAGGTGGTCATATAATCACAGTGGTCTTTATAGTGAGGCAGTTCTATTGCTTCAATAGTGAGGTGGTCTTAATTGTTGAGGAGGTCTTAATATTGCAAAACTTTGTCTTGATAGTAAGTTGTCAAAAATCTTGAGGTAGTCTTAATTATAGGGTGATCTTAACAATGAGTTAGTCTGTATCGTATATTGAGGTGGTCTTAATAGTGAGGTGGATCTTGATAGTCAGCTGGCCTTGATAGAGAGGTGAACGTATTAGTGAAGTGGCCTGAATAGTTAAGTGGCCTTATGGTGGGGTTATATAGATAACACTGGAATAGCCTTAAATTACATTTGCTGGTATCATAAGGACTCAAGGCACACCCTTGCAGCACACCTTTCGCATTGATGTCTGCGGGGCTGGCTGCTGCGCTGTATCGGCCAGCCACAAGGAGGCATGCTGTAGCAAGTGTTATGGCCCGCTGTGCCATTGCAGAGCTCAGTAGTATGAGTACTGGCAGTGTGTAAGTGCTAACAGTCTCTGTCATCATTATGGAGTAATTCAGAATGGACACAATACGTGGAATTATCCTATACAGTGCACTACTGGCATAGTATACTTTTATTATACATGGTAATGCATACGTTTATGAATGAGTTTATTAATCATTCATTAGTCATTGCAATGCATAGTTTTATACAGTGAATTGGAACAATATATTGCAGACTAAGTTCGTATAAACAGTTATCAATAAGTATGTAACTATATAAAGGTATTTAAAGTGTATATCTAACACAGCAAATATAGTAATTCGTTTCCATAGCAACCCGGAAGCAATACCTAGAAACAAAATATATGTCAATTTAAAGGGATTATACTCGGCAGTTCGCAGGCATACCTCAAAACAGCTGGAATTTAATTGTCAGAATTTGTTAATCATCGAAATCAAATACTTTAACACAAGAATTGTGTTCCAAATGCATTGGACCATTTCCAAGTAATCGTGGATGTTACAAACTTGCAATAACGATTTAGATTCTGGGATTATCTGTGAATGAATGTCAGCTGTAGTGGTGTCAAAAGTTGGCAATATGCAAGTTTTATGTTTAGTATATGTTGGATATACAATCACTGTTTAACTTATAGTTAACTAATTTTGAAATCTGGAAGAAATAAGTACTTTCTTGTGATACTAATCTTGAAATACCAATTGGAAACTAGATAATCACACACAGATTAACAAAATAATAACTTGCATGTGATCTAAAGAACCTACCCCCAAAATACTTTATTCAACATATATTTTTGTTTTAATCAATAGATCTGACATAAACAGTAATGTCTCAAAACCATGGATACCATACTTTGGGATGTGTACCGCTGACTGAATACTTTTTCATGGATATTGAACATTTGAGCCTTGCCCGGGCTTCAGACCCATAACTCGGATATTACCTGCCTCCCGATGTGGTACTTGCTAGTATCAAGGATGCGGTTGATGATGGTTAAATTGCAGTTACTGATGCTGGCTTGGGCTATGGCCCTCCCTCTTATCTGGTGCGTCACACTTCGTAATTTCAAGCAGTTCTTTTACGAACAACACCATAAGGTAAGATTATCTACATTACTATCAACGTATTTTGTGAGCTTCATCCAAGTTAGTCAGTCTTATAGTCAATGTTGTGTGTGAATGGCATTAGTCAGAATGACTGACTTCTCAAAAAATTAATAAAATTTGAATAAAGCTGGCAAGCTTGCTGTGATTACTGTCAAAGTTGCTTGCTTACATTAAAAAAAAACCAACTTGTTATTAGTCAAATCGATATTGGCAGCCATTGATAAGTCATTCCAAGTTGTTATTAGTCAAATCGATATTGGCAGTCAAAGATAAGTCATTCCAAGTCGTTATTAGTCAAATCGATATTATTGGCAGCCATTGATAAGTCATTCCAAGTTATTATTAGTCAAATCGATATTGGCAGCCATTGATAAGTCATGCCAAGTTGTTATTAGTCAAATCAATATTGGCAGCCATTGATAAGTCATTCTTAGTTGTTATTAGTCAAATCGATATTGGCAGTCATTAATAAGTCCTTCCAGCTAGTCACAATGTCTAAGATCTTAGTCTAATACATCACTGAAATTACTTTTGACTATCTTATAGTGACAAGTGATTACTTTTCTACGAAAAAAACTCCATCAACATCAGCTCATAAGCTTGTTACAGGTAGATGCATTTCTTGCCCAAAAAAAGAAAGTTTCAGTGATGAAAATTGGCTGACTAGTGCATGTAGTGAAGTTAATTAGTGCCACATAAATCTGTCAAAATATTGATAATTAACTTTGGTACATTACGTTTAAGTTTCCTTTGTAACGGCAAACCAATTGCGTTATTTATCGGTACATGTACTTTTCTGGCTAATAGTGGCTATAGGTGGTAAAAATGTTTTGTGGCAGTGTTTGGAATTTTAATAAAATGAAGTTTTTATCTTACCTTAAATACCTGCTTTATTAAAAATTAATAATCTTAATGCACATACGAGCAGATGTTAAGTGAGAGGTTCAAAGAGGATTGTTTTAGAAGGATTTTTATAAACCCGGTATATATTTTAACTGTGACAATGTATCATGACATCACATGACTTTATTGATGCAATACCATCTGCACATTACATAACTACAGACTATGACATGGTGAAGCCCATAACTGTTTCAATAACAGTGACTTGTTGCAATTCGAATTTCAACAAATTTAAATTGAATTGTCGTAACCTTACTACTGGTTTTATTATAAATCAGTCAAAATGCAATAGTATATCTGTTAACAGTCTCTATATGTGTAATTCAGCATTGTGCCACAGCACCCTACCTTAATTTACCATATGTTGGTCATGTTTCATATACACATCTCAGAAATTATAACTTTCTCAGAAGAAGGAAATTTGTAGGTTTCAAAAAATGAACACCATCATCACGTAGGTGCTGCAACCTTAGGAATGAGCATACTTTGATATGTTTAATTGCACACGGAGTACTGCAGGGATATCTACTGGCGCCTATAAGCAACAATACCTCAGTAGACAGCGGTATAATCGAAAATATGAAACAATAATTTCGTACGATTTGATAATTACATTGTAAAATTGGGAAAATGTATAATGCAAACTAAATAATTTATAGTGTCACCAGAATTTAAGATAACTTCACAATCAAGACCACCTCGCTATTAAGAGCACCTCACTATTAGGCCATATTTTGCAGATGAACATATTTTTGGCATTGTATTTAACCCTCATTATCACGAACAGTGAAATTTGCATATCATGAGGTGGTCTCAATGGCGAGAGGCTGCTGTATAAAGCTATTTACATGGTAACCGTTGTAGAAGTATTGTACAGGTGTAAATACATTGGAATTCTCAGTAATTTATCCACAGAAATACATTGGAATTCTCAGTAATTTATCCACAGAAATACATTGGAATTCTCAGTAATTTATCCACAGAAATACATTGGAATTCTCAGTAATTTATCCATAGAAATACATTGGAATTCTCAGTAATTTATCCATAGAAATACATTGGAATTCTCAGTAATTTATCCACAGAAATACATTGGAATTCTCAGTAATTTATCCATAGAAATACATTGGAATTCTCAGTAATTTATCCATAGAAATACATTGGAATTCTCAGTAATTTATCCACAGAAATACATTGGAATTCTCAGTAATTTATCCACAGAAATACATTGAAATTCTCAGTAATTTATCCACAGAAATACATTGGAATTCTCAGTAATTTATCCATAGAAATACATTGGAATTCTCAGTAATTTATCTATAGAAATACATTGGAATTCTCAGTAATTTATTCATAAATTTATTCATAAATCACAAGTTATATAATCCTAAAAAGTTAATCGCAGTTATTTCAAATAATCACAAGTTATATAATCCTAAAAGGTTAATCCCAGTTATTTCAAATAATTACTTAATAAAACAATGACTTCTAGATTGATAATTTGGTTTCACTGAAATATCAAAAATTTCATATTTTGGGGACACAAATGTAACTGTTAGTCCAAACATGTCAAATATGTTCATTTCCGTGTTGAGCATATATTAATGCATTGATTATTTGTGACAGCACTCTTGCGTGGATAGCTAAAGATCAATTTTTCCTGTTATATATTCACTTTCAAAGGCTGCAGGCGTGACTGTAGCTCACATTCATGAGATGGGGAGGTCTCAAAATTGATTGCATTGATAACTGATAAAGCATCTTGGCAAGTTTTGAAGCAGCTTCCTGACTCGAAAATGTGGCAGATCTTGACTCAATGTGTGTGGTGATCGATCATATAACATTCCTACAGTACGACTCAAAACTTATGTACAGTTATGTGCAGTCTTTTATGAGCTAGACTGAGCTTAACTGAGCTAGACTGAGCTAGACTGAGTTAGACAGAGCTAGATGAAGCTCAATGGAGCTAGACTGAGCTAGACTGAGCCAGACTGAGCCAGACTGATGTAGACTGAGCTAGACTGTGCTAGACTGAGCTAGACTGAGCTAGACTGTGCTAGACTGAGTTAGACTGAGCTAGACTGAGCTAGGACTGAGCTAGACTGAGCTAGACTGTGCTAGACTGAGCTAGACTGAGCTAGGACTGAGCTAGGACTGAGCTAGACTGAGCTAGGACTGAGCTAGACTGTGCTAGACTGAGTTAGACTGAGCTAGACTGAGTTAGACTGAGCTAGACTGAGTTAGGACTGAGCTAGACTGTGCTAGACTGAGGTAGAATGAGCTAGACTGAGCTAGGACTGAGCTAGACTGAGCTAGGACTGAGCTAGACTGAGCTAGGACTGAGCTAGACTGAGCTAGACTGTGCTAGACTGAGTTAGACTGAGCTAGACTGAGTTAGACTGAGTTAGACTGAGCTAGACTGAGCTAGGACTGTGCTAGACTGAGCTAGACTGAGCTAGACTGAGCCAGACTGAGGTAGACTGAGCCAGACTGAGCTAGGTTGAGCTAGACTGAGCTACATCATTATCTAAGAACCCTTCTACCTGATTCTAGATAAATCAAACTATATAGATATAAATAGTTGTGTACAGCAAATGACTACACAGTATAATTTTGTTGTAATCTCTTACAAGAGTTAGAACAAACATTTAAAACACTCTACCTGACACTAGACCAAATTATATAG
This sequence comes from Alitta virens, assembly GCA_932294295.1. Taxonomy (NCBI): domain Eukaryota; kingdom Metazoa; phylum Annelida; class Polychaeta; order Phyllodocida; family Nereididae; genus Alitta; species Alitta virens. The sequence continues at coordinate 10,975,856 of OW028579.1, read as the reverse complement.
CTATATCTGGCTGCTGAAAGCTGTAAGTAATAATGACAATAAAATATATTTAGGAAAGTTTTAGAAAACTAATTTACAAATTGTCTGGTGCGTTACATAGTATCATAAAAGCAAAAACCGAAATCAGTTAATGTAGATATAGTTAGACCAAATATAATTACCAGAATCTAAACTGAGAGGTGTGAGACTGAAGACTTACAAGTGATGTTAAAACAGCGTTTTAAATTCCATATTTTCAATTCTATTAAATTCTGAATTAAAAGAACTGATTAAAGTGGGAACTATTACACCTAGAATAGAGGTCATCACCCCCATACAACAATCCCATAATAGTTTGTTGTACTCTGCAGAGTACAAATAATAACCCAAAACATCAGACCTCCTCGATATAACTATTATCCCAGCAATAATTTTAAAAAAGGCAGGAAATCATTCCATCCTACACCAATATATTGCATGACTTCCGGTATTTCAAAAGCATACTTCCGCCTCCGCAAACTGGCAAACTTAGACACGGTCAATATACATTGGTGCAAAGGTATCTTACTGGCATTCAGCCAAAGTTTATGTTATAGTTGCGAACAGAAATGATGATCAATACATCTCTTCATTAATGCAAAAGTATGTCTCCTCTTAGGTGCTTTATAATCATTATTGAGAGTCTAAAAGAGATATTGGATTTTTAATGGAAAATAACAAATGGCTAAATAAAATGAATTTTTGTTCACTTGCAATTTCTTCTTCTTCTTTTTTTTCCTTTTGAATAATATAATGGTATTCCAAAAGAATGTCAATAGGTTTTCACTCATATTTTTCATACAAAACAAGGAATAGTAAAAAATGCTCAGAAGTTTTATTATATAGAATATCTCGCTTAATATTTGGTCTATTTTCGATCCGAAAACACGTATGGAATCAGTATGAACTATACTACAGTCCAGTCTCATTTGACGAAAATCAGACTTATATTAGGGGAGCAGCAGCCTTTTAAAGTGTATACAACCTCCCTCCACTGCTGCATGTACAAAATATCATTCGACGAGTGACTTGCCGGGTTCTACGGGTGACTCACCGACTTTCCCGGCGCTTTCTTAGCTACCTTGCTTAACTTCTTCTAAAAATAAGAACCCGGCGAGTCTGTCGAACACTAATTGGCTGTAGCCACCGAGTCACCCTTAGAACCCGTTGAGTCACCCGTAAAACCCGGCTAGTCACATGTTGGATGATGCCCTGCCCCTTTTTGCCGCCAGAATCCGTCGCCAACCCGGCGAAAAAGCCTCTTGCTAGCCGTTATGTAATACTACGGGTTCACTACGGCAAAACTGGGAATGTGAGATAGGGGCTTTAGCAATAAATAAAAAAAACTGACTTTCTATCAGATACAAATATCTTGCTTAATCAGTTATGAGTTTCTTATCATATCTGGGTGTCTATGATGAGGCAAGTAGAAGACCCCACCCATGGGGTAATTGTCTATCACCTCATCAATTGACCCTGGTCACCGGCAAGACATTGCCTTAGAGGGTTAAACTTCCCAGATCTATCTTTATGTCAATATGTCTATCTATCTATTTATCTATATGTCTATCTATCTATCTATCTGTCTGTCTAACTGTCTATCTATCTAACTACCTATCTACCTATCTATCCATCCATCTATCCATCTATCCATCCATCCATCCATCCATCCATCTATCTATCTATCTATCCATCTATCTGTCTATCTATCATCCATATATCTGTTGATCTATCTATCTATACATGTGACGCACCATGTAAAAAGGGGGCTAATGGGTGGATTTTTCAAAAATTAGTATTTGATGGCAAGTAATTGTCTAACATGTGTAGTTTATGGAAATGTAAAAAAATTCCATATATCTCAATATCTAGTGGTCATATGTGGTATTTAAAAATGTAATGTTTTCGAAGCATATAACCACTGCAGACGTAATGAGGAGCAACACAGGCGCTTGTGAAACTATGCATTACATTTCATGACATATCTTCGTTATCCGTTGTTCAAAATCTACGAGTTTTGGATATGTGATCGTGAGGTAACTGTTCTATACTGAACTAAAATGGAGAGCTGCTACAATAATTACTTTTTGTAAAATTCAACATTAAAATTGGCGTGTTAAAAACCCGGTTTCCGACGTAAAAACAAACTCCGTATTTGGTTTTTTATCTCGGTTGGTCATTCACCAACAATTACCAAAATCTGGCATTGTGTTTGTCATGACATTTTCTAAATTTTTCTTAAATTTCATAATTATATGTGCCACATTTTTAACACAATTGAGCCTCAAACATGGGCTACCAGCTGAGGTTAATATTCTTACTACGGAAGCCTACTAGTGCCACAAACAACTTTTTTTTTTTTGCGTTTTTTTTTTCCACATAATTGTTTTTGCTGCATAATTTGTTTAACTTTTTTTATACATATTTTTGGATTTGTGATTTTTGATACAGAATTTTTTTAAATTTACGTTTTTTGCTGCATCATTTTATTTAATTTGCTTTTTTTGATACATAATTTTTTTCATTTGCGTTTTTTCTACATACTTTTTTTGGATTGTGTTTTTATTATACAATTGTTTCATTTGCGTTTTTTGTAACATTTTTTTTTTTCATCTGTGTTTTTGACAACATACTTTTTTTGAGTTTGTGTTTTTCATTACAAAATGTTTTTTTTTTACATTATAGTTGAATCTTTTTGCTATTATTCACAAACATTTGCGAATTAACACAAAATTATTTAACTCCTTCTAGAACCAATTGAGCAGAACAAAACATTATGTAGCAAAAAACACAAATTCGGAAAAATTATGTGGCAAAAAACTCAAATATTTGCGAATAAACGCAAATATTTGCGAAAAAATGCAATATCATTTAACTCCTTCTTGAACCAATTGAGCGAAAACAAAAAAAATAAAGTGGCCAGAAACGCCAAAAAAGTTGTATGTGGCACTAAAAGGCTTCTATATATGAGAGTAAGAACATAGAACTAAAAAGGGACTGCACAAATTCAGATCTAATGCTAAAATTATGCCAAATATACCAAATGATAGCCCAAAGGCTCTACTTTAAGTACATGGCTTTGCTTGTCAATATCTTTTATGAGCAAATGATGCTCTTAGTATTATTTCGGACAAATTGGGGGACATCATAAAAAGGTCAGTTTTTCTAGAAAACAAGCGCGGTGACCCCCCCTTTTTTATTGTCTCATATAGATTATTATAATAAGTTACAGTCAGGTACCGTGTTATATTAAATTCATATGGCTGGACATTTTTTAATTGCAAGATTTTTAAAAAAGTTCCCTTAAAACAAATTAGACTTTTTGAATTGGCTTGCTTTTTCTTCGGATCCCATGAAATTATTGTTCTCTTTAGTATATAGATGATAAGAATGTTGCAAATGAACTAATTAGAAAAAAACCACATTGTCCTATCATGTATAGAAGCCAAGTAATTACAATTTGAATTTTTGCACTGTCAAACATCTTCAGGTGAGTAAAAGATCAACGTCTTTAGTTAAAGAAAGTCAGGTGAGAAGGCCAAGGCAAAATTAGAGCATTTTCTTAAATTAAGGCCAAGGCCAAAGGTATAGGCCAAGACAGGCAGGGAGGGGGGCTATATATACTTTAAAAGGCTGCTGCTCAAGAAAATGTGTAGAATTTATATAATAGATAAGGTGAGGAAAATTAATAAGGTATACTGGGCAAAAACAAGAATATTCTTGTCAAAAACGCCCCCAACATTAATCACTGTTTTTTTAAATGTTGATAGTTAGATAGATAGATATGTATATAGATAGATAGTCTCTCGTGCAATTCGTCTACTAATTGGCCGTACCCGCCGAGTCACCCTTAGAACCCGTCGAGTCACCCGTCAAACCCGTCGAGTCACCCGTCGGATAAAGCCCTGCCCCGCTTTGCCGCCAGAATTCGTCGCCAACCCGGAGAAAAAGCCTCTTACATAACCGTTATGTAATACTATGGGTTCACTATGGCAAAACCGGGTATGTGAGACCTAGGCTTTAATTTCCGAAGCAGAACTCCACCACTATTGTATGTACATTGATATAATTTGGTATCTTATTAGTCTGCATGGCCAAGTTGTGACTTTTGATAGTCTCATTGACTTGTCTCAACTTTGTTTTAAGGATTTGGGAAAAAAAAATTTTCAAATTATTTTGCTTTTTCTAAGCAGTACTCAGATACTACTGCACCATGCTTTGTTATTAAATGTCTAAAATATTTTATTTGTGCCTTTTGGTGTCCTTATGGCCATAAATACTATAGAATATTGTGAAAAATTCATGTTTTCTAAAACCTGTATCAACTGGGTCTAACCTACTAGTGTACCTAAACACATGTTATTTGTCTTTTAAAATTTCTATATCGTAATACTTTGAAAGCTTCATTTTGACATATATTTCCCTTTCTTTTTTATAATTGCGACAATTATGCAAAAATTGCTGAACTTGTGTTGTTTGCTAAATTTCATAACCCCTGGTACTCTATGTTTCACTGATGTCACATGCTAGCAAATATGCCCCTCATTATAATTCTGCCCATGACATAAAAGACACATGCATTCATCACACAAGTTTTTTCAGATGAATATTTAATGCTAATGTAAAAATTGTCCCATTGACCTATATTCCTAGCATTGACTACAAGGCATATAGGCTTTCATCCCTAAAACTGAAATGAACTAGCCCATTTCCCAGAAATGGGACTAACATGGGTGAGTCCATTCAATGTTGGAGGGAGAGAGCAGTAGGATTAATAGATAAATTAACTTCTGGGACCAAACTGATCGGCCCCTGTTCTGCAGTTAATGTGTAGGAGACAATTAACCTTGTTCTTCAATTTGCCTCACATATCAAGTCAACTATATAAGGATAAACTGTCAGATAAATATCTAATTAAGTATGGAGCCCCACAAGGCTCAGTATTAGGTCCTTTGATGTATATAATTTTAGCGAATGATTTGACAAAAAGTTTGAAATTTTGCAGTGGTGCAACTTTTGCAGATGACACACAATATATGCTTCTGGAAATAATTTAAAATTTTTGTACAAAAAGGTTAATGAAGATTTAAGATCATTAAGTAGTTTGTTTAATGGTAATTCACTTACATTGAATGTAGAAAAGTCAAGATATATAATTTTTCGATCAAAAAGGAACCAAGTTAATTACAATGGAAAACTAGATCTAAATGGGCGAACAATACCCCAAGTCAAAAGTATTAAATTTTTAGGTATCATGTTGGACGAATTTTAGAATGGACGCTACAAGAAACATATGTTAACTAAAGTTATTGCAGGAAATTATAGTTTAAATATGATAAAAAACATTATACCTACTAGATTGAAATTACAAGTATATTATTTTAATGTACAAAGTCATCTGGGGACCTATGCTGAAAAGCAAGGATTTACAAAGTATAAGGAAACAACAAAATAAATCAATCAGGTTAATATATAATGTCAAAAGAAGGCCCAGACTAGAACCATACTATAAAAAGGGTAAAATATAAAAATTTGATAATCTAGTTAAAAGCTCACTGTTGAATATATCCTATAAGTATATAAGTGAAATATTACCATTACGAATTACGAACTTGTTTAGCCTAACAAACCATAACTACAACACACGAAACAGAAACAATTTAAGGACACCACATCATACAACAAACATATACAATAAACATTATCTGGGACAAGGACCAAGTCTATGGTTACATGCAAATTTAACATTAAAAAGCAAAACTAGTGTCAAAGTCTTTAATAAAGCATTAAAAAAGCAACTTTGTAATTAGTTTTAGTGTGTGATTATGCAATATATGTCAATTCATTTTTATTATTTTTATTTATTTATTATTTTTTTTAATTATGTGTCACTAAATGAATTTAATTTTAATTTAATTTAATTAGCGTCTTTTTCCTTTTATTTATAATGTAAGGGGTGTGCACAATTTTACAGCTTAGTAAGCTAGTGCACATACCCCACAGTATGCTAATGTCATTTATTGTTTATGTAATGTACTAAACATATTACGACATGTACTGTGAACAAGTGGCTTGCTTGCATTTTCCCGCCAGTTTTGCAGTTATGACGTCACCACCCGTAAGCCCCCTTTTCCCGTGGCGTGCCACACATATGTATATATCTATCGATGTATTTTTCATGCCATTGATAAAATTTTACCTTTTCATCACCATTATAGCAAAGAAATATCTACACAGAAACAAAAATCAGTCTCAGAAATAAGAAACATGGTAAATTGTTGAGTCAAGTAAAAAAAAATGTTGGCATGCTATGCAAATCGTATGATAAAGTTTAGTTCGGGAAACCTACTCATTTTCATTTCATTAGCTATAATGAGGAAGTTTCAGTATTTTAAAAGGTGTTTGCTAAATCAATGAAAAGTATTTTCCTTTGCCAAAACATTTTGCATTAGTAGATTTAGAAAAAGAAAAAAAATCTGGGCATTTCTTGCATATCTGATTTTCTTGGCTGTAACAAAGTTAACCTCTGCTTAGGTGGTGTTAAGAACACTTCAGCAAAAAATCATTTGAGTACTTGTCAATATTGCTTAAGAATAATATGGTTAATACATACAGTCGCTAATGGTTTTGGTCTTCTGTTTATTTTTACTTTGAATCGTTTTGTATGTTGCAGCCATGGCGCCTAAAATAGCGGGTGATACGGGCCGGGTGATCTGCTTTTCATATCGTACAGAATGACGTTCATGCATTGCTCAAAAATAAGGAAGCTCAAGACTTTGCTATGTCCAAATATGTTCAAATATGGCCGTGCAACATGTTTGTCTGATAAATTGATAACAAGCATATATAAAAGTTAAAATTTTTAAATCGGACAAGAATTGACTGAGTCGTGCATAAGATAAATCGCAAATTCATGACGCTGTGGATGCCTGCATTCAGTCTGGTTCCCATTCGAACTATAGCCTGGCTTCCTGTATGTTTTATTCGATAACTCCGTTAATTTTCATCAGATTTTAAATTTGTTTAATTTCAAACGGCTGAAATGAATTGGAAAATAAAGGAAAACCACACTCGTCCCAGGTCTGTTTTGCCAGATCAGGGACTCGCGTGGTTTTCCAATAGTATTGTATTGTATTGTATTGTATTGTATCGTATCGTATCGTATTGTATTGTATTTTATTGTATTGTATTGTATTGTATTGTGCCAAAGCTACTACTACTCAGCCAGCTTATATGACAAGCAGCATTTCCCCTATAGGTGGGATTTTTTACTGGCCCTAGTATGGACACCGAGTAAAAGGCACCTCCGATTTAACTTCTTGTGCAACTGACAACCAGCTGAGATATAGTTCATAAAGGGTGCCTGCGCCAGGGTTCGAACTTTCTGTCTTAGATATCCTTTCAAATAAAAAAAAAGTAGTTCAGAACTCACAAGTCATTGAACGACTTCAAAGAGGATATCGCCCTATAGCAGCATCATTTTAACGTTTAAAACATTGAATTCTTTTAAAGGTTACTTCTGCATGATTGCTTAAATTACTTAACCTTACTTAACATAAAACAACAGGGGTAATGAGGTGAGAAACCAAAGAGGTGGTGGGTGGGTGGATTAGGGCTTTATGTCCTGTATTTCTGCGCCTGGTGGGTTAATTAGGGCAGGCAGGATACATGGCAATGAGATGATGGATGAAACAGCCATCCAACTTAGGTTTAACCGCGAATTGAACCCGGGACCCAGTGGTTGGAAGCCCAGCGTGCTACCACTGATCTAGGCTCCCACCCCTGACACCAAAGAGGTCAATGACCCATATACAAATCATGTAGAAAATGAGATAGATAGATAGATGGATAGATGGAGATAGATAGATAGATGGAGATAGATAGATGGAGATAGATAGATAGATAGATAGATAGATAGATAGATAGATAGATAGATGGATGGATAGATATATAGGTAGATAGATAGATGGATAGATATATAGATGGATAGATGGATAGATGATAGATAGATGGATAGATGGATAGATGGATATATAGATATATAGATATATAGATATATAGATATATAGATGGATAGATGATAGATGATAGATGGATAGATGGATAGATAGACTTGCAAATAGGTAGGCTTCGAAGTTGTCTTAAAATTTGCTTCCATTAGTTTCTGTCATGAAATCTACGTCCTACAAAGCAAAAATCATACATAGAATATCCTTTGTGACACAATCTATAATCATGCTACTAAAGTTTTCACACATTTTGAAACAAAAACAAAACAAAAAAAAGAACCTCACGAAACTTGAGCAATCCATGTGTCTTTGTAAATATGTCAGGCTGATTCCAAACTTGCTAAATGTTCACATTTCATTAGTCGAGATAGCGTGCTGTGGATGGATACATCTGAGAAATTAGATTCAGAGTTCTGGTTGTGTCAAGTTAGGGCCCCAGCACGACACCATGTGTTGCCAGACAGATTCCAGTAAATAGGCTTTTGGACAGTCTGGCCTGTAATAGCAAAAGGCTTAGATGTGAAACAAGCTTCTCTATATATATAAGGTCAGACCAGAGTTACTGTTATAGAAATTGAAATGCTACATATCACCTCATGATATCAAAACTGTAATATCACGCGATTGTATTTGGATAATTAGAACGTAAGCGAGCGAGTAAGCGACAAATCAATCAGTCAAACAACAATCAACCAGCCAACCGACCAATGAATTTCTGAAGTCACTGACTATCAATGTATTGTCAACCAATTTTGCAACTTAATATTTCCAGTCTGACAAAATCAACCAACCAACCAACCAAGCCACCATGTCATCTAATAAATACATACCAACCAGCCAATTAACCAAAAACCCAATCAACCAACCAAACATCTAGACAAGTTGAATATTATATCTGCCAGATATCAATGAGATGTCGGCTGACCAATTGACACCGGCAGGTGTAGAAACGATGAACAGTTAGTTTCATTAATTAAAAAACGGCATGTCAAATTGAACCTAGACAAAGCAAGACAACTTATGCTATACGATGCTACCTGCCACTAAATGGAACTGTCTTGGCTATAGCTGGCTACTCAAAGCCGTATCTAAAGGCACATGCAGCACCATTTGGTGCATAAGTTGAGAGTTATGCATATTTGTAATCTTTTGTTGAAAAGTTGCATGTCGATGGTGGCATGCACATAATTCTGATATATTAGATAATTTTTTTACATTTACTGAGGTTTATATTTTTCAGTGCTGGTAGGTTTAAGCTGACTATAAGGTAGAAGTAGACAGAAGTGGCTGACTTTAGCCAGTTATAGCCACAGCCAGGAATAGGTTGCTACAGCTGACTAGAGTCATCCATATTTTATGAAACTAACCGTAGAACTGATTTGGCATGCTATCTGCCACCAACCAACCAACACACCAATCAACCAATCAACCAACCAACCAACCAACATATCCCTGAGGCCACTGACTAGTAGCGTGTTTTGAACCAACTTACCAAGTCTATACATTTCCTGTTTATTTATTCATGCCAATGAAATTTGCATTGAAGACCAAGGCCATACCATCTAGTGTGAATCCTCAGGGTGCTCACTGCATTTTCCATACTTCCATTTTCAAGGCTAATGAGATAATAACACTCGAAAGTGGCTGCATGACTAGATATTGTCAACATTGGTGTGTTTCATACTCTATCATGCATCAAGGCCATATGAAACAAAGACTAAGCTATGACCTTCCAGTGATGATCTGTAAACTACATGACATGGAATCTTTCAGAGTGTTGATTCATACATGGCCAAATGTGCCACATGCGTTTTCCATGAGAAGGATAAACGCATGTAAAATGCATGGTTTTTGCCTTATCAAAATTTGGTGAAAACCATGCGTTTATCCATACCCATGGAAAACGCATGTAGCACATTTGGCCATGTAGTACAGTGATAATTACGTGTCACAGCTGCAACAAAAAAACATGCAACCTGTGATTTGGCTGTACAGTATAGATACAGCAGTGCTCATTTAAAAAAGCTTAACTCTAGCTATTTCAGACGAATGTTGCTGGTATATAGATAGTGTAACTTTTGTTGTAACTTACACACGGGTACAGAGATCTAGGGTAGGTAATAGATAATGCCCGCGTTTTCTTCGACATGGGAGTTATTGCGAGGCGTTAGCCGAGCAATAATACCATGTCGAAGAAAACACCGGCATTATCTAACTTTTATACCACTGTTTGCCTTCCACAGCCAATCAGAAGCCTGGATTACAGAGGGATATATCACATGTACTAAGAACAGCAGGGAGGACATGGTCACACTTATATGAGCACATGTTGTGGCAAAACTTAACAAGCAAACACTTAACAAGCAAACAAATGTCTTGCAAAATAGGCAACATCTTATGCAAATGATCCTGCAAAATAATGAACCCAGCCTTAATGATTAAATCAAAATAAATGCAAGAAAACTTAACCTTGAATTTTTTTGAACCAAACCATTACTCATGCCCTCATGAAGCTGAAAATTCAAATAACATGCCTCATATGACCTGACAGCACCCTCTGTAGCCTTTCTTGTGTTAGCCAGGATTCTGTCCAGCAAAGAATTCGTGAAAGCACTTTCACTTTTGATTTCCGCATCATATCTATTGGCAGTTTTTCTGCCATCCGGTGCAAATAGCAATTGCGTTGGTGTATCCAATAATTGAGTAGATCCAATGTCAAAGGATGCATTACAATCATTAAATTCACCGAAATCAGCAAAACTCCTCTCCAAATTGTCTTTCATTTTGAAATGCAATGTCAATTGAAATAAGTCTTTAATTGTATTGCTTCAGTTTTAAGTGTCTCAATCTCTGACAAACATAAACACAAACAATCCAATTGAGTGGTATAAGTTAGATAATGCCCTTGTTTTCTTCGACATGGGATTACTCCTATGTCGAAGAAAACGCGGGCATTATCTATTACATACCACTTAATTGGATTGTTTGTGTTTATGTTTGGGTAATTTTGACAGTTAAAACTCTCTTTTTCGACTGAACATATGTTTCATAAAAATGCTTTCATTTGGTAGCTTAATTGTTGCACTATCTTGTTTGTGTAATGAGTTATGAACAAAAAAGTTCGGGAAATTGGGCGTTTTTAGTTGTTTCTGATAGTCTAAACTTTAGGCTCCATGAGCCCATGCTTCCCAACATCTTAGACCAAACTGGTTGAGACATTTGACTTTTTCAGGTCCAAAAACATGGGAAACTGCACAGTAACACACGAAACTAAAAAGTTGCCAAAATTTGGAAAAGGTCTAATGGGTTGTACTCCAAACCTTATCATCTCATCATTGCATCTGCCTTTTCAGCTGGTCTCACAGTTGATATAAGCTTCGGACAAGTAGCTTTTAGACAAAGATAAAATTCTCTTGATTTATGGTGGATCTAGACTCATCCTCCAAATAGCGGGATAATCTTTTTAAAAAGAGCTATTGCCTTGTCAGACGCATATATATTACTCCGTGATGAAGGCAATATCTCTATACATATAGACCCCAGTGGCACTAAAACCTTAGCATTTGGACCTTTTATGCACAAAATGTGTATGGCAGAAAAATATTGTCCGAGCAAACACTGACTTTGTTTTCCTGAAAGCTGCCTTATTGACTGGCAACAGAACAAATGAGACTGGCACCATGACTCCGCCATATTGCATTGTTGACGTGTGTTATGATAGAACTAAACGAGAAAATCGGCTGCTTTTTGCCCGAGTAAATATTTACTCGCTTAATGTACTCGCCAATCGCTCGTTGACTCGCAAAATGACAGGCCTCTGTGTCACGAATGGAAAACAAAAAAAATACCCTGGATTTGCATCAAACAGAAACCTCTAGATTTGCATCAATACCTGGCAACTCTCCACATCAAAAGTTCAATTTAGTTCGATTTCTCTGATGTCAAAAAGTTCTGCTGAAACAGTGAGTCACATATGTGGGTCATTCGGCAGAAACGGTGCACTTTTGGCATTTCTAAATGTGCCACGTGCGTTTTCCATGAGAAGGATAAACGCATGGAAAACGCATGGTTTTTGCCTAATTAAAATGAGGTGAAAACCATGCATTTTCCATGTGTCTATCTAAATGCATGGAAAACGCACGTAGCACATGTGCCCATGTAGTGCAAAAAAATAAAATTTTCAATCTTTCTAAAATCTATCAAAGTTATGAATTCTCATACATTTAAGTGTGTGACAACAAAACATTTTTCATCTTTTACCTTTAAATTAGTTGGACACGTGAGCCACTATGTCAGCAAATTTGGTAGCCGGAAACTATATGCAATATCTGAAAGGGAAATGGTAGTAATTTCACCCACGTTTCCATTCTATTTTGTAATCATGGAGCACATTCAGAATGGATTAAATCTTCTTTCTATGATAAAGTGTTTCCTTATAAGCTTGGTAACAGAAAGGACAAAACAATAAGTCACAAATTAACCATGTTC